>JAIOKQ010000961.1:6000000-6536746 GCA_020654165.1 Oryctes rhinoceros | reverse complement strand
CTATGCATTGCTTGCTTCACTGAAGCTGTTGCAAGCAAGATGCACTTTGAAATAACAATCCCTTAATCGTATCTTGTTCCTAAAAAACAGCGCCACATGAACCGCGAATAACAGTAACGAAATATGGATCAAGCACACGAGAAGGTATATCCAAACACAGATAATTTCACTCATTTCTATGAAGGAGTCCTGGCAATAAAATGGCATAAAGTAAGTTACACAAAACTCAATATAATTTCTAATACATTTCTTGTTTCTATTATACAACAGGATGGATCAGTAATTCCTTCCGGACAATACAAGGGTGAAATTCGAAAATATGATGCAAGTGCTTCTATTCATCAAACCCAATGCTGACGAATCGATTGGGCTCCAAAGTGCTGTAAAGTGTTTTTTAACATCAATCTGCTTGACGTGTAACCTTCTTCGTGAGTCTCACAAAACTTACGTCCCAAGACGTTGATATGATACAAATGTAGAGGTAAACGTTGCTTATATGCTGATTTATTTTCCCCACCACTTACATTACATATCGATTGTACAGTAACCATAACGTAAATCTAAAAATTGAAAAGGAAGTGCCGCAAATTTGTACATACATGCCTTCATATAACGTTTCTACAATGTATCGTTGTGAGTATTGCAAAATTAAACATTAATTTTAATAATTGTTTAATTTTTTGCCGTAGGATGAGAGTAAGAAAATTTTGGCGCAGTAGAACGTATTATCCGGAACTTATTAGTTGCTACTAGTTATAAATACCAAAGGAAAAGGGTTGCTTTGTTAGTATTGCAATGTTTTGTTTTCTCAACAAATTGCAGAAACCACTTGTTGAATATCGACCAAATAAAACAAGCCTTGTGCCACCTGTTAAACTTTGTGCCGTATAAATAAAAGTTTTTTTAGTTTCTTTTGTCGTCGCCAAAAAAACTTTGTCCCGATACAACTTCAGGGCAACTTGACATACCAACACACGATCTCTCGTAGATGAAACGAACTATTTATCCTTCATGGCGCTTGAATTGAAGATCCAGCATTTGAGTATGCACGGGTATCCACGAAAAAGGTCGTGAACTTTGGCCGAATTTTATTGAAATTATTACAGTGAAAATGGTTGGGCACCGTTGAATACATGATATTAGAAGAAATAAATTAGGAGAAGATTTGTTAAAGACGCGCGTCAGAAGCTAATTAAATAATACATCCCGTGCTTAACCAGGAGGCATAAAGATATTTAACTAACCAACTAGTTTTGGGTCCACCGCATAGCGATTGAGAAGGTTGCTTACTATCTAAAACAATACTTACCTATGAAAAAAACAGCATCCCAATTAAAAGAGAAGACAAATCACAAACCAATTTGATTTACCTGTAGAGACGACGAGAAAACACGCTAATCTTCCTTTACGTGGATCATAATGTATCACAGGTTCTTCGTAGATGCATAATAAAATACAGCTGGCGATATGGATTATCAAAGAGAATGAGCATGACGCGTGTCGGACACTTTGGATGACCGTTCCAACCAACTTATGATACGCGCCGATGGCTGGTATAGTGAATTCTTCTCTTTTGGCACGCGAAAACTGGATTGACCAATGAAATTTTTCATAGAATTCGAGTTAAATTCGCTTTCAAGAAACCAAGCATTTCTTATAAATGCTATTGCGGCGCTTTAGGATTTTTTAGATATTCTCTGATGTTAAAATGTTGTAGTTGAGCGATATGAAACTGTTAGCGTATTTAACACCACCAAAAAATAATAGCTAATTTAATGCGATCCGTTTAACATTTCCATTAAACTGGTTTAAATTCCTCCAACAACTTAATTCCTTACTTCTAGAATCATGTAAACCACTTTCCATGCTAGAATATTTGTACATATTTTCGACAACAAGCTGAATTTACTTTCCATTTTACATATTCTGAACGAGCCATGATGACAAATAGAGGATCTGCCAGAACGACGGCTAGGTAGTTGTTCACTCACCGCGAATGCGCATTGTATAATTACATGCCTAAGCGATCTCGACCCTATCCAATTCTCCTAAACCGTTCTATAAAACATTTGCATTCACCGAAAGCAATCATGACCGAAACATCTAACGAGGTGAGTTCTAAGCATACAAATTAATGCAGTGGAAGACAAAGAATTGTTCTTGCCATAAATCAACCAACGCCACCTAAATTGTACAGAAGAAGGTCTATCACTTGGTGCGACATAACTTTCTAGGCCGGTCGCTGGTGTTTCAAGAATTTCACGTATTTAGATTGCACATACCCGAGAACACGAATTCACTCAAGATATGAAGTATGGTTCATCGTCTGGCAGGTTATCTAATTGGACGAAAATCGCCAGTGAGTTTCTTCTGTTCATTATCATTGAAAACATGAGTGCGTATGAGATGATTACTATAGATACTTTTTTATTGCACTTGTTTGGCGTAGAAGTAGCTCTCGGTCGATCATGGCTTTTAAGGTCGAGGTACCACATATGAAGCTATTGTTTCCAGAAGAATAGAACCCGAACGAAAGCAAGCCAGTTAATAATCCTTGCGTTAACGTCAACATAATTAATTAAAAGTTCAACAATGCACGAAAACATTATCATAATTAGAGTGAGACTATTATTATCTCGAATTCTGACAACAGGATAGAAAAGTGAGTAAAAATATCCGGGATATAACGGTATTGAATTGATTGCAGAACCGACATAGTCACCGCACTTTGATAATCTTGTGGTAGGGATATGATTTCTTCGAAGAACTAGATAACTTCATGCCTCTTTAAATCGGAGCAATGATAGCTTTCAAATGATTTTTATATTTCAAGCTTTTAATCACTAAATGAAAATGCAAAAGGTATAGATTTAATACACTTCTATCCTCGCCACCAGGGCTAAGTTGACTTGCTGTGCTGAGCAAGTGCATTACCGCTGACCATGCTCAAAGTGCATAAATTACATAATTGCTATACCTTTTTATTTATTATAAAATTTAATACATAACAATCACACTTAGCTAAATCGTCCAATTTTCTCATATACCCAATAAACGATGGTAGTAATAACTTACATGTTACTAAAAATACACATGTGACAGTCTAATGTCTATAAAAACACTAAATACCATTTTAATATTTTAGGTCGTATATGGTGACAGTTCCCAGTATTAAAAGAACGACAACAGATAACAACACTAATCCTAAGGATTGCTTAACTTTATTATGATAGAAATCTTAATCATCTGCTTCGTTGATGTTTCACTTATATATCCAGTTGCCTGTCAATATTGTTTATACTGGAACATTTAAATGAATAGTTGGTAAATTTGGCGAATTTTAGTTTGTTTCACGACTGCAAATTTCACTACCGTCTAATCTAGAATGAACATCAGAAGTGAAACGCGATTGATTGATGGGTGCTGCATGTGGCTTCATAGAAAGCAAGCACCTCGATTTGGCAACAAACGTATTGCCTGATAATACGAACAATATAATCCACGCATCCAATTGAATTAATATAAAAGTTCTCAATATAGTTGTAAGTCCATTTGTGAAATATATGATTTAAGAAATTCGGTTATTTTATTTAATGGGCCGATTTCCAAATATCTTGCAGGCTGCTTCATCACATTTTTTCACCAAGTCGTGTTTATCACTTAATTTTTCCTTGTACGCCACATAATCAATAAATTAGCTATTTATCATACATATAATGGCGTTCTTTACATACGTATATTACACTGCTACCGTAAAGTAAACTAATTTGTTAAATTAACGTAAGAATGTATATTCATATTAATCTTGTGCTATTCGTTATAAATTTTTCAAGTACATAAATAGTGTATAACGCATTAATAGGTCTTACAACATTGTTGTGGCGCCCATGACTCTGCCTTGTTTTAATGCTCCTGTGAAATGTACAAAAGAAACAACGCCAGCAAGTTTTTTCACATGTCACGACAATTCAACAAGCTTTGCAAAGAAACCAGAATGTTGTGGTAAGCACAAGATTTTTTGATCTTCAAATTTGTCACATTAGTAATTGATACTTTCTATGATGACGATATTCAAGGCTGAAGACACTGAAATACTTTTTATCGTAAAGAAATTCAAGGTCACTAGTAAAACGAAATATATCTCAAATATCCCAATAATTTCAAGGCTCTTGTTAAATGTTCAACTAATATATGTATTCACTAGTAAAATAATGATTTCTACATAAGTCGCATCATTGCGTTCGTTTAGAGTACACACTCATGAATGACTGTGCGCCTGATCACCGGCTGAGAACATGGATCGTTATCGCGTTGTTTCTTTATTTTTGCTAACTCTAACAGCACACCAGCCGAATGCTAATATTTCAGTGTCTGAACTGCCAAGTAATAGGATTAAAACTGGATATTATTTTCTTGAAGATGATACAAATGTTTTACATTCCAGCCGTTATAGAACGTTACGAATTGGAATGGGTCTTACACTATTTTATCCTTGATTCCGCAATATTGCTCGTTTCGGAAAAAAGAGATCAGCTACAGCAATAAGTAAGTTTGATGAATAAACACTGAAAACACCTTGCTAGCCGGCTGAATGTTTCATCACCTAGGATTTCACAAACTATATATTTTGTATATATAAGAATTTCTGATTTGTTCGACAATCGACAAAAAATTGTGCATAATCTAGCCTGACAGGTTAACGACGAATAAATATTTTCATGATCGTTCAAGCGCATTCAACAACCAGAGGGACAAGGGTACAAGGCTTACCATTAATACGGCTCGCTGATTTCAGCTAGAGAACTGTCAGTATAAAGCTAACACTACACGTATCGACTGGGACAAATGCTTCATAACTTCTTGAAAGCTTGGAAACTCAAGAAGCAATAAGAACTCAATGCTATATTCCATTTCTAGTTAGTGACCTATGGAGAGTTGGTGTAAAAACTCTACATCAGGCGATTATAGACGAAAATTTATCAAGGCATTGGCGTTGTTTTTACATTTCTCAAACTGTTGCACATGGTGTTTACCAACCAATTTTTCCAGCGCTAATTGCAGACAAGAAAGAACTCAACAGAGCTGCCACCAAAGACAACAAATCGGCCTTTACGCGTACTACCGCGGATGAACGATTGTCCAAATTGGAAAAAAGCAACCCACATTGGTCAATTCTATCTTAAGCATAAAGATTTCTTATATCAGGTGTTTTCAGGTTTGAGGCGAGAAACGAATAAAAAAGAAAAGTTTACTTTAAATGAAATGGGGGCATTTGGTAATAATGTTACCAGAAGTTTTTAGCTCAAATCAAATACAAATAATCAAAGACTATTTTCAAGCAGTGATGTCCTAAGTGAAGCTGATGCTGTATCAGTCACAAAAGCAAAGAAATAATTCTGATTTTTGACATTATAATTCGGTAGAACAAACCAATCAGGTCATTGCCAGCATACGGTTCAGATGAACACATCTCCGATTACATCGTTACAGGTAGGGAAGGATTCTACCTGGAAGTATCGAGCTCAATTTCAGTTTAAATGTAAAAATTTGTAGACGTTAAAGAAGGTTTCAGCGTACTCAGAGACTCGCCAAAATCTACAGAATTTTAATTAGCTTGGTAATAATTTGAGTGAAACAAGACAAATTACCTGAATGATTGATGCTACACTAACAGCGTATATTGTCAACATAATAATCTAAGTATACTTACTCACATAAAAAAGAAACACTATTCCCGTAAAGGTGGTTTGAATGCAAGTAAAGACTAAAAGAACATTGTTGTTGGTGCACTGTCTTAACTATATTTAGAAATGCTAATAAAACCGCGAATAATAGCACAAAATGGATGAACAACACATGAATCCCAAGAATGGTATAAAGTGAGATTTACTAAAGAAAGAAGAAAAGTGTCTTACTACTTAATTTTGTTATTCTACAACATGATCAGACAAATTAGACGAATGCACTTACGGATTAGTTGGCAACCTTAACGATGCACCATTAGTGCGCCAGAGGTAACACCTTCAAAGCATTTAATTAGAAATCTAATCATTTTCATTACCGAACTCAAAATATCATCCTGCTAGCTAAGTTGATTGATCCACGAATTTTCGCTGTAAAATAAAGAAGATCTTAAAGAACGATATGGTGTAGAACGAACTTGAAAGGTGTTGAATGCACTGCTGTAAAGAAACTATGGAAATACCAAATAACGTATTGCAAATTCACCATTGAGAACGTTTTAAAGCTGTCGCTCGTTGCATGTACCAATCGGCTAAGAAAGGCGCCGTCCAACAAGTGATAAATTGTATAAAGTTAAAGACGAGTCGCGCGCCGTCGATTATGCCGAGATGAAGTGACCACTCCAGAATTGAACGACAAGGAAGTCACTGGGTTGAAAGTGAATTTTTGACAACTTTGCCACTGAACTGCTGGAGCGGACAGGCATCACTGTCGATGGAACTTGCGGCGATATTGATACCGCGAAATTTGCAGACTCAAATGCAGAAGCCCTTGAAATAGCCGTGGGGTGCGCGATTGCGATCCACCCACCGATGGCCTCAAAGTGGAAGGCCCGGGCCGCCAGTAGGAAAATGTCGCCGAAATGAAAACGTATCGCCCGGTTTTTCGCCGATTAACCATGCATCCGATATGCAGTGACCAACGAATTGAACGGCGGATCGATTGCGCCTGTTGAAGCCTCTAGCTCTTCGTTTTGGCGGGTTTTTGCCAAAGTTGAAAATAGAATTTCATTCTCAACTGGAACGCCGTAGCTCGGAATCGGCATTCTTCTGCGGCCGATACAGACAAGCTTCTTGCGACTAAAATTTTGAAATAAAATCTGGCGATCCGACGGCGCTACAGTTCTCGCCCGCTGGGTTACAAGTAAGTTTTCGAAAATGGAAAATCAACATACCCTCAACCAGAACCGCTATGCGAGGCGACCACCACGAACGGCGAGGGCCGCTGGCGCTTTCCGCACTGGCCGTGGCCGATTTTCATTCAACTTTGGCAGGCCTGATCTGGAGCTTGAAACTTCGTGCGATTTTTTGAATAAGCTCCACGCTTTCGCAGCTCGATCGGTTGCGCGGAGACCAAAATGATGAAATTTTGAAATAGCCAAAAATCGCTTATCTCATGACCTCGAAGTGAACGACTGTGGCTGAAAATGCCGTCGGCTTCGGACCGGAACACTGGAAGTTGTCGCCCTCAATCTGGTATCCGATGAAGCTATCTGGATCGATTGCGCCAAGCTGAAGTCGTTGTTTCAGGCTTCAAAGTTGAAAATCCTCGGAAGCCGTAGCTTCGAACGGAAAGGTCGCTCAATCGTCTCGTGTCGAGACAAGTCGCGAAAATTTGCGACCAAAATGATGAATCTTGAAATACCAAAATCTAAAGTCGGATTTCGGCGATCCGACGGCGCCAATCGATGGTCTCTATGACCGCATATGTTGCCCCGAAATTCGGCCCGCTGGCTCAAACGGTCTGGGAGATACGAGCGTTTAAAGTTTTCGAAAGTCAACCCATTTGTCATCTCGAGAGGTGAAGCGACCACTTTATTAATTTCTTCGCTGAAAAAGAACGCCGTGGCTGGGAGCTGTATGACTAATAAGTCAACACTTTTCAGCCCGCACATGAGCGCATAAGTCGCGAAAATTTTGCGACCAAGAATGGAAATGAGTCAAAAAAACGGTCGGATTGTGCTGCTCGAAATGGCCCAAACAAGCTGAAAAGTTTGCAAGAAAAAATCAATGATGAATCAAAATGTTTAATGACGCGCTACCGCTATTCTGAGAGCAGATTTTCGTTGCCGCCAACTGCCCCCTTGTGCGGGAAACGTAGTCTAAAGTGTGCTGGCGCGATGAAAATGCCGAAAATGAAAACCATAATTGTATTTAATTTTTCAAAAAATGGAAACTTATCAAATGGCTTATGACCGTGTTTTTAAAAATGATCATCCAGCATGGAAATTACCGAATTTTGCCAAATTTAAATTTTTGCCAACAAACACGTTCGGTTTTCGAATTTTCAATTTGTTGAAAACGAAATGGGAAATTTTTGCAATTGAAAGAGAGAGATTTATTTAAGGGAGAGTAGTGGCAAGAAAATTATTTCAAAAAACGCCAGCAAACTGCCGCGGGTAATGACGTCAGCAGGGGCCTTAACGAGGTGGTCGATGTCTTTAATGGTTGAAGCCGAATTTTTTTCGGGGAACTTTCATTTATTATCGATAATGATGAGTTTCAGATTGCCTTTGCCGCCACCACACTTGTGAAATCATCAGCGACGTCGAAAATTTCACGAGACGAACAGCCAGTCAGCACGTTGTCCCGGCTATATATGACGTTCCTCGCAAACGACGAAATGCGGATTTTCACCGAATGAACTGCAGAATGGCCAATTATAAATCGAGAGAAATTAATCGTCAGAAAGTTTAGAAAACAGGGTTCGATCAGACGATTGTTTCACAAAGAGGAATGAGCTCACGAAGGTCACCGCGAAGTTCGATAAAACGATTTTTCACGCGGGTTGTCGCTGATATCGCGACCTTATACGCTGAATACCGCAGATTTAACGTACGAACGTGCGTTATCGAAGGCAATAACTTTTCGCTCGGAAACCGATCATCATCGCCGCCATCGCCGCAGTGCGTACACGCTGACTTCAAGACCACTCATTTTCATAACGGCGGTGATTCTGTTTTCGTTTTGGCGGTTTTTTGCTTCAAAGCTGATAAATGAATTTTACTTCAACTTTTTAAACGCCGGTTTCTAAAATATTTTTTTATAAAGTACAAACAAAAATAAATGTCGAAAAAAATGCAACATTTTTTTCGTGGGAAGTTACGAATGTAGGTGCGTATTCGTTGATGTTAAATAACTGAACCCCCGATTGGTATTCCCATTATTAAAGTTTTCGAAATATCGACATGTTTTTCGGCACTTAATGTCGTTCCATCGAGCTTGGCGCCATGAGTTTTAAAGTCGCCCACCAGCGGTTCCAGTTGAGAAATGCAATGTGATGCAACTTTAGCAAAACCCGCCAGAGGTCGTTCAATTCTCTTTAAAATGAGTGGTCACTTCGCATATCTCGGATGCATAGTTGAGGAGATAATCGACGAAAACCGGAGCGATGTTGATTTTCAGTCCGATTTTCGGCCGTTTCGGCGACATTTTCGAAAACTTTAAACGCTCGTATCTCCCGAACCGTTTGAGCCAGCGGGCCGAAATTTCAGGGGCAACATATGCGGTCATAGGGCCATCGATTGGCGCCGTCGGATCGCCGAAATCGCGCACTTTAGATTTTGGCTATTTCAAAATTTCATCATTTTGGTCGCAAATTTTCGCGACTTGTCTGTATCTCGGCCGCCGGTCGAGCTGCGGGGATGCATTAGGGCTCGTTCGAAAGGTCTCGACGAGCTTATTAAGTGCGCGAAGTTTCAGCTCCCTAGCTCCAACCGTTCGGAAGCTACGGCGTTCCAAAGTTGAGAAATGAAAATTCCTATTTTTCAACTTTGAAGCCAAAAAACCCGCCAAAACGAAGAGCTAGAGGCTTCAGCTTAGGCGCAATCGATCCGCCGTTCAATTCTCTTTAAAATGAGTGGTCACTTCGCATATCTCGGATGCATAGTTGAGGAGATAATCGACGAAAACCGGAGCGATGTTGATTTTCAGTCCGATTTTCGGCCGTTTCGGCGACATTTTCGAAAACTTTAAACGCTCGTATCTCCCGAACCGTTTGAGCCAGCGGGCCGAAATTTCAGGGGCAACATATGCGGTCATAGGGCCATCGATTGGCGCCGTCGGATCGCCGAAATCGCGCACTTTAGATTTTGGCTATTTCAAAATTTCATCATTTTGGTCGCAAATTTTCGCGACTTGTCTGTATCTCGGCCGCCGGTCGAGCTGCGGGGATGCATTAGGCTCGTTCGAAAGGTCTCGACGAGCTTATTAAGTGCGCGAAGTTTCAGCTCCCTAGCTCCAACCGTTCGGAAGCTACGGCGTTCCAAAGTTGAGAAATGAAAATTCCTATTTTTCAACTTTGAAGCCAAAAAACCCGCCAAAACGAAGAGCTAGAGGCTTCAGCTTAGGCGCAATCGATCCGCCGTTCAATTCTCTTTAAAATGAGTGGTCACTTCGCATATCTCGGATGCATAGTTGAGGAGATAATCGACGAAAACCGGAGCGATGTTGATTTTCAGTCCGATTTTCGGCCGTTTCGGCGACATTTTCGAAAACTTTAAACGCTCGTATCTCCCGAACCGTTTGAGCCAGCGGGCCGAAATTTCAGGGGCAACATATGCGGTCATAGGGCCATCGATTGGCGCCGTCGGATCGCCGAAATCGCGCACTTTAGATTTTGGCTATTTCAAAATTTCATCATTTTGGTCGCAAATTTTCGCGACTTGTCTGTATCTCGGCCGCCGGTCGAGCTGCGGGGATGCATTAGGCTCGTTCGAAAGGTCTCGACGAGCTTATTAAGTGCGCGAAGTTTCAGCTCCCTAGCTCCAACCGTTCGGAAGCTACGGCGTTCCAAAGTTGAGAAATGAAAATTCCTATTTTTCAACTTTGAAGCCAAAAAACCCGCCAAAACGAAGAGCTAGAGGCTTCAGCTTAGGCGCAATCGATCCGCCGTTCAATTCTCTTTTAAAATGAGTGGTCACTTCGCATATCTCGGATGCATAGTTGAGGAGATAATCGACGAAAACCGGAGCGATGTTGATTTTCAGTCCGATTTTCGGCCGTTTCGGCGACATTTTCGAAAACTTTAAACGCTCGTATCTCCCGAACCGTTTGAGCCAGCGGGCCGAAATTTCAGGGGCAACATATGCGGTCATAGGGCCATCGATTGGCGCCGTCGGATCGCCGAAATCGCGCACTTTAGATTTTGGCTATTTCAAAATTTCATCATTTTGGTCGCAAATTTTCGCGACTTGTCTGTATCTCGGCCGCCGGTCGAGCTGCGGGGATGCATTAGGGCTCGTTCGAAAGGTCTCGACGAGCTTATTAAGTGCGCGAAGTTTCAGCTCCCTAGCTCCAACCGTTCGGAAGCTACGGCGTTCCAAAGTTGAGAAATGAAAATTCCTATTTTTCAACTTTGAAGCCAAAAAACCCGCCAAAACGAAGAGCTAGAGGCTTCAGCTTAGGCGCAATCGATCCGCCGTTCAATTCTCTTTAAAATGAGTGGTCACTTCGCATATCTCGGATGCATAGTTGAGGAGATAATCGACGAAAACCGGAGCGATGTTGATTTTCAGTCCGATTTTCGGCCGTTTCGGCGACATTTTCGAAAACTTTAAACGCTCGTATCTCCCGAACCGTTTGAGCCAGCGGGCCGAAATTTCAGGGGCAACATATGCGGTCATAGGGCCATCGATTGGCGCCGTCGGATCGCCGAAATCGCGCACTTTAGATTTTGGCTATTTCAAAATTTCATCATTTTGGTCGCAAATTTTCGCGACTTGTCTGTATCTCGGCCGCCGGTCGAGCTGCGGGGATGCATTAGGGCTCGTTCGAAAGGTCTCGACGAGCTTATTAAGTGCGCGAAGTTTCAGCTCCCTAGCTCCAACCGTTCGGAAGCTACGGCGTTCCAAAGTTGAGAAATGAAAATTCCTATTTTTCAACTTTGAAGCCAAAAAACCCGCCAAAACGAAGAGCTAGAGGCTTCAGCTTAGGCGCAATCGATCCGCCGTTCAATTCTCTTTAAAATGAGTGGTCACTTCGCATATCTCGGATGCATAGTTGAGGAGATAATCGACGAAAACCGGAGCGATGTTGATTTTCAGTCCGATTTTCGGCCGTTTCGGCGACATTTTCGAAAACTTTAAACGCTCGTATCTCCCGAACCGTTTGAGCCAGCGGGCCGAAATTTCAGGGGCAACATATGCGGTCATAGGGCCATCGATTGGCGCCGTCGGATCGCCGAAATCGCGCACTTTAGATTTTGGCTATTTCAAAATTTCATCATTTTGGTCGCAAATTTTCGCGACTTGTCTGTATCTCGGCCGCCGGTCGAGCTGCGGGGATGCATTAGGGCTCGTTCGAAAGGTCTCGACGAGCTTATTAAGTGCGCGAAGTTTCAGCTCCCTAGCTCCAACCGTTCGGAAGCTACGGCGTTCCAAAGTTGAGAAATGAAAATTCCTATTTTTCAACTTTGAAGCCAAAAAACCCGCCAAAACGAAGAGCTAGAGGCTTCAGCTTAGGCGCAATCGATCCGCCGTTCAATTCTCTTTAAAATGAGTGGTCACTTCGCATATCTCGGATGCATAGTTGAGGAGATAATCGACGAAAACCGGAGCGATGTTGATTTTCAGTCCGATTTTCGGCCGTTTCGGCGACATTTTCGAAAACTTTAAACGCTCGTATCTCCCGAACCGTTTGAGCCAGCGGGCCGAAATTTCAGGGGCAACATATGCGGTCATAGGGCCATCGATTGGCGCCGTCGGATCGCCGAAATCGCGCACTTTAGATTTTGGCTATTTCAAAATTTCATCATTTTGGTCGCAAATTTTCGCGACTTGTCTGTATCTCGGCCGCCGGTCGAGCTGCGGGGATGCATTAGGGCTCGTTCGAAAGGTCTCGACGAGCTTATTAAGTGCGCGAAGTTTCAGCTCCCTAGCTCCAACCGTTCGGAAGCTACGGCGTTCCAAAGTTGAGAAATGAAAATTCCTATTTTTCAACTTTGAAGCCAAAAAACCCGCCAAAACGAAGAGCTAGAGGCTTCAGCTTAGGCGCAATCGATCCGCCGTTCAATTCTCTTTAAAATGAGTGGTCACTTCGCATATCTCGGATGCATAGTTGAGGAGATAATCGACGAAAACCGGAGCGATGTTGATTTTCAGTCCGATTTTCGGCCGTTTCGGCGACATTTTCGAAAACTTTAAACGCTCGTATCTCCCGAACCGTTTGAGCCAGCGGGCCGAAATTTCAGGGGCAACATATGCGGTCATAGGGCCATCGATTGGCGCCGTCGGATCGCCGAAATCGCGCACTTTAGATTTTGGCTATTTCAAAATTTCATCATTTTGGTCGCAAATTTTCGCGACTTGTCTGTATCTCGGCCGCCGGTCGAGCTGCGGGGATGCATTAGGGCTCGTTCGAAAGGTCTCGACGAGCTTATTAAGTGCGCGAAGTTTCAGCTCCCTAGCTCCAACCGTTCGGAAGCTACGGCGTTCCAAAGTTGAGAAATGAAAATTCCTATTTTTCAACTTTGAAGCCAAAAAACCCGCCAAAACGAAGAGCTAGAGGCTTCAGCTTAGGCGCAATCGATCCGCCGTTCAATTCTCTTTAAAATGAGTGGTCACTTCGCATATCTCGGATGCATAGTTGAGGAGATAATCGACGAAAACCGGAGCGATGTTGATTTTCAGTCCGATTTTCGGCCGTTTCGGCGACATTTTCGAAAACTTTAAACGCTCGTATCTCCCGAACCGTTTGAGCCAGCGGGCCGAAATTTCAGGGGCAACATATGCGGTCATAGGGCCATCGATTGGCGCCGTCGGATCGCCGAAATCGCGCACTTTAGATTTTGGCTATTTCAAAATTTCATCATTTTGGTCGCAAATTTTCGCGACTTGTCTGTATCTCGGCCGCCGGTCGAGCTGCGGGATGCATTAGGGCTCGTTCGAAAGGTCTCGACGAGCTTATTAAGTGCGCGAAGTTTCAGCTCCCTAGCTCCAACCGTTCGGAAGCTACGGCGTTCCAAAGTTGAGAAATGAAAATTCCTATTTTTCAACTTTGAAGCCAAAAAACCCGCCAAAACGAAGAGCTAGAGGCTTCAGCTTAGGCGCAATCGATCCGCCGTTCAATTCTCTTTAAAATGAGTGGTCACTTCGCATATCTCGGATGCATAGTTGAGGAGATAATCGACGAAAACCGGAGCGATGTTGATTTTCAGTCCGATTTTCGGCCGTTTCGGCGACATTTTCGAAAACTTTAAACGCTCGTATCTCCCGAACCGTTTGAGCCAGCGGGCCGAAATTTCAGGGGCAACATATGCGGTCATAGGGCCATCGATTGGCGCCGTCGGATCGCCGAAATCGCGCACTTTAGATTTTGGCTATTTCAAAATTTCATCATTTTGGTCGCAAATTTTCGCGACTTGTCTGTATCTCGGCCGCCGGTCGAGCTGCGGGATGCATTAGGGCTCGTTCGAAAGGTCTCGACGAGCTTATTAAGTGCGCGAAGTTTCAGCTCCCTAGCTCCAACCGTTCGGAAGCTACGGCGTTCCAAAGTTGAGAAATGAAAATTCCTATTTTTCAACTTTGAAGCCAAAAAACCCGCCAAAACGAAGAGCTAGAGGCTTCAGCTTAGGCGCAATCGATCCGCCGTTCAATTCTCTTTAAAATGAGTGGTCACTTCGCATATCTCGGATGCATAGTTGAGGAGATAATCGACGAAAACCGGAGCGATGTTGATTTTCAGTCCGATTTTCGGCCGTTTCGGCGACATTTTCGAAAACTTTAAACGCTCGTATCTCCCGAACCGTTTGAGCCAGCGGGCCGAAATTTCAGGGGCAACATATGCGGTCATAGGGCCATCGATTGGCGCCGTCGGATCGCCGAAATCGCGCACTTTAGATTTTGGCTATTTCAAAATTTCATCATTTTGGTCGCAAATTTTCGCGACTTGTCTGTATCTCGGCCGCCGGTCGAGCTGCGGGGATGCATTAGGGCTCGTTCGAAAGGTCTCGACGAGCTTATTAAGTGCGCGAAGTTTCAGCTCCCTAGCTCCAACCGTTCGGAAGCTACGGCGTTCCAAAGTTGAGAAATGAAAATTCCTATTTTTCAACTTTGAAGCCAAAAAACCCGCCAAAACGAAGAGCTAGAGGCTTCAGCTTAGGCGCAATCGATCCGCCGTTCAATTCTCTTTAAAATGAGTGGTCACTTCGCATATCTCGGATGCATAGTTGAGGAGATAATCGACGAAAACCGGAGCGATGTTGATTTTCAGTCCGATTTTCGGCCGTTTCGGCGACATTTTCGAAAACTTTAAACGCTCGTATCTCCCGAACCGTTTGAGCCAGCGGGCCGAAATTTCAGGGGCAACATATGCGGTCATAGGGCCATCGATTGGCGCCGTCGGATCGCCGAAATCGCGCACTTTAGATTTTGGCTATTTCAAAATTTCATCATTTTGGTCGCAAATTTTCGCGACTTGTCTGTATCTCGGCCGCCGGTCGAGCTGCGGGGATGCATTAGGGCTCGTTCGAAAGGTCTCGACGAGCTTATTAAGTGCGCGAAGTTTCAGCTCCCTAGCTCCAACCGTTCGGAAGCTACGGCGTTCCAAAGTTGAGAAATGAAAATTCCTATTTTTCAACTTTGAAGCCAAAAAACCCGCCAAAACGAAGAGCTAGAGGCTTCAGCTTAGGCGCAATCGATCCGCCGTTCAATTCTCTTTAAAATGAGTGGTCACTTCGCATATCTCGGATGCATAGTTGAGGAGATAATCGACGAAAACCGGAGCGATGTTGATTTTCAGTCCGATTTTCGGCCGTTTCGGCGACATTTTCGAAAACTTTAAACGCTCGTATCTCCCGAACCGTTTGAGCCAGCGGGCCGAAATTTCAGGGGCAACATATGCGGTCATAGGGCCATCGATTGGCGCCGTCGGATCGCCGAAATCGCGCACTTTAGATTTTGGCTATTTCAAAATTTCATCATTTTGGTCGCAAATTTTCGCGACTTGTCTGTATCTCGGCCGCCGGTCGAGCTGCGGGGATGCATTAGGGCTCGTTCGAAAGGTCTCGACGAGCTTATTAAGTGCGCGAAGTTTCAGCTCCCTAGCTCCAACCGTTCGGAAGCTACGGCGTTCCAAAGTTGAGAAATGAAAATTCCTATTTTTCAACTTTGAAGCCAAAAAACCCGCCAAAACGAAGAGCTAGAGGCTTCAGCTTAGGCGCAATCGATCCGCCGTTCAATTCTCTTTAAAATGAGTGGTCACTTCGCATATCTCGGATGCATAGTTGAGGAGATAATCGACGAAAACCGGAGCGATGTTGATTTTCAGTCCGATTTTCGGCCGTTTCGGCGACATTTTCGAAAACTTTAAACGCTCGTATCTCCCGAACCGTTTGAGCCAGCGGGCCGAAATTTCAGGGGCAACATATGCGGTCATAGGGCCATCGATTGGCGCCGTCGGATCGCCGAAATCGCGCACTTTAGATTTTGGCTATTTCAAAATTTCATCATTTTGGTCGCAAATTTTCGCGACTTGTCTGTATCTCGGCCGCCGGTCGAGCTGCGGGGATGCATTAGGGCTCGTTCGAAAGGTCTCGACGAGCTTATTAAGTGCGCGAAGTTTCAGCTCCCTAGCTCCAACCGTTCGGAAGCTACGGCGTTCCAAAGTTGAGAAATGAAAATTCCTATTTTTCAACTTTGAAGCCAAAAAACCCGCCAAAACGAAGAGCTAGAGGCTTCAGCTTAGGCGCAATCGATCCGCCGTTCAATTCTCTTTAAAATGAGTGGTCACTTCGCATATCTCGGATGCATAGTTGAGGAGATAATCGACGAAAACCGGAGCGATGTTGATTTTCAGTCCGATTTTCGGCCGTTTCGGCGACATTTTCGAAAACTTTAAACGCTCGTATCTCCCGAACCGTTTGAGCCAGCGGGCCGAAATTTCAGGGGCAACATATGCGGTCATAGGGCCATCGATTGGCGCCGTCGGATCGCCGAAATCGCGCACTTTAGATTTTGGCTATTTCAAAATTTCATCATTTTGGTCGCAAATTTTCGCGACTTGTCTGTATCTCGGCCGCCGGTCGAGCTGCGGGGATGCATTAGGGCTCGTTCGAAAGGTCTCGACGAGCTTATTAAGTGCGCGAAGTTTCAGCTCCCTAGCTCCAACCGTTCGGAAGCTACGGCGTTCCAAAGTTGAGAAATGAAAATTCCTATTTTTCAACTTTGAAGCCAAAAAAACCCGCCAAAACGAAGAGCTAGAGGCTTCAGCTTAGGCGCAATCGATCCGCCGTTCAATTCTCTTTAAAATGAGTGGTCACTTCGCATATCTCGGATGCATAGTTGAGGAGATAATCGACGAAAACCGGAGCGATGTTGATTTTCAGTCCGATTTTCGGCCGTTTCGGCGACATTTTCGAAAACTTTAAACGCTCGTATCTCCCGAACCGTTTGAGCCAGCGGGCCGAAATTTCAGGGGCAACATATGCGGTCATAGGGCCATCGATTGGCGCCGTCGGATCGCCGAAATCGCGCACTTTAGATTTTGGCTATTTCAAAATTTCATCATTTTGGTCGCAAATTTTCGCGACTTGTCTGTATCTCGGCCGCCGGTCGAGCTGCGGGGATGCATTAGGGCTCGTTCGAAAGGTCTCGACGAGCTTATTAAGTGCGCGAAGTTTCAGCTCCCTAGCTCCAACCGTTCGGAAGCTACGGCGTTCCAAAGTTGAGAAATGAAAATTCCTATTTTTCAACTTTGAAGCCAAAAAAACCCGCCAAAACGAAGAGCTAGAGGCTTCAGCTTAGGCGCAATCGATCCGCCGTTCAATTCTCTTTAAAATGAGTGGTCACTTCGCATATCTCGGATGCATAGTTGAGGAGATAATCGACGAAAACCGGAGCGATGTTGATTTTCAGTCCGATTTTCGGCCGTTTCGGCGACATTTTCGAAAACTTTAAACGCTCGTATCTCCCGAACCGTTTGAGCCAGCGGGCCGAAATTTCAGGGGCAACATATGCGGTCATAGGGCCATCGATTGGCGCCGTCGGATCGCCGAAATCGCGCACTTTAGATTTTGGCTATTTCAAAATTTCATCATTTTGGTCGCAAATTTTCGCGACTTGTCTGTATCTCGGCCGCCGGTCGAGCTGCGGGGATGCATTAGGGCTCGTTCGAAAGGTCTCGACGAGCTTATTAAGTGCGCGAAGTTTCAGCTCCCTAGCTCCAACCGTTCGGAAGCTACGGCGTTCCAAAGTTGAGAAATGAAAATTCCTATTTTTCAACTTTGAAGCCAAAAAACCCGCCAAAACGAAGAGCTAGAGGCTTCAGCTTAGGCGCAATCGATCCGCCGTTCAATTCTCTTTAAAATGAGTGGTCACTTCGCATATCTCGGATGCATAGTTGAGGAGATAATCGACGAAAACCGGAGCGATGTTGATTTTCAGTCCGATTTTCGGCCGTTTCGGCGACATTTTCGAAAACTTTAAACGCTCGTATCTCCCGAACCGTTTGAGCCAGCGGGCCGAAATTTCAGGGGCAACATATGCGGTCATAGGGCCATCGATTGGCGCCGTCGGATCGCCGAAATCGCGCACTTTAGATTTTGGCTATTTCAAAATTTCATCATTTTGGTCGCAAATTTTCGCGACTTGTCTGTATCTCGGCCGCCGGTCGAGCTGCGGGGATGCATTAGGGCTCGTTCGAAAGGTCTCGACGAGCTTATTAAGTGCGCGAAGTTTCAGCTCCCTAGCTCCAACCGTTCGGAAGCTACGGCGTTCCAAAGTTGAGAAATGAAAATTCCTATTTTTCAACTTTGAAGCCAAAAAAACCCGCCAAAACGAAGAGCTAGAGGCTTCAGCTTAGGCGCAATCGATCCGCCGTTCAATTCTCTTTAAAATGAGTGGTCACTTCGCATATCTCGGATGCATAGTTGAGGAGATAATCGACGAAAACCGGAGCGATGTTGATTTTCAGTCCGATTTTCGGCCGTTTCGGCGACATTTTCGAAAACTTTAAACGCTCGTATCTCCCGAACCGTTTGAGCCAGCGGGCCGAAATTTCAGGGGCAACATATGCGGTCATAGGGCCATCGATTGGCGCCGTCGGATCGCCGAAATCGCGCACTTTAGATTTTGGCTATTTCAAAATTTCATCATTTTGGTCGCAAATTTTCGCGACTTGTCTGTATCTCGGCCGCCGGTCGAGCTGCGGGGATGCATTAGGGCTCGTTCGAAAGGTCTCGACGAGCTTATTAAGTGCGCGAAGTTTCAGCTCCCTAGCTCCAACCGTTCGGAAGTTACGGCGTTCCAAAGTTGAGAAATGAAAATTCCTATTTTTCAACTTTGAAGCCAAAAAACCCGCCAAAACGAAGAGCTAGAGGCTTCAGCTTAGGCGCAATCGATCCGCCGTTCAATTCTCTTTAAAATGAGTGGTCACTTCGCATATCTCGGATGCATAGTTGAGGAGATAATCGACGAAAACCGGAGCGATGTTGATTTTCAGTCCGATTTTCGGCCGTTTCGGCGACATTTTCGAAAACTTTAAACGCTCGTATCTCCCGAACCGTTTGAGCCAGCGGGCCGAAATTTCAGGGGCAACATATGCGGTCATAGGGCCATCGATTGGCGCCGTCGGATCGCCGAAATCGCGCACTTTAGATTTTGGCTATTTCAAAATTTCATCATTTTGGTCGCAAATTTTCGCGACTTGTCTGTATCTCGGCCGCCGGTCGAGCTGCGGGGATGCATTAGGGCTCGTTCGAAAGGTCTCGACGAGCTTATTAAGTGCGCGAAGTTTCAGCTCCCTAGCTCCAACCGTTCGGAAGTTACGGCGTTCCAAAGTTGAGAAATGAAAATTCCTATTTTTCAACTTTGAAGCCAAAAAACCCGCCAAAACGAAGAGCTAGAGGCTTCAGCTTAGGCGCAATCGATCCGCCGTTCAATTCTCTTTAAAATGAGTGGTCACTTCGCATATCTCGGATGCATAGTTGAGGAGATAATCGACGAAAACCGGAGCGATGTTGATTTTCAGTCCGATTTTCGGCCGTTTCGGCGACATTTTCGAAAACTTTAAACGCTCGTATCTCCCGAACCGTTTGAGCCAGCGGGCCGAAATTTCAGGGGCAACATATGCGGTCATAGGGCCATCGATTGGCGCCGTCGGATCGCCGAAATCGCGCACTTTAGATTTTGGCTATTTCAAAATTTCATCATTTTGGTCGCAAATTTTCGCGACTTGTCTGTATCTCGGCCGCCGGTCGAGCTGCGGGGATGCATTAGGGCTCGTTCGAAAGGTCTCGACGAGCTTATTAAGTGCGCGAAGTTTCAGCTCCCTAGCTCCAACCGTTCGGAAGCTACGGCGTTCCAAAGTTGAGAAATGAAAATTCCTATTTTTCAACTTTGAAGCCAAAAAACCCGCCAAAACGAAGAGCTAGAGGCTTCAGCTTAGGCGCAATCGATCCGCCGTTCAATTCTCTTTAAAATGAGTGGTCACTTCGCATATCTCGGATGCATAGTTGAGGAGATAATCGACGAAAACCGGAGCGATGTTGATTTTCAGTCCGATTTTCGGCCGTTTCGGCGACATTTTCGAAAACTTTAAACGCTCGTATCTCCCGAACCGTTTGAGCCAGCGGGCCGAAATTTCAGGGGCAACATATGCGGTCATAGGGCCATCGATTGGCGCCGTCGGATCGCCGAAATCGCGCACTTTAGATTTTGGCTATTTCAAAATTTCATCATTTTGGTCGCAAATTTTCGCGACTTGTCTGTATCTCGGCCGCCGGTCGAGCTGCGGGGATGCATTAGGGCTCGTTCGAAAGGTCTCGACGAGCTTATTAAGTGCGCGAAGTTTCAGCTCCCTAGCTCCAACCGTTCGGAAGCTACGGCGTTCCAAAGTTGAGAAATGAAAATTCCTATTTTTCAACTTTGAAGCCAAAAAAACCGCCAAAACGAAGAGCTAGAGGCTTCAGCTTAGGCGCAATCGATCCGCCGTTCAATTCTCTTTAAAATGAGTGGTCACTTCGCATATCTCGGATGCATAGTTGAGGAGATAATCGACGAAAACATTAAAAACGTCTTTTTATTAAAAACGACTCGTTATGCTTTAACTTTATACAATTTATCTTCAAAACATAACGTTGCGGGACAGCGCGAAACTTATTTTTCTCTTAATGATTTCCGATTAGAATTTTAGATACAACGCGACGAAGCGACGCTTTTCATCTCAGTAAAACATTTAATTCGTGCGCTCAATGCACAAAGCATTTAGACAACATAGTGGTGGTGCAATACGTAATTACCTAGTTTAATCCTCTCCTTTGGTATTTCCCATAGTTTCTTGTTGTATGGTAGCAATTGAGCCTGGTCGTCAACACCTAACTTCGGATTAATGCGTTCTACTGCTCCTTTTTCGAAGTTCGCCAATCCCGCTTCTTTTAAGATCTTCATTTGCTTTACGGCAAAGAAAATTAATTTGGATAATAATCAACTTAGCTTTAATACATTGGAAAGTCGCAGGATGATATTTTGATTGTTTGGAGACAAAAATGAAAGGTTAAAATCTGTTCGTTAGTTTGATGTCATCAATTAGGTTAAACGCTTACCCTCTTCTTTCTAATTTCGTAAATAAGAAATGTGACGATGGCTAACGTCACGAGAAAGATACCTAGCGGTAGGTATATAGGAGTGTTACTGCTAGTAGGTTTATCTGAAAAGAGGGTTAAAGGTCAATTGCTGCCTGGTGCCGTGGCATAAGACGGACGAGACCTACTTGCAAATTTAAGGGTTGCCGTTTTACTTGTGGAGCCCAACCGATTCGTCACACGACAAGTGTATTCTCCTTCATCCGTAGTATAGTTGGGTTTAATGAATAGAACCACTTGCGTCATTTTTTCGAATTTCGTCCTGGTGTTGTCTGGAAGAAATTCTGATCCATCCTGTTGTAGAATATAAACAAGAACAAGAAATGTAGTAAGACACTTTTCTTCTTTCTTTTCTAATTGTTTTGAGTTTCGTGTTACTCACTTTATACCATTTTATTGAAGCTCTTGGGATTCCTTCGTAGAAACAAGTGAAATTATTTGTGTTTGGATATACCTTTTCGTGTGGTTCATCCATGTTTGTTACTGTTATTCGCGGTTTCTGTGGTGCTATTTTCACAAACAAAATATGGTTAAGATGGATTTGTTAGTCAAAACGCTACCTTGCTTACCAACAACTTCAATAGTAACTGCATTGTAATGTTCTTTGTCTTCTGGTACCGTCTTAGTTTCGCAGACGTACATTCCGGCATTACCTTTGCCCATTTTGGGAATGATAAAGAAGTGTTTCACCGAGAATGCGGTTTTTGTAGTTTGCATGGAGAACTCTTAAGTATAAATGAAATTCTGATTAGATTGTCTTAAATAATTTGTTGATATTATACCTTCAGGTATTGGCGTGTCATCGAAGTACCATTCAATATGACTGGAGTAGTTTTGAATCGTTGCTGAACACTCAAATTGTACTTGGCTTCCTGCAGCTAATTGGAATTTCTGTAGATTTTTGGCAGGAAACTCTATACCATCCTCCTTGATGAGTACGCTGAAACCTTCTTTAACGTCTACAAATTTTTACATTTTAAACTGAGAAATTGAGCTCGATACTTCCAGGTAGAATCGCTTCCCTACCTGTAACGATGTAATCGGAGATGTGTTCATCTGAACCGTATATATTGCTGGCAATACATTTAATATAACCAGATTGGTTTGTTCTGACTGCAGCTGTAGATATATAAATGCCATGGTCAACTGTCTCCGAGGAAATGAGCTAAAAATCAGAATTATCATTACGATCTTAAGCACCCTTTCTTGCTTTGGAATTTTGTGACTGATACCGATTTATATTCGCAACTATCATCAATGCAACCTTTGAATTCCCACTTAATTTCTGGCGGGGGATATCCCCAAACGACGCATTTCACTGCTTCGGTAACGTCAACCATATGAAATTGATCTTTGATTATTTCAACATTTGGTTTGGCTAAAATAAATTGGCTTGTTAAAAAGAATGGTTGCGTTGCGATATTCGTGACGGTGTTACCTGTTACGTTTAAAAAAACAATTTTACGTTTACTTTCGAGCCCGTTTGTTGCTACCAATGAGTAATTTCCTCTGTCTTTTATGGTAACATTATTTAAAACAAGAATACTTCCCCATTTTTCATTTAAGATGGTAAACTTTTCATCATTTTTTATTCGTTTCTCATGAGAATCAAACCTGAAAACACCATCAGTTATCTTTGCAGTTGGCAAGACGATTGTCCCTACGATATAAAATCTTTATGCTTAAGAGAATGTTTTCGCTAGGTTGTTTTTCATGGAGGCCGACATTTGTCCAATATTTTTTATAGGATGCACTATTGACTTCCAATGTGGGTTCTTTTTTCCAATTTTGGACTTTGAAACTGATGGAACCTACCATTCATTATTCACTGGTTGGAAATATGATAGTACGCGTAAAGGCCAAACGATTTGTTCGCATCTTTGGTGGCAGCTCGTGTTGAGTTCTTTCTTGCTTAATATATCTATATTACCGTCTGCAAATTAGAAAAAGTGAATGAGAGTTGCTGGAAAAAATTGGTTGGAGACTGTTAAACACCATGCAATGTTGATAGATTCAAGGAAAGCAGCGACTTATACAACTGCAACAGTTTAAATAACATTGTTGTGAAATATATAGAAAAAGAAAACAACTATGTAATGCCAGCAAATCGTTAAATTTTCATTCTATAAATCGCCTGATGTGGGGTACCAGACATGCAGGCTTTTTACCAAGACTTCTCCATAGATCACTAACTAGAAATGGAATATAGCATTGAGTTCTTAATCTTTGATTCCTTAGCTACCAAAGGTGTATTAGTACCTTCTTCTTGAGTTTCCAAGCTTTCAAGTTGTGATTCGCAAACATTTGTCCCAGTCGATACATCAAGTGTGGGCGTAAGTATTGCTTTCATACTGACAGTTCTCTCTAGCGCCAGAGGACTCCACAACAACGAGTGCTTGAACCGAGCGCATTTTTGCTGGTATGGTAAGCATTAGCAGATACTTGTCCATACAACTCTAGTTCTATTTATAAAGATATGGACAGCAGCAGACGATCTTCTGCGCGTAAGCGAACTGCAATGCATTTAGGCTCGTTAACCTGTCCGTCTACAAATTATTAATAAACACGCCGTACAACGTTTCTGTGCAACTGCACGCATTAAAAAAGAAATTATTATTATCAAAAAATTTTTGTCGGTGTCAATTATAAATCAAAGCAATAATTCTTATACTAATTTTCCACTAGCCTACATAAATATAGTTTTGGTTGTGAAATCCTAGGCTAGGCTTGATGGCTCTTTTGTCCATTTCAATACATTAACTAAGGTGTTTTCAGTGTTTATTCGTAATTAAAACTTACTTATTATATATGCCTTTAAGTCGTAATCTTTTGCACCCTTTTTCCGAAACGAGCAGGTGTACGGAATCAAGGAAATTTGTGTCAGATTGGATAAATAAAATCCCTTCCTTGGATCGTAAGACCATTCCGAATCCTTACTTCCGGTATTGATCAACGTTCCCTATAACGACAAACAGAGTTTGTGGCTGGAATGTAAACATTTATCACAATCAGGTGCCTTCTCATCTTCGAAATGTATCAAGTTTGTGCAATCCTATTACTTGAGAACAGTTCCGAACAATACTGAAATATTAGCATTGTTCAGTATACACGGTTAGAACTAGCAATTCGTATTTAGGTTGGACTTCTTTAAGCAAAACCGATAAAACTCTATGTTTCCATTTTGAAAGGTCTTTCAGAACTTGGAAGTTCGAACAAACCTATTCAGGAAACAACATCGACGATACCAACGATCCATGTTCTCAACCGGTGATCGAATGAGCACGAGGATCATTCGTATCTTCGAAACGGTCGTACCGGGTGAATTTGGTCGTGTGTACTCTAAACGAACACCATAAATAAGAGTGCGACTTAATACAAACGTAGAAATCATTATTTTTATATTGAATATTAAATTTCATGTATTTATTAGTTTTTATGATCGAAAAAAAAAATTAACAAACATATTTAACAAACCTTGGTATTGAGATCAATACGGGGTCCAGAATATAATTTCACTTCAACTGAGGGATGCGTTGGTTTGCATGGTATAGTGACCGACTTGAATTTCACGCCCAGAACGAAAACCACGCTGTGTCTGACGTAGAGTATTTCATCATCTGTTACAAAGAAGCATGGAATATCAATAGATTTAAGGTGTTAGTGTCTTGTATTAAAGTAAAGCGCAATACGAATATAAAACCAGCTGGATCGTCGAAATCATCTAAATAGAAAGTATCTAATTATTTCTACTAATGACTTTCAAGATTTACAGAAGATATCTTAGAAGAATGCGTGTTGTAATTCTTACCATCAACGTAGAGGTACACAGATGCTACATTCTGGGGATTTTTGGTTTCTTTGCAAAAGTAAAAGCCAAAATTCAGGCCACTGGCGTTAGTTATAAATAATTCGGTGACGTAATTATCACCTTCACGAGAAACTGTAACATTAATGTTGGGTACAGTCCATTTCTAGAATCAGAGCAATTGTGTTTTTGTACATTTCATATTTTTTGGGAGCATTTTTTTATAAAAACGAAGACTACACATCATAGAGTCATAGATATACAACAGAAAAGTAATGTTGTAAATGGAGCAGCCTATATATTAGTATGCGTTGGGTTTCTACTAGAGAAGTTGCGATAATAATACATAGTATTTGATACCTTATTTTAAAGAAAAGAGTTGCTCCGGAGAAAATTTTATGAATGAGGTTTTTTCGTACAAAGTTAATATGAATATACATTCTTACCAATTGGTGCAGCACATCTGGATATAACCAGGTGACATTTACGTCACTTTTACAAATTAGTTTAAAGTCATCCTTCGCTTTTACGATGTATTCGCTTTCGTTTGGTGTAATAACCGGCAGACCAAGTAGTATACCTGTAAAAGACATAAGAATGCGATGATTCCCCTTCGTTCTACCTTACTAATGGTGTATATTCTGAAATAGCCAATTTAGCCATTGCCATTTATTGTTAGGATTATCCGAAATATTTTGGCACGGATATAGAAAGAATTGATCATTTATGGTTAACAGGAAAAATTCTACAATAGTTTCTCTATTTGATTTTGGGAAAACGTATAGGCGGTTGTATTCAAAAAAAAAAAATGAAATGATATAGATCAAGCACGGCGAAGATTGCGATGGTCATCTTGTAGACGTTAGCTGATATTAAAAAATGTGTTACCGAAAACTCAACGAAAGACAATAGTAAATTCATTAAAATGTTAATCACCGCTTTAGCCTGCAAGATATTTATGATATCGGCCGGTAAATAAATAACCGAATTTCGTAAAAAACTCAAAAATCGATTATAATTAAATTAATATATTTCTGATAATGAAATGGACTTACAACGCAGTGTTGTTTAATCTAGAAGATGAATGGCCGAACTTTTATGGCGAAAAAGGTAATTCCGATTATAGGATACGTGGATACTAAAGAGGAATTATACACTCCATTGTTCGAAATGTTTGTATTATCCCCCATTCTTTTCATTTGTGTAAGAATATTATTATCGTTAAAGCGCACTGTTGAGCAATACGTTTCTGAATTTGCCAAAAAAAGTCGAGAGATCGCTGCTTTCTTATGAAATACATGCAGGGGTTGGCACCATCAATCCCTCTCAATTTCGCGAAGATTATCACTAGTGTAGACTTTATTCATCCTTTTCCGTTTCACTTCACCTTGACTAGCCCGATGTTCGATAGATTAGACGGTGACGTGAGGTAGACAAATTTGTACGTTCACAGTCATTTATAACAAATAATTGAAATATAAACTAAAATTCGCCGTGCAGCTTACCAAATTTAATTCCGAATAAGAATACAAATGGAAGTAATTTAAATGTTAAATGTTCCATTATATGCAGGTAGATTGAACACCAAGCAATATTACGATGTTTCTCGGATCACATGATTTCAATTAGTGGAATGAAAACATCTGTTTTACTTTCGGATATACGTCATTATTTAACCGCAGAGAGGAAGGATAATCTAACCGAAGCAGATGATTAAGATTTCTATCATAACCAAAGTTAATCCTTAGGATTTCTCAAGATTGAAAGTCTTGGTTATATTGACGTTCGGTATCTGTTGCATTACGTAAAATAACCTATTAATAGAATTCGTTGTCGTTCTTTAATACTGAGACCAAGAAAAGGAGCGTGATTTGTATTTGTCTCATATACGACCTACAAAATGTTAAAATGGTATTTAGTGTTTTTTGTTTTATAGATTTTATTGGAACTATTGTCACACAACTAGTAGTACGTAGTAACATATGTTTTTATTTATTAAGTTCTTTTATTGCTTTACATCGTTTATTGAATTTTATCGAAAATATGAGAAAATTGGACGATTTAGCTAGTGGCACCACAAGGACAAATGTGATTTGTTTTTGTTGTTGCATGTACATTGTTGGAATAAATTTTATTTATCGCGATAAATAATATGCTTTATTTAAATAAAAGTGTAATTTTTATAGCAATTGAAGATTCTAATATGTAATTTTGGTTGTATGCACATTCTTTGAGCATGCATGGTCGAAACGAGTGTGCCTTTTCCTGTATTACTGATTCGATCAGCACAGCAAGTCCAACCTATTCCTGTAGTCGAGGATATAGGGAATATATTCGTCAACTGGAATTAATACTCCCTTTGCGTTTCTTTCGCTTGCAATCACTTGTTGGTGTGTTATGCACTGGTGATTCCTTAAAAGCTTGAAATATAAAAATCATTTATGCAGCCTATCATTGCTCCTACGCTATGCGTTATTGATTTAAAGAGGGGCACTTTAAAATTAACGAGGAAGTTATCTAGTTCTTTTTTTCGAAGAAATCATATCCCATAATTCTATAATCCTAGGAATTATATCAATAAAAATAAGTAATTGTGATATGTCGGTTCATCTATATGAAGGCAATCAATTAATACCGTTATATGTATAACTACCCCGGCGGATATTTTTACTCACTTTCCTAATCTGTTGTATCCCGGGAATTCGAGATAATAATAGATCTCTTTATTGCAGCAAGGGTTTCACTCTAAAATTATGATAATGTTTTAAATTTTTCGCATATTTTTACGATGCGATAGTCACTAAACTTATTTGTTGAACTTTTAATTGAGCTTGAAGATCCCTGATTTTATTTATTATGTTAAATATAAAATGTTGACGTTAAAAAATAATTCCCCAAACTATCCTTCTTATAAGGATTAGGGAGAAGGTATGGCATATTAAGCAACATTTTTCGTTCACTATTGTAAAAAATAATCAGGTTCTATTCTTCGTGGAAACAATAACTCTTCATTTTTTTTTTTATTTTGTAGCCTATTTTAATGACAGAAGACGTCTTAATTTAGAACATAACACGACTTAAATCGACTCCTGTAAAAGCCATGATCGACCGAAAATGGCTTTGTGATAGATCAGTCGATCGCGATCTACTTGTTGACTACTTCTACTTTATAGGAAACCATATTTAACAGGAATAGATTAAGATGCAAATTTTAATAAAAAGAATATATCTATAAATGTATGTATCTATATATATTTTACTCATATGTTTGTTACAATGATTCAATGTTGAAACAATAAAAGACAATAAATTTTTATAACTGAAATTAAAGAAAAAAAAACGGGTGAAATTAAAAATCCCTTTGGCACATGACCTGCATTTCAGCGATCTACCATTTCCAAGTTGTATGGGCCAACCCAGTGGAAATATTGTGAACAATGAAATGGACGGCAAGATAAATCATAGCAATCAAGCACCACAGGCGTTTATATAGTTGAACCTGATGAACCATACTTCATATCTTGAGTGAATTCGATGTTCTCGAAAGAGATTTGCAATTCTTCCATTCTGTGTAAATCTAAAGCTAAATGAAATCTGTAGGCTCGAAACACCGAAGTTACTGTTTTCCGACCTAGAAGATTGTCTGATAATCAGAACTAACACAAGTACAGAATAGACCTTCTTCTGTTATTTTGGAATTTTAGGTGAGGGGTGACAATCATGGCGTTAGTTTTGATTTATTGATTTGTTCGTAAAATTGTTTAACAACTTCTTAAAAGTGTTATAATTCTTTGTCAGGCACGTTAGCAATAGTCTTCTCTGGTATGAAGTCTAATTTGTAGTAGGTAGAATAAGTTTAACACGAGACCTCGTTAGGTGTTTCGGTCCGCCTCATAGTCCGAAGTATGAATTGGAGTTGCTTTCGGTGAATGCAAATTTTTGCTGTTGAGTTCGCTGAAGGAGAACCCTTTGCCTTGCGGTTTAGGAGAATTGAATAAGGGTCGAGATCGCTTGGGCATGTAATTGTACTGTGCGGTGTTCATGGTGCGAGGTGGATGGTTGGCAGACGATAGCGTTTTGAAATCCGGCGAGCTCACCATCTGTAGATAATCGTTCTGGCCACTTTGAATCCTCTGTTTATTCATCACTAGATATGGCTCGTTCAAGTCTATGTAAAACTGGAAAATAAATTCGAACATTTTTGTCAATATGTACAAATATATTCTAGCATACCATGGAAAGTCTTTTGCAATTGATTGTTAATTAGTTTTACATGATTCTATAAATTGGACACAGACATTGAACAAGTTGTTGGAGATTTTAAACCAGTTTTAATGTCTTTTAATCCGTCTTAAACGGATAAATTAGAAAATTTGCTGTGATTTATTAAATTAGCTATTATTTTTGGTGTGGTGTTAAATACCTTCCTAACGGATTCCTCCAACATGCTTCCGATTCTATCGCTCAATTCTTGAAATGTTGGTCGGCTCGGCGGCGCTGTTTCCCAACATTTTAACATCAGAGAATATCTAAAAATAAAATTTTCTCTGTCTTTGAAGTGATCTAAAAAATATTTTTGGCGATAGGCATTTTTACCAAATATTTCGGACGGGAATGATTCAAAAGTGCCATCTGCACCAATATACGCAATAGCATTTTATAAATTAGAAGAGAATGCTTGGTTTCTTGAAAGTACAATTTGTTGTTACACTCGAGAATTCTAGCAATCAAGAAAGAACCAACTTACATTTCTTTAGTGGCATATGTCGGTTGGTCCATCCTATATCCCTCGATCAGTTTCTGGAGAATACTTTCACCAGCTTCCATGCCTGGATAAGGTGTACGTGCCAAAGAGAAGAATTCCCATAGCACTATACCGAAAGACCATACGTCGGATTGCGTAGAGAACACTCTATCTCGCATGGATTCGATGGACATCCACTTGAATGGAAGGGGACCCTTTACGGGACAAAGATAGGATTTTGATTAATCCCAAAAGTAAAATATTCAATAGAAGAAAGCTTACGCGTCCTTTCCTTTTGTAATCATTGTTTTTGTACATTCTCTTTGATAATCCAAAATCACATATCTTAACAACATTTTTGTCTGCTAATAATATGTTTCTGGATGCTAAATCACTATGAAGAACCTGTAATTGATACATTATGATCACCACAATCGTAGGAGAAGACGTTAACGTGTTTGTGTACATACTCGTCTGGAAGCTAAATACTCCATTCCTCTGGAGACTTGGAAGGCCCAGATAAGTAAATCCTGGGTGCAAATTGGTTTGATGTTCCGTTTGTAATCATCTTTACAGGTGGTTCTCTCTTTTAGTGGGATGCTGTTTTTCACCGTTGGTTTATCTAAGAGATATTATTGTCGGTTAGAGTATAATCCTTACGTTAGGTTTTTGAATGGTAAACCTTGATTTCTGTCTGAAGTCATGGACACAGCGGTTTCTCTGACATAAATGGAGTTAGTCATGTCCTCCTCTATGCCTTTTGGTGGACCTTCAAAACTAGGATAAAGTTGGTTAGTTAAATATCTTTATGCCTCTATATTTTAGTTTTAGCTTTAGGGATGTATTATATTATATTTGTTAACTTCTAGGCAGCGCGTCATACTTATGGCTGCGCCAGCTTACAACGCTAACCAAACTCAAATGTCTCTTCTCCTAAATTTATTTCTTCCTGTAGATATCGTATATATTGTATTCAACGAACCTGTTGTCACTGGCAACCGAAAGAGATCTTGAAAGTACATCAGCGCCTATTGAATAGTTAATTGTTTTAGTCTCAGGGTCTATTTGATCGATGAAATTTTCTCTGTGATGTAATAGGTAATTTCGAAGGTTTCCAAATGGACAGAATTCGACTATTATGTAAAGTTCTCCTGTAATATTTTTCACATTATACACATACCAATAAGTCTCTTAGATGGATACTACTTTTTGCTATATCTTGCGTGCATGCTCCTATCAAATTCACAACGTTCAAATGTTTCCCTAAATGGACCATGATCTTCAATTCAGAAAGCAACGCCATGAGATAAATATCATCTGCGTTCATTTTCATCATCTTAACTGCGACTTTGAGATCGGTATTGTTGTCGTAACGTTCTACGACGGCCTTCATCACCACCCCAAAAGCGCCCGCTCCAAGTTGCTCGCCTAAAGAATTGAAAACCGGCTGATTTATCTGGGACAAGAAGTTTTTGGCGACGCGTGAAGATACAATGAGCGACAAAGCTAAAAGATGGCTTTTTTATTTTAACTTTATGCAACTTTCGTAAAAAGTTTAACGGAAGTTAGCGAAAAACTTGGAAAAACTTGTTTTATTTTAGTTATTTCCAGGTAGATATTCAACAAATTTAAAAAGTTCATTTTCTGCGAAAGCTGTTCTTTATAAAGTATTTTGAGAAAGCAAGTATTAAGGATGCACTGCGCGCTCACACAGCAAACAAGGCATTTTGTCAATATAGTGCCGGTACAATATGTAATTACCTAGCTTAACCCTTTCCTTTGGTATTTCCCATGATTTCTTGTTGTATGGTAGCAATTGTGCCTGGTCGTCAACACCTAAGTTCGGATTAATGCGTTCTACTGCGCCTTTTTCAAAATTTTCCAAAACTGCTGCTCTCAAAATCCTCAATTGCTTTACGGCAAAAAATTAAACAATTATTAAAATTAAACAATGTTTAATTTTAATACTGTGAAAAATCACAACGATATATTTAAAGCAATTAGAAACGGGGATAGAAATTATAGGCATGTATGATTTCGTGCAGCAAGCACGCTTGGATCTCCTTTCGAATTTTTAAGATACGTTGTGGACTATGAAGTTTGTGATTGTTACTTTGTACAGTTGAGGCGAATCGAAATGTCTTTCGTATGTGAACAGAAAGTGGAGTGTTTGGGGGGAAAATAAATCGAAGGTTAAAATCTCTTGCTTATATATAAACTTAACATTTACCCTCTTATTTCTGATTTTGTAGATCAGCGATGCGACGACCGCTACTAATATCGCAAAAAAGATCCCCAACGGGACGTATATCGAAATGTTACTGTCGGAAGGTTTATCTGAAAAGAAGGTTACACGTCATTTATAGCCCAGATTGATGTTAAAATACGGATGAGACTTACTTGCAAATTTAAGGGTTGCCGTTCTACTTGTGGAGCCCAATCGATTCGTCACGCGGCAAGTGTACACTCCTTCTTCCGTAGTGTAATTGGGTTTGATGAATAGAAGCACTTGCATCATATTTTCGAATTTCACCCTTGTATTGTCCGGAAGGAATTCTGATCCATCCTGTTGTATAATAGAAACAAGAAATGTATTAAGAAATTATATTGAGTTTTGTGTAACTTACTTTATACCATTTTATTGAAGCTCTTGGGACTCCTTCATAGAGGCAAGTGAAATTATCTGTGTTTGGATATACCTTCTCGTGTGCTTGATCCATGTTCGTTACTGTTATTCGCGGTTTCTGTGGCGCTGTTTTCAGGAACAAGATACGATTAAGAGGGGATTGTTATTCAAAATTCCATCTTGCTTACCAACAACTTCAATTGAAACAGTATGGGTTTGCTGTCTGTTTTCTGGTACTGTCCTAGTTTCGCAGATGTATAATCCGGCATTATCTCTACCCACCTTGCGGATGATAAAAAAATGTTTCACCGAGAATGTCGTTTTGGTAGTTTGGATAGCGAGATCTTAAGTATAAACCAATATCTGATTGAAGCATTCGAAAGAATTTTTCGATTTTATACCGTGGCGTATTAGGCTGTAGTCGAAGTACCATTCAATACGACTGGAGTAATTTTGAACCGTTGCTAAACACCCGAGTTGCACCTGACTTCCTGCAGCTAATTGTAATTTCTGTTGATTTTTGGTGGGAAACTCTATGTCGTCCTCCTTAATGAGTATGTTGAAACCATTTTTAACGTCTACAAATTTTTATAGTTTTATAGTAACTAACCAAGAAATTAATGAAATAGATGCTTCCACACGCAGGATTGCTATCTTACCTGTCACTGTGTAATCAGAGATGTGGTCATCTGAACCATATACATTACTTGCAACACATTTAATGTAACCAGATTGATTTGTTCCGACTGCAACCGTCGAGGTATAAACATCATGGTCAACCGTTTCCGAGGAAATGAGCTAGAATTGATTAGGATTATTATTGTAGCCTTTAACGTATTTTGTTGTTTTGAAATTTTGTGACTAATACCGGTTTGTATTCGCAGCCGCTATCAATGCAACCTTTGAATTCCCATTTAATTTCTGGCGGAGGAAACGCCCAAACTATACACTTTACTGTTTCGGTAGAGCCAACCATATGAAAGGGATCCTTTATAATTTCAACACTTGGTTTTGCTGAAATGAATTGGCTTTTTAAAAAGAATGCTTGGGAGGCGATGTTAATGACGCCGTCGGAGTTACCTGTTATGTTCAAGAAGACCATCACACTTTTATTATGGAATCCGTTTCTTGCTACCAACGAGTAATTTCCTCTATCTTTTATGGTAATATTAGTTAAAATAAGACCACTTGTCCAAGCTGATCGTATTATGGTAAACTTTTCATTATCTTCTATTCGTTTCTCATGAGGATCAAACCTGAATTGAAATCAATATCAGTAGTCTTCGCAATTGCCAAGACAATTATCGCTAATGATCTTTATGTTCGAGAAAGAGAATGTTGCTGTGTGTTTTTGAGGAGGTCGACACTTGTTTGATATTTATACATTTATAGAATCCAGTTTTGACTTCTAATGTGAATTTTTCGCAATTTTATTTTTTGAAATTGATGGGAACCTACCATTCAATATGGACTGGTTGGGAAAATGAGACTACGTATAAGCTCCAAAAGATCCACTCACATCTTTGGTGGCAGCTCGTGGTTAGCTTTCGATCGCTTGCTATTTCGATGTTCCTGCCTACAAAATCGAAAAAGTGAATGAGACCCAATGGTAAATAAATGGGTTGTTGGTTGTTAAATATCAAGCACCGCCATTAGATTCAAGGGAAGTAGCTTTACAACTGCAGCTGGTTGAAAAACATTGTAGTAAATACTAGGCAGCAAATATAGAAAAAGAAAACATTATGTAAGACCGGCATATCGTTAAATTTCCATTCTATCATGGCCTTGGTAATCTTAGAAGGAGGACAGTCGCGTGGATTTTTCATTACGTGGGCCACCAGAGGATTATTAGATAAGCTGGTCTTTTGCCAAGTCTTCGTACTAACTTCGTAACTAGTTAGAGATGGGATGCAGTGGTCAGTTTTTCACTATCAGTAATGAACCGCAATTCTTTATTCTCTTTATTCTTTCTAGAGAGTTTTTAAGCTCTCAAGCTGTGATTCGTGAACTGTTGTCCAGGTTAAGGGTTCATAAGTTAATTACAGACGCAAGTACTACTTGTATACCGATTCAAAAGCGAGTTCTTGGCCCGGGCGTGCTTTTGCCTGATATGATTAGCATAATTATTCCACACGAGCCTTTGATCTAGACTAAGCCTACATACTTTACTGAACACGTTCGGCCAAGCTTAGTTCTGTTTTTGTCCAAGTAAAGCGAACAGCAACGCATTTGGAGTAATTAATCTGTTCGACCAGAAATGGTTGGTAAATACGCCGTTCTATATTTCTAAATAATTGCGTGCATTAGAAAAGGAATAATTATTATCAATAGACAAATTTAGGTCGTATTATAACAAAGTAAAAAATTGTGGTCAATTCCAACACTAGAGCGAAATTAATGCGAACCATTGACTAATTCTTCAGTAACGATACTAATTTCGTAGCACCTAATATGAGTGCAGCCTTAGTTGTGAAATCCTATGAAAGGTGTGTGGATAGCCCTTTTGTCGATTTTATCCATCACCACCTACATCATTAATTACCGATGGGTTATCTTAACGCGTTTTCAGTTTTAATGCGGTTAACATTTGATGATTAATAATCGAAATCTACCTGTTACTATCCGTGCCTCTTGCTGGTAATCATTGGCACCATTTTTCTGATACAAGCAGGTGTATAACACGGAAGAAAATTGTGTCAGATTGGTTAAAATAAATCCTCTCTTCGGGTTGTAAGTCCACTGCGAATCAGTTCCCGTATGAATCAACGTTCCCTGTAAGGGCAGAGTTCGTAGTTAGACTGCGAACATGTGAAACGTATCTTGCTTCAGTATATGTATTGTTCTTTAAGCAAAACTAACAAAACTTTATGCTTTCATGTTAGTCGAATGGTTATTTAGAACCTGGGATTTTGAACAAACACATAAAAAGTTCGTCCAGAAGAAAGAGGCTGGAGAAAAAAGAGGTTAACGAGTAAAATTCAATTCTTCCATTTATGTGGGTTTAAACAGCTAGAAGACGTGGAATAGAGACCAATGAAGAAATATATTTTTGGAAAAAAGTTTTTGATTGTTGGTGGATTCTCGAATTTCTATAAAAAGTTTAATATTAAATGCTACACAAACATAAGAAAGTGCATAGATGTAGATCAAATTAATGTAGATATAATTTAACAAATATCTATTATTTTATTCTATTGTTTGTCGAATAGTTTTATTTACGAGTGATTAAATAAGCAACCTTCTTGTGCATGCAAGAAATGTATTCTCTATACGGTAGAGTAGTTGAATGACTTAATTAATCTGTATTTCATGAGCGTATAAACCAATTTTTGTACCTGTTGAGGGCAACAATATTCTAATCCGAATCTTACGAATGTCAATGGTGAGATAGCAAAATAGAATATTAAAACCTCTTTTGTGTGTAGCCCAGCATTGATAGATCTTTATCTATGTCTAGCAGATTATTTTTCCAAGGGTTAGCATTTATCTGGGTTGGAGATGAGATTGTTTGGTAGTTTTATAGTTATTTAGTAGACTTAGTAGTTTATACTGGGTCTTAAATGTGGTGTAATCATTATTTTTATATTAGGAAAAGTATCAAGTAGCATATGTCATATACCTTAATTTCACCATCAATGTAGGGTCCAGAATATAAATTTACTTCAACTGAGGGATGTGTCGGCTTGCATGCAATAACCAATGGCTTCAATTTTCTACCCCAAATGAAAAGCAGGTTCTGCGCAAAACTGAGTCTTTCATCATCTGTTAAATGGAGTAGAATATTAATAGGCTTGAAGTGTTAATATATTGTAGTGAATTACAAGACGATTTTAATATAAAGTTTTGTAGTCCAAAATATTCTTGGTCAGTTATTACGGAGTTATCGAAATCGCAAAGGTGGGGTGATTTTAAAGATTTTAATGAAGAATATACGTTGCAATTCTTACCATCAACGTAGAGGTATAAAGATGCAACATTTTCCGGATTGTCGGTTTCGTTGCAGAAGTAATAGCCAACATTTCGACCGCTGACATTGGTTATAGATAATTCTGCGACATAAATATCACTTTCACGATAAAATGTGAGATTAATGTTGGATATCCCCAATTCCTAGAATCAGAGCATGTTTTTGTACATTTCATATATACAGGTTTAGGCGTTATTGCGATATTTTTCTGAAAGCACTTCTATAAAAAGGCAATTTTTTTTAAATATAAAACTTTCTTCTAAATACAACAGCTTATATATTAATAGATATCTTAGAAATATACATTCTTACCAGTAGTACCACAACCTCTGAATAGGTCCAGGTGACGTTTACGTCGCTTTTACAAGTTAGTTTAAAGTCATCTTTGGCTTTTACGATATATTCGCTTTCCTCTGGTGTAATAACCGGAAGAGCAGGTAGTGTATCTGAAAATTAAATCAAGACGTGATGAATCGTCCAAAAAATTCGAAATATTTTACATGATACGAATTCATAACTAAAAACTATCCGCTCCATTGTTGAAGCTTGGAGTTCCACTTCGAAGTCCCCATTACAGCATATGTCTCTTGTTTGTTTGGGATTATTATTATTATTATTATTAAGGCCTTACCACAACGGGCTGTAAAGAATTCTATTTTCAAAATTACTAAAGTAAAACTTAGACAATTGCTGCCAAATACATTTTCTTTCGAAAACCATGCACCTTACGAGCCCATATATATGTAATATGCTCTTGTATATTTACATGCATCTATATACCGGCTGTCCCATTTAAATCGTAATAGAGAAATACAACGAGAAATACGAACCTTATGAAAAAGTTCGTCACACCATTTTTTTGTACGCCCTCGATTTTAATTTTAACGTAGATGAAGATGTAATCAGCGAAAACAAAGCAGATTTTTTAATAGAAATCCCTATTTTTTAATACATATTGCTATTCGTTAAAAATAAGTAACTTTTGTATGAGTTATAATTTTGTTGCCCTTTAATTAATGCAAACATACATTTTGCATTCCATAGTAGGTATTATGACTGCAGACTAGAAACCAAGCACACAAATAACTGCAATTCCCAATATAAGACTATTACATTAGGGCAGTGACAATATAGAGCACATTTAATTTATATTAGAGATATCATCATATTTTTTTAATTATTTATTACATTTATTATGTAAAAAAGTACTTTATAAAATTAATAATATTGTTTTCTTTATTGCCTAATCGGAAAATAACAAGTTCCTTTATTGCCTTTAGGTGAACACTAACTATTGATAACATGTACAGAGTTACCCGCACAAGGCTGGCGATAAAGTTGAATTCATCCGAAGGAACTTGCCACAGTTGCTTTCAACACTACCTGTGGTTAACCCATTTTCCAGGAAATGTTTCGTCAAGAAAATGTCATACATTCTAGCGAAATGAAGAGGAATATATTATGTATTTATAAAATGGGACACCCGGTACGTATTTCTTTGTATGTGCTCTACTAATATCCTATCTCTTTCTTTTTGAAACTTCCTGCAATTTTTTTCTAAGATAAACTAATATTTAAGAAAAAAGACGTATATTATCCCAATAGTTTCAGTAGTAAAATCTGTTTATTAAAGTATCAGTTGTATCCATTCCTATCTTCAATATGTATACTACAATATCTTATAAAACAATGGTTCATATACGCATGTATATTCTAAACTTTAACGATTTATAAAGTAAGTTCTGTACAACATTATAGTAAATTCGTCTGTAATGTGGTTAAATATTTTTATTAATTATTAGAAAGGTACCTTAAATTTCCTGGTCGTAATTTTTAGTTCAAGCAGACTAGAGCTGGGCGTTGTCTTATTGAGGGAAAAAAAATATAAACTAAAACTGGCCGTACAGATAAATTAATAGCTTACCAATTTTGATTCCCAATAAGAATACAAATGGGAGTAATTGAAATGTTAAATCCATTACGCACAGGTAGATTAAACACCAAGCAATACTACAAGCAGCAATGTTATTGGCAGCAATACAAGACAGAGTACACAAACACACTTCAGAGCTTCACGATCTCCTCGATTGGTGAATTGAAAACATCTATTTTACCTTGAGACACACGTCATTACTTAACCGTAGAAACAGAGGTAATCTAACCGAAACGATTTCTAGTTAATTGCCAATATTAGTCCTGAGAATTTCCCAAGGCTGAAAATACTGGTTAAGTTGACGTTCGGCTTCTGTTGGATTGTGGAATAATCTATTCGTTTTTTTTTTGTCGTTCTTTAATGCTGAGATCCAGAAAAGGAGCGAGATTTGCATTTCTCTCATAAAAAACAACCTGCAAGTACATCCATGTATGTATATGACATACATACATGGATGTATACATAGTTGTGTCAAAATGTCAAAAATTAGTTGAGTTGTTAACATTATAAGAAGCAATCTATATTTTATTTGTTAAATTCTTCTTTTATGGCGTTACATGTCGCTCACATTCCCTATTTAATTCTGTTGAAAACATAAGACAATTGGACGTTCATCTAATGGTACGCAAGGACAAAGCTATTTATTATCGTGGTAGATGAATTAACGTAAGTATAACGTCAACTTGCACGAAAGGTAATATGCGCGGTTTGAATAGAAGTCTACAATTTTGATGAAAAATAAAGATTCTAATATATAACTTTGCCTGTATGTGGGATCCCAACCACTGATTCATTTATCACAACAAATCCAACCTGTGCTTGTAATCGAGAATTCAACAACATTCGGGGTCCTAGATTCCACCAGGAGGAACAGTGTACAATGCGTTTATAAACTAGCGAGGCGCATAAGTTACTTGCGGAAATTGATCGAAAAACACTGTAGGAAGCAATATTTCATAGGAAAAAAATAAAGATATATAATTTATCAAAAAGAATGTATGTACTTTATTTAGGTGTTCGTATGATTCGATGTTAAAATAATAAAAGACTATAATCTTGTAGAGCAATACATGTTGTGTTTGCCGTTTATCTGAACTGCTCCTTGAGATTTCTGCTAATTGGTAAAATTTGTAATTTGTTTTATCTGTCTCGTCCGCTTTCACTCTTGCAAGGGAAATAAAGACGGTATTTATTTATTCATTTGTAACTAAAAACAAGGGTAAACTTATATTTAGGATCTAATCTAGTTACAAATCTCCTTGCTCAACGCGCGGTTGGCTAAATCATGGATTACAAATCTTAAGCCAGTCTTACAAGTTAATATTCAACTAATACATGCGCAAATTTAGTAATTTAGCGTTTTGCGGATTAGAAGTACAATCTGCCTGTGGTTCTAGTTGATTACATATAAAGTTATACGTATAGTAGTTTGTAGTTCTTGAAGTAATACCATAAACATTGGATCGAATGTTATCGAATATTCTTCTTTACTACTTTAAGAACAAGACAAGAAGACAAGACAAGAAATAAGTTAACAAGGAAGCGCTAAGCTATCAGCGAAAATCGTGTTATTACTTTCCCTGCAACTTAGAAAAAAATTTGTTTTCTCTCAAGAATACGTTTTATATGTTGTTTGCTTAACGATGAGAAATATGCAGACAGAAATTTTAATCTCATTTCATTGTTTGAACTACTCTGAATTATAACTAGCAATGAGCGAAAAACTTCACTTAAAGTTCGAAATACCAACACTGTGGCGAAAATTATGGAACCCTGCTTTGGGGAACAGTGTCGCTGCTACCTGAACGGTAGGTATACGTTTCTTTGTCACTAGAGAGCGCCAAGAAATGTCGAGTTCGTCGTTTTGAAATTTGTGGCTTTAATTGTGAGGCAACGATAGAAAGTAGAGCTAAAAAAATTTTTCGCGAAACCACGCTGATGTCGCCGGGTAGGCACAAACATGTCTGTGTGTTTAGAATATTTTTTTCCTCACCTTTTGTTGCGTTTTCCTGAATTTATTCCGTCAATGCCATAAGAGGGAGCTAAGCCAACTTAGCATTATATACATTTAGTTACTGATTTAAACCATATTTGATATCTTACAGCGGTTTTAATGTTTTATTGAAAGTTGAATTAAAACGAATTGCACTTCTATAATAAGACAATGAAACATTTTTTGGTAATCAGTACCAATATAGATGTAGAATATATTCTTCAGTTGGCTAAGTATAAAATAGTAACCATTTTGCACACGATTTGCAGGAGTTTAAAAGATACCGCACACGTGTACATTTGTACATGTACAGCACATATCTTCTTTAATTATCGAAAACTGTACTTATAGTTGCATATAATGTCGATTAAATTGTTTAGAATCGCACGTGTTTGCTCTAAATGTATACACATAATACACACATAGTTCAATATATAGAGAAATTTACCAATAAAGTTTCCCACTGGGTATTTGAAGACAGCCTTGACATCAGTTACACGCCATAATTGTGTTATAAGTGTTCGTTTTATATTTCGTACAATCGAAATCAAAAATAATTCATTACATGTTGAGTTTTTGCGGCTCTTACATCGTCCACACTCCGTATTCAGAATGTTGGCGAGAAGCGCAACGTCGTTCGTGAAACTGGCTTCCGAAAGGGTGTATTTCGCTTCACGAGTTGGCGTTGGAGTTGTTTTCGGTCAAAGCAGGTCATTGTTGTTGAATTCACTGAACGAGAACCTCATTCCACAGAAGAACTGAATAGCGGTCGAAGTTGCCTCGGATTGCAATGGTACTGAGCGGGGTTCGGGGTGCGATATGGCTGGTTAGGCGAAGATGGTGTTCTCAAATTCGGCGGGCTTACCATCTGCAGATAATCGTTCAGACCACTTAGGATTTTTTCTTTGTTCATTACTTCATATGGATGGTTGAGATCTATGTAAAACTGGAAAATAAATTAGGATATTTTTGTCAATTTCTACATTTAAATTGTGGGAAGCACATTTCAATTAGCTTTACAAGTGTCAAGGTATTAATCTGATAGCTTTTTTTTGTTTCAGTTTCTATTCGGATTTATTCTCGTCTTCGAAGTGCTTCTTTGATCGTTTTAAAATAATTTGAAATGGCTGAAATACTCTTCAGTTTGTTGGAATTGATTTTGTCGTACGATTACAAAAAATTACGTCTAATGTTTGACGACTTGATATTTTCGATAATAGAACTATTGACGATTGTTGCTGACGTTGTGGATTACAGGACGTTAGCAACGACCTGCATTAAACAATAAAAATTTAACAAATTGGAAGTGGAAATGCACGCACTTCATGGCAATGACTCATTACAATATAGCCTTACAGGTGGCTGCAAATTCGATGATAAATTAAGCAGGCTATACAGAACTGCTGCAGTTACTGATTTCGTTAATCTGGAGGCATCTTAAACGAAATTAGAGAATTTGTTTGTGAGAGCTAAAAGATATTGAGATACCTGGCAATCGTTGAATTGGGTATGATTTTAAATACCTTTGTAACAGATTCCTCTAACATGTTTCCAATTCTGTCGCTTAACATTTGAAATGTCGGCCTGTTCGATGGCTCTGTTTCCCAGCAGTTCAACATCAATGAGTATCTGAAAATGACATTTCTTTTACTGTGCGTAAGTGAACAGTTTTAAACAAAATATCTTTTGAACGACGAGAGGATATTCTGGGTTTTTTTAGAAAACACACTTTGTTGTTACAATCGACTGTTGTAACAATCAAGAAAGGACCCGCTTACATCTCTTTAGTGGCATACGTTGGTTGATCCATCCTATACCCTTCGACTAGTTTCTGAAGAATCCTCTCATCAGCTGCCATGCCTGGATAAGGAGTACGAGCTAAAGAGAAGAATTCCCAAAGCACTATACCGAAAGACCATACGTCCGACTGTGTGGAGAACACATTATCTTGCATTGATTCGATTGACATCCACTTGATTGGAAGTGGACCCTGTATGAGAAGAGAATAGGATTTTGATTAATCCAAAACGTAGTGTACACAAAAGTAAAAAGCTTACACGTCCTTTCTTTTTGTAATCATCACTTTTGTACATTCTCTTCGCTAATCCGAAATCGCAGATCTTAACAATATTATTGGTTGCTAGGAGGATATTTCTGGATGCTAAATCGCCATGGAGAACCTATAAATTGATATCATTAACATTATTACGTTAGCAAAAAAAGAACGTTAAGTTATTTGTGCACATACTCTTCTTGAAGCTAGATATTCCATTCCTCTTGATACCTGGAACGCCCAAGTAAGTAAATCTTTGGTGCAAATTGGTTTGACTTTGCAACCGGATTTGTCTCTTAATGGGATGCTATTGTTGCTTTTCACAGATTTCTTCCCTAAAATTTTTTGTTGTGTTAAAATATAATTCTTACTCATGGTCTCGTGATAGAAAACCTCGACCTCTGCCTGGGCATATGGGCGTGGTAGTTTCCGTGACATACATAGAATTAGTTTTGTCGTCTTCTATGCCGCTGGGTGGACCTACTTGACTAAAATAAGTTTAGTAATAAAATTATAAAGTAAGTGAATTTCTATACAGCATAGCCGATATTGTAGTTGTCTGCCAAATACATTGTATTGAACAAACCTGTCGTCGCTAACAACCGGGAACGGTCTTGACAGCACCTCAGCGCCTATTGTATAGTCAATTCTGTCGGTCCCAGGATCTATTTGATTAATGAAATTTTCTCTGTGGTGTAATATGTAATTGCGAAGGTTCCCAAATTGACAGAACTCTACTATTACGTAAAGTTCCCCTGTAATATTCTTTAAATAATCCCAATATTCGATTAAGTCTCTTATATAAATCTTACTTTGTAATATATGTTTGGTGCATGCTCCTATCAAATTCACAACGTTCAAGTGTTTTCCTAAATGGACCATTATCTTTAATTCAGAAAGCAAAGCGATGAAGTAAATGTCGTCTGCGTTCTTTTTCATCATCTTAACAGCAACTTTCAGATCAGTATTGTTGTCATAATGCTCTATGATGGCCTCCATTACTACGCCAAAGGCTCCAGCACCAAGTTGTTTGCCTGAAAAATTGAAAAAATGGTTGATTTGGTGATCTTCATTGACAACATTGTCTTATATGGGAAGGCGTAGAAAGATTCTTCAGGACGTAAGAACAGAAATAAAATAAATTTGAAAGGATTAAAAATTAACGGATAAGCACATCTCCTTTACAAGAATACAAATTCTTCAATATCAAATCTGGTAAAAGCTGAGAGCAACAATTTTAAATGCAACTCGAAGAAATGACTTTCAACATTCACTGCACGTATTCAAAGCAGACAATGTAATTACCTAATTTAATCTTTTCCCTGGGTATTTCCCATGACTTTTTGTCGTATGGAAGCAATTGCGCCTGGTCATCAATGCCCAAGTTCGGGTTGATGCACTCTACATCGCCTTTTTCGAAGTTCGCCAGACCCGCTTGTTTTAAGATTTTCTTCATTTGCTTTAAGGAAAGAAAATAATGTGTATTTTGGCAATACTAGTAACGTCGGGGAGAGTGTATAAGGAGTAAACTGTTTAAGAATGTCGTATAAACATCTGATTAGTAAAGTTTACTTTAATGCCTTTTTTGGGAAAGCTTGAAGGAATTTTCGATTTAAAAGCGGAACGGCGATACATTGAAAACAGTTATTCCTTTGTTTGAGTTGATTATTTGTCGGTACTTACCCTTTCCCTCTTGATTTTGTATATCAGAGGTATGATGATCGCTATTAACAGCACGAGAAGAATTCCCACGGCGATGTGTATGGGAGTATTGCTGCCTATAGGCTTACCTAAAAAGAGCGAATAGGTCAATTGCTGTCCAGCATCGGCGGATGAGTCTTACTTGCAAATCTAAGGGTCGCCGTCTTACTTACGGAGCCCAATCGGTTCTTCACACGACAAGAATACTCTCCTTCATGCGTGGTATACTTGGGTTTGATGAATAGAAGGACTTGTTTCATATTTTCGAATTTAACTGTCGTATTGTCTGGTAAAAATTCTATATCATCCTATTAGTTTCAGAACAGAAATAAGATATATAACGGAAAAGAAGCTGTGTTCTGCGTCGCAGTTATTGAGATTTACATTACTTACTTTATACCATTTAATTGAAGCTCTTGGGATTGCTTCATAGAAACAAGTGAAATTACCAGTGCTGGGATATGTCTTTTCGTGAGGTTTATCCATGTTAGTGGCGGTAATACGTGGTTTCTGTGGAGCTGTATTCACAAACAAGATATTAATAAGAAGTGGTTGCTATTCGAAACCCGATCACGCTTACCAACAACCGCAATAGTAGTTTCACTAAATATCGTTTTGTGCTCTAGAATTGTCTCAGTATAGCAAGTGTACACCCCGGAATAGTCATTATCCATTTTGTGAATAAGAATGGAAGAGTTGATCGAGAATTGCGTTTCGCCGGTTTGCAGATCGACAGCTTTAATATATACCGAATTATGATTGAATCGATTGAAGGATTTTGTTGTGAATTTATACCTATTCGTTCATATAATGGAGCATAATTCAAATACCAATGAATAACTCTGGAGTAATTCTGAAGCGTTGCTAAACATTCAAATTGAACTTGACTTCCTGCAGCTAATTGAATCTTAGTTTGATTTTTGGCGGGAAATTTCGTGTTATCCTCTGTTATAAAAACTTTGAAACCTTCCTTAGTGTCTAGAAAAAAATTAGGTATTTCCAGAAGACACGTAGAATATCTTCCCTACCTGTTACGGTGTAATCGGATATTTGTTCGTCTGATCCGTAGGTATTATCTGCAGTACATTTAATATAACCAGACTGATCTGATCTTACAGTAACGGATGAGGTATAAACCGTATAGTTTGTCGTCTCAGAAGAAGTTAGCTAAAATTAAACGAGATCATTATCGAGGCACATTGTTGTTTTAGAAATTTATAACTGATTACGCACAGGTTTGTATTCACAACTATCATCAATACAGGGTTTGAATTCCCAATTGATCCTGGGTTTGGGAAACCCCGAAACGATACATTCCACTGTCTCGGTGGTGTTAACCATATGAAATGGATCCTTTTTAATTCTGACCCTCGGCTTGTCTAAAATAAATACGATTTGCAAAGAAAATGGCTAACGGTCGAAATCTTTAATAGTATTACCTGTTACGTCCAAAAAAAATGTAAAATTTTCATGTTGATATCTATTTCTTGCTTCTACTGTGAAATATCCTCTGTCACTTACGGTAGCATTTCTTATAATAAGAATGCTTTCCCAGATTGTGTTTTTTATGGTAAACTTTTGATCGTTTTGTATTTGTTTTCCACGAGAATCAAACCTGCATTAAATCAATATCAATCATTGTTGGCGTTGACAAAATATTTTTTGCTATGTAACATTTGAAGGTCACTTCAGCTGTCTAATATTTATATAGTGTCTCTTTAAGTTCAAAATTTGGCTTTTGTCAACTTTATCTGTCCAAATCGACAGGCACCTACCATTTAACGTGTGCCTGTATTGGAAACGAGGTTACGTTGATATTCCAAATGACCTGCTCGCATCTTTGGTGGCAACGCGTTGTAGTGAGATTGTAGATGGGAGATTCGTCAGCTGCAAAATTGAGACAGTTAAATTGTAAGCACCGCTACTAGTTTCAAGGGGATGTTAGTTGTTTCCATTAGTAGTACCTTTATCTGGCACCATAAAGGAAACAATTGTGGAAACAAATCATGACGATTTACAAGATGCTTTTACATACAATTTAACGCAAAATACGTTCTATAGAAGATTAAGGCGATATTCCGTTGTTGCCATTGCTACTAGGTGATATGAGTTAGAAAGACCTTTAACGACCGATTCTGGCGTCATAAGTTTATTGCATTTTCCAGGACCAGTTGATTTTCGCCTCTACCATGGTTCATGTTGAGTCACCGTGATCAATTGCTTTCCGCTCAGGTAATTTCGCCTTTGGCGTGATTTACACCTTGACCATGATAACTGTGACTCCGTATAAGTGTGGGCGAAACGACGAATTTTCGATTAACCATGATACGGTTCGAACTCGGAACACGTTTAGTTTTAACTGACTCTGGCTGTGGAAGTCTTCGTTGTTATTTCGAATAAGCATTAATTTGGAAACATTTATGTATGGCACACTTTTAATTGCAGCTGCCAGTATGCATAAAAACTTTGGAGCTCTTAAGATATTTGTTTCAGAAAATTGCGGTCTTCGTTTTGATTTCGATTCGGTTGCTGTTATGTCCCATTTTACTTTTCTGTCACATGTTACTTTACATCAACAACAACCAACGGATTAATGAATATATTGGCTACCGAGAACCATACCGAGAAATCTTTTCCTTCTTTTTTCCGGTGCGATTAAATTTAATTAACACAACAGAACTTCAAGACACTGGTAGGATTCGAACCTGTGATTTCGGTTTGTCTTGTAGGAAGGAAACCTTTTTTAATATTTATACCTTCGAATTTCCGGAGACATATGAAAATCTACGCATTAAAGGTAGTCGTTCCTGCAGAAACTCGAAGGTGTAGATGATAGCGCACTCGCGGCTGTCGGGAAAACGGGAGCCGTAACTTCGAATTCTACCGGTCCTGATATTTTATTTCAATAATACAGCATCCACGAAAAACTAATGGATTGACTCGACGTGTTTTCAGTTTCAGTTAGTGTTTATTGAATGTTCGAAACCTACATGTTAGTAACTGTACCGAAACTGGGAGCTTCTTCTCTGGTACACCGATTTTTCGAAATACGCAGGCGTACACGAATGTCAAATATTGTATTGCATTGGTCGAAGTGAATCCTATCGTCGGATCATAAGTCCATTCAGAATCTTCAGTGCCCGTTTCAATTATCCTTATCTACAAACACAAACGAAATTTTGCAGTTGGAATGTACAGACTTATCAAAACAAATGAGCGGTTGTAACAGTTTTTATACCACGACATAATGCTGGGTATGGTTACATGTTCTTTAACTATGAGTGAAACTACGTCGATTCAAGAGAAGACCTGTACACTGCACGAATATTTTACTTCTATAACAATTCTATACTATGGTGAGACTTTTGAATTTGAACAAATTTAAGGAAATGATCTAGCAATGGATTTGGTAATTTAAAAAAATGGCTAGAATAGTAATCAAAGATAATGCCAATATAGCTAACGTTATTGATGATAAGTCTGTTGAAGTAAGCTGCATATGCACAGACAACAGTACTATGTGTTGTCATCTCAGAACTCGGCTCTTTTCGACGCTTTTTAAACGGCACAGCTTGTAACCGTAACCAGAAGGTAGCAGTGTATATACTGCTTCCTAGTTTGGAAATCAGTCACAACAGTTGAGAGACAAATAAAGGTGTGAGATAGAGAAGCAGCCAAGGCAACATTGCCTTTGGCGTGAGCGATTTCACCAATACCATGAGCTATATTAGCATCATATTTGATTTTATAACAAATTACACCGGATACATTATTATATTGGTTGCGCAAGTAGTATGTTTCACATACACTGAGTTCGACTTCAATACCAGCTCCAGAATATAATTTTACGTCCACTGAAGGATGTGTTGGCTTGCATGGTATAACAATCGACTGGAACGGTTCAGCGAGAACAGAAATCCAGAAAAATGGTGTAGTGTAGAGGATGCTGTCATCTGTTACAAAGAAAAGAATATTAAGAGACGCGTGCTGTTAGTATCTTGACTTGAACTAAGAAAACACCACATGAATACGAAGTGTCGAAACTTGCATCTAGTCGTCACGTGATTTTCAAGATTTAATGATGATGCTTTAGAGGAACTTTCCCTGAAATACTTACCATCAACGTAGAGATACAAAGATGCACCATTTTCGGGATAGCTGGTTTCGTTGCAGAAGTAAAAGCCAACATTCACGCCGGTAGCGTTAGTGATAGATAGTTCTGCGATATAAATGTTACTTTCACGAAAGAATTTTACGTCAATATTGGGCACACCACCTTTCTAGAATCAAAATTATTATAGTTTTGTATGATTATTTTGGAATATACAGAGTGTACCAAAGGAAAATTGAAAGTGAACGCTCTCTTTTTTACTTTCTTACTTAAAGTAAGTACTTACGTAAAGTACTTAAAATACTTTAGGTATTTTAAGGTACATTTGATGTCGCTAGTTCTAAACATATTTAAAATATTTGGTTTTCATGAAAATTTTAGATGAGTGCATGTGAACTTTTATAACCGTGAAAGTGTTGGACTTGAAAAATTGAAAAGAGCTGTTGACCGTATAGTGTAGTATCGGAATCTGAATCATTTTCTTTTATACACATTATACAGCGTGTCTGACAATTACGTTTACATTTTAAAATGGCAATGTCTGACACTTTCACATTCACAAAAAAATAAATTGTTGTATTTAGAAAATAAATAACATACACAATTTTTCGATTCGAAAGTTTAAGCGTAATGGTCAGATACACTGTATAATGTTTAAAAGAAACGATTTGAATATTGGAAAGTCGGATATCTTTCTTAATCTTTGAATTGTCGATGACATTATGTAATATATTCTGCATACATAAAATTAGTCACTGCTGGCGTAATTCGGGGTAATTTGATATAAAAAATGTTATGTTTTAACATAATACCGTTCGCGTTTATCCGTTACCTCTTTAAGCATACGACATTGGACCGTTTTGCTACTTTATAGAAGTTTAATATTCTTTTAATCTGCGTAATACATTTCCATAATGTTGTTCTAATTTGTGATAGATTTAGATACAATTGTTTATACTTATATGACAATAAACTATGTATTTCCTTTTCTCTTGTAGTTTTTCAAATTTCGTATACCGATACTTACTACGAAGAAAAGGAAACCTTCATTGCTAATGCAAATTATCTAGGGTGACTCCTTCAAAGGAATAAAACATTGATGTGTATCCTTCATTGCTTTATTTGGTATTTGCTACAACTGTGGCACTATATGTAGTATGTAGATCACTGATTTGTCTTACAGTGATATACGTATGCAATAACATTATTTGAAAATTTCCAACTGTAACCATTTCAAAACGCAAAAGGAAAAAATTACCCTTTTTTTTGAGCGCAAAATCATATTTAATGGCGTAACAAGTCTTAATAAATATGAAGCTATACATCGAAACATTAAATGATTATAACTTCTCATTATTTAAATTTAAACTTTAAATTTCTTAGAAATAGTTAAAATATCGATCACTAATTTATACTCGTTATCCGTATAAATCGAAGATTGTTTTTAAAGCCCAAAAAGTCTTCTTTTTTGCAGAAAATACCGTTTTGAAAGCTGTAAACCTTACCAACTGTACCAGTACTTCCGCATACGACCAAGTAACATTTACGTCACTTTTGCAAGTTACTTTTAGATCCTCTTCCGCTTTAATGATGTATTCGCTTTTCTCTGGTGTAATAACCGGGAGAGCAAATAGTATAGCTGAAAAATAAAATTAAAAATAAAGTAATATAAACATTTTAGTCGTAATTAAGATCTATACTACTAAGTGTGTATGTTTACCCCATTTAGTCAGCATTATTTCATTCGAAATATTTAATACATTGGCAAGAATATAGAAAAAATTAGAGGTTAACAATTTAAATGGTTTACCTGGTTTTCTAGGTGCTAAGATCAAACACTGCATTAAGATGCGAAACACTATCCCGAAAAACATTGTTTCCTTACCTTCAATTTAAATATTGTTTTAAGAACAGCTCACTTGTCCCATGCTTTGGTAAAATTTTCGAAAAAAAAACAGATTTTTTTGACATGAAATAGAGTAAAGAGAAATGTAGAGTACGTACAATTTAATGAAACAGTCATCAACGCAGAGGCGAATAAACATAAGTCTATCTAGTCGTTGCAAAAAAGGAATAATTTCACCTGCCTTTGTCGTCTCTAATATGAACTAAATAATAACTAAAGCGCAACATTTTCGTTTGCCTTCCAGTGCTATTTAGTTGATAGGCCTCGGCCTTGAACGAAAAGCATTAGAAATGTTGAAAGTGTACAGAAATGTATCAACTTGTCTATTTGCTAACAGGGTAAACACGTATTTATGGCAATTACCAGATTTAAACGTATATAATGGTAAAGAAATCAGGTGTTTAGTTTACGATAAATATTTATTAAACATATGTTGGAAACATACATTTAATAAATCGGACGGAGGCCGTATAAAGAATTTGTATGTGGATTAACGATGATGTTAAGTGCGTGCAATATACCGTTTGCAAAATTTGGGCAAACGATGTTTCGTCAGTTTTAAAAGAGACACAATTCAACGTGGGAACTACTAAGTCCGCAGTCGCTACTTATATAATTGTCGCCAGTGCTCGAGAAGATTGAATAGTAGAAAATGAGCTGTTGTCGGTAGCTATAGATAAAACTACAGACATTAAAAAAAATTCGTAGTATTGATTGTAGCACGGACAATGAGAGGACCGTCACATCTACATTTGCTAACCTGTAAAAAAACAGCAAAGATGTATTGCCGAAGCGGTTCATAATGTACTAAACAACATTTAAATTCCACAAAAGCAAGTATTAATGATGGTTACCGATGGTGCCACGGTTATGCTTCGTACAGATTATTTACTCAAAGCTGTTCAACTTGCTTTAGAAGCAGTGTTCTATTGAATTGACAAGATTATATTTTTATTAAATTGGTGATTTTGCAACTGGACGCTAAAGAAGCAGCTGCAATAAAACTAAGTCAAATGCAATTCCAAAATCTTCAAGCTACAGCAGATTTAAAAACTATTAACGACAATTACATTCCAGTAGCCGACGCAGTAAAAAAAATTGCAAAACACTTCGTTTTCTTTACGAGATTCGTGGGAAATTGTTGACCACGTACAGACAGTGCTATATATTTTAGATAACGAAAAAAGTGATTCAGTCAGAGAAAAATTTAATACCATATTACGTAAAAATGTCGATTTTTCTAAGCAATCTTTTTAGCAATAGTGTTGTGGAAGGTCCGTTATACAAATTCAATGACCACTTTAAATACGCGAATATTACATCGTTGGAATTAGGATTTTTTCTACGTATAAGCAGATATGCCATATGCGCCGTAACTGGCGCGTCTCAAAGAGACAACTGTAAAAACGTACGCTGTGATACAGGTGTTGAAGGTCTCACTATCTAAATTTCTTTACAGCCATCTAAGCATATTTAACTGCATTATGTTGGCGTTTTCAAAAATTCTGTTTTTTATTAAATAACGCTCACGTTTATTTCGGTTAACCCAACGTAGTGACGCTATTGCTCAGCAATCGACTAGTTGCGCTCCAGTACTTACCTCGTTGGTAATTAGTATCTTGGAATTGTTATTTATTGTATCTCATGTATTCCTGCAATTTATCGAAGTGCAGTCGACATTGAATTTGAAATTTGAAAAAAAGGCAATTTTTCGAACAATATCAATTTTATTTTTTGGAAGAACCTCTCTTTTTCGTATATCTTGTCTCCTACTAAATGATATTTTGCTCGAAAGTAGCATGCGTATTCCTCTGCCTTAAGCCACAGTAGGCACGGCTGCATGCAGAGAGAGATGTCAGTTTCTGTTCAACTAAAAAGTAAACATTGTTTGGCATTATATTAGGTATGTCAAGGTAATGCTAATACTGTTAAGCTTTTTTTTGTTTAATTTGAAATCAAGCACTTACGAATGCTCATCTTTGTAACGGTCTCTCAAGTAGTTCTTGTAGTTCTATTGATCCATTTGAGAAATAAAATATTCAAACGGTACTATTGAGGAAGTACAAAGTTTGTACTTCCTCAATACCTTTAATATATATTGATAGGATCGAATTCGTTGGTTGCTTTATGAAATTTTCAAAATTCGCGTATTTATTGGGATGTTACTGCAGAAATTATTTGTTGAAGTAAGAATATCTTTCGTTTAGCAAAAGAATACTGCTCACATCTAAACAATGTTACTTGCGTGTTTCTTCTGGCGTTAGACAATGAAATTATGCACAAGACACTGTACTAAATACTCCTTCTTATAGTTTGTTAGTATCAATAATAATATTTATAACGTTGTATTTTATATATGATAGCGGATATTGTTTATTTGAATAACACGTCATATGTAACTGATGAATCATCAGATTGAAATTCGTTTGTCTTTTGCGATCTGTTGGTTTTTTCGTTGTTACTATGACTACTTAATCAATATTAAATATAAATGTTATCTGGGAGAATAGGCTATATAAGAGACAATTTTACTTGATAAAAGCGAAATTGATAAAAGGTTCCGTAGACAATCATTTTTGAATATCGTAGTGCTATCGCTGCGGTTTTCAACATTATTGTTATTATGTAGCTTAGATTAGTCCTTCCTGAGTCATATCAAGCAACATTATCTGTTGGCGGATGAATATTAAGTAGCGTAGAATAAGTAGTTATCGTAGGGTAGAGAGTATCGATGTTCAATGAAGAAAACCCAGAAAACAACAAAATGAAGATAATGCGGTGGCAGCTGTATCGATATGTTAGGGCTAAAAAAAAACTTGCCTTGAGCAGTGAGTAATGGTTACTTCCCTTTGCGAGAAGGTTCGAAAGAAAGCAATGTTTCTCAATTTAAAGCTAATCTTGATCATATTTGAAAATCTTAGAGATCAGAGCCAAAAGAGCACAAAATTCTTGTGTTATTAGAGCATATTAGAAAAAATTGTGGAACTTTGGAGAATGTTCCACTACTTATTGTGGATTATTCCTTATGTCAAATCATCATCAAATTGAGAGTGAAAATTATTAGTTAATTGACCGAAGACACTTACACTATCTTTGGAGTGAAACACATATATACATATGGTTTTCTTATGAAAAGTATCTTTACAGGCATGCATTTCAATTAATTAAAGCTATCCTTCAGAAGTTTTTAGTGGTTCATATTGATAACGGAGCAAGTTTTATGAGAGGAAAGTCAAGAATCCCAAGAGATAAACAAATTTGATTTAGTAATCAATAAAATATTATACAAGTTCCTGTCAAATATTCCTTTTAATCCTTATCTCTCGCTGGAGAGGTATAAACTGATATTCGCCATACAGAGAAATCGCAACTTACCAAAATTAGTTGCCAACAAGAATATGAATGGTAATAATTTAAACGTTATAGCCATTACGCACAGGTGGATGAAACATCAACATCAATCACACTATTGCCACTATAACAAGACACAAGCGAACCTCGGAGCTTCGCGATCTCAACTACTGGCGGACTGAAAATATTACACATTCTATCTTTGGACACACGTCATTATATAATCACTAAAGCAAAAATAATCTAACCACAACTACTTTTAGAGAATTCTACTTGATAGGTAAAGTTCATTATTATAATATTGAATTTATTCTTAAATTCACTTTCGGTTTCATTTAGAGCTATAGTCTTTATGTTTTATCTAGCTTCTATCGTTCTTTAGTACTGATATTAAAAAAAGAGGTAAGATTCGCATTTGTTTCACTTAAAGCGACTTGCAGCGGCGCTATGCGTTGACGTAATGTACGTAATGTATAAATAGACAATTATGTGCGTTATATGGAATTGTGAAAAAATGTTAGTTTTCCTAAATTGGTTTTTATATTATTATTATATCAAGCTTTCTTTCAGCGTTCTACTTTTGGCTCACATTTCTAATTTAATTTTGCTGAAAAATAAGACAATTGGTTACTTTACCTAGTTTCCCCCATGAATAAATGTGACTTATTTATACTGTCATATGTAGAAGGCCGAGAGGCGGCTTACCGAGAGATATTAATTTTGGAGTAAACCTGAATTTAATTACGTAGCATGGCAAGGATTTTTGCGCCAAAAGTAATACGTGTTGTTTAAATTTGCAATCTTTGCGTATCTGTATTCTGACATATAACCGTGCTAATATGGATCATTTCTAGTCACGTTAACTAAAACCTTAGACAGTTGCAACGAAATAAAAAAAAATAGGGCGTATAAGCTCTTTAAAATGTATCATAACCTCAGGAACCTTTGGGTATAAATTATGTGTATAATGATCCATGGTTTTGTTACTATCACTTGCTGTGCGCGAAGTCGAGTTAATTGTCTCTTAAATGCAAATATTGATTCGGACCCGGTAAGAAATTTCATCCTGGAGTGATTCGAACACACAACGCCTGGCAATTATTTATACAATTCAATGATGCCTTTAGTTTTAAGTTCATCCTTAAGGGTTTGTTAAGCCCGTGTTTTCTACCGTTAGATGTAAAAACAACTATTATTCATCCTTTACCAACTTGGGTGCTTCGTTCCACTTCAAGCAGTATATCTTTCATTGCATTATTCCATGTTTTCTTGGGTCCCCTTTGGTTCTCGCATCCCACGTAGCTTTCACTGGTCTTTCTTTCCATTTCAATTACATACTGCTTTTTAATCGTCTTTCTTCAAGGTTCAGTACGTAACTCTTCTCCATTTTTTTTGTTTACTTGTCACGCCTCGATCTCCATCGTGTGAAGTCTACTTTTTAAATCGTTATCCAGTACCCCGCTGTTACTCCTATGAAATCCTATCGGGAGGGTTAAGCGCACACCCTCTTACCATTGGTCCATTGAGCCGTTTATCACAATAAGCTCCCAACCTGTGGTCGAAGATCTAACAGTAGCTGGACAATGCGTTTCTTAATCACGGGAAGTGAATAAGTTTAGGATAAAATTGTCCATTATAGGAAACCGCATTTGATAGGAATAAATAAGGTACAGCTTTCAAGAAAAATACTATATATAATTAATTTAGATGTTTCTTCAATGATAAATCAATAAAGGACAATACTTTTGTCTAACTAAAAATACAGAAAAGAGAAAAAATTAAGCCTAGAATCTAATCTTTAGCATAGCAACTTCACATCCGTTTTGATACATTGTTGACGCTTTCCTTATTCGCGAAATTCTCTAGTTCGCCCTTGGTCGTGCGTTTGACCTTTAGTATGTTCACGTAGTTATCATTTATATTAATGCTCCAGTATCAAGCCTAATTTTGTTGTACGTGGAAAAAGTTGAATCGAAAAATTCAATAGGTGACCAGGAGCGTTGGCATTGAAGTTGTTTTCGGTGAATATGAGTCGTTCGGTCAATATGTTCAGTTCGCAAGAGAAGAGCCTCTCACCTTATGGTTTAGAAGAACTGAATAGGAGTATATGTTGCTTGGGTTTCCAATTGTACCGTACGATGCGGATGGTTGGGCGACGACAGTGTTCTGAAATCCGGTGGGCTAACCATCTGCAAGTAGTCTTTCTCGCCGTTTTGGATCCTTTCTTTGTTCATCACTAGATATGGATCGTTCAGGTCTACGTAAAACTGAAAAATAAATTCGAACATTTCGCATATAAACTGTTGAAAAATGTGGGAAGACTTCAGTAATTCATTATTGAGCAGGTTATTGAAAATAACAATAGGGTTATTGACTTGTTTGCCATGGGGTGAATATAATTACAAAATCTATTTTGGAGGTATAAGGTGTTAAGCAATATCATGGCTCGTATTAATTCAATTGGTATCCTTTTTTGACACGGTTTCACTTACCTTCCTAACGGGTTCCTCCAGCATGCTTCCAATGCTATCGGTTAAACTTTGAAATGTCGGTCTGTTCAATGGCTCGGTCTCCCAACAGTTCAACATAAGTGAATATCTAAAAATAACGTTTTTATTACTGTTTTTGAGCAACTGCTTTGGAAAAAGGCGCTTTGTGCAGGATATGTACATTTCCCATTTTTTTTTTTTTATTAAACAAGGGAATGATTCAAAAGTGAAACCTATATTGATCTGGCTAATAGTCATTCATAAACTAGAAGGTAACGTTTGACCTCTTAGAGAACAGACAGTCGTTACAAAGAATGGTTTTAACAATCAAGAAAAAACCAACTTACATCTCCTTAGTGGCGTATGTTGGCTGATCCATCCTGTACCCTTCGATTAGTCTTTGAAGAATCTTTTCATCAGCTGTCATGCCCGGATAAGGGGTACGAGCTAAAGAGAAAAATTCCCAAAGCACTACCCCGAAAGACCACACGTCGGATTGTATGGAAAATACTTTGTCACGTATGGATTCAATGGACATCCATTTGATTGGAAGCGGACACTGTATGGAACAAAAATAGGATTCCGATTAACCCCAAATGTAAAATATTCAAAAAGAAGAAGACCTACACGTCTTTTCATTTTATAATCTTCATTTTTGTACATTCTCTTTGCTAATCCGAAATCGCATATCTTAACAATATTATTAGTTGCCAGCAGGATGTTTCTGGATGCTAAATCGCCATGGAGAACCTATAAATTGATATCATTAACATTATTATATGAACAGAAGAAAACGTTAACTTGTTTCTGTACGTACTCTTCTTGAAGCTAAATACTCCATTCCTCTAGAGACTTGGAAAGCCCAAATAAGTAAATCTTTAGTACAAATTGGTTTGACTTTACAATTAGATTTTTCTGTTGTTGGGATACTATTGTTGCTCATCAATGGTTTGTTGCCTAAAATTTATAATTATGCAATTAACCGTGATCTTGCGATGGAAAAATCCCGACCTCTGCCTGGAGACATGGGCACGGCAGTTTCCGTGACATAAATAGAGTTAGTTCTGTCGTCGTCGCCGTCTGGTAGATCTGCTTGACTAAAGTAAGTTTAGTTAGTGTAATTTTTTTTCAATTCGACATTGTAATGTGTAACTGCTTGTGTTTGGAAATTGGATATTCCTCTGATTTTGATTTTTCATATAGTTGCCAAATGAATGAATGAAATATTGAACAAACCTGTCGTCGCTGGCAACTGGAAACGATCTTGATAACACATCAGCGCCTATTGAATAGTTAATATCCTCAGTTTCGGAATCTATTTGATTGATGAAATTTTCTCTGTGATGTAATAGATAATTGCGAAGATTTCCAAATCGGCAGAATTCGACTATGACGTAAAGCTCTCCTGTAATACTTGTGTCAGTATAAACAATCGAATAAGTTTCTCACGGGAATCATACTCTGTACTACATGTTTCGTACATGCTCCTATCAAATTTACCACGTTCAAATGCTTTCCTAAGTGGGTCATGATCTTTAGTTCAGAGAGCAATGCAATGAGATAGATGTCGTCCGCGTTCCTTTTTATCATTTTAACAGCGACTTTAAGATCTGTATTGTTGTCATAACGTTCTATGGCGCCTTCCATCACCACCCCAAAAGCACCCGCTCCAAGTTGCTTGCCTGAGGAATTGAAAGAATAGCTGATTTTACGATTTATCTCGATAACGTTGTCAAAGCTTTTGCCTCTGCTTACACAGAAAGGCGTATGATGCGTTTTTGTATGAATAAGTTTACAGAATGTGATTTGTAAAAGCTGAACGAGTCATTCGGATTGATCACCAAACAGGATATTGCATCATTTTTATTCATTTATTCATGTTTAATAGAAAAGCCTCCGTTCGGGAAAACTTGTCCCTTTGAGTTAACTATGAATCAACAATTATTAATGTACAATTATTAATAGATAAAGTTAAGGTCTCATGGATCATAATGTTTGAAAAGACTAAAGATAACTACTTCTACATTACAACATTAATTCTTAATTATTATACATATAACCGAATAAAAGAGGTTTTGGAAATTTTGAAAAAACTGGGAGAAACAATATGTGAAAGCAAGACGATGAAGCGACTTTTATAGTCGACAGAACGCACTCAGGGCGCTTAAGACACTTAATATTGGACCACTACAATATATAATTACCTAGTTTAATCTTTTCTTTAGGTATTTCCCAGGATTTCTTGTTGTATGGTAGCAATTGTGCCTGGTCGTCAATTCCTAAATTAGAATTAATGGATTCTACTGCGCCATTTTCGAAGTTCGCCAGGCCTGTTTGTTTTAAGATCTTTCTCATTTGCTTTATAGAAAAGAGAATATGTAATTGTTAATACTAATTAAATTGGCTAAAGTCTACTTTAATGCTCGTAAGGTATTTTTTTCTGCGAGTTTTCAACTTAAGACTTTAAAAAGTGGAACACCAATACTTTGACAGCTTAAGATGGAGGCGATAGTGCAAGGTTAGAAACTATCCCTTCGTTTGATCTGATCATTTGCCATTACTTACCCTTTCCTTTTTGATTTTGTACACTAAAGGTGCGGTGATCGCTATTAACAACACGAGGAGAATTCCCACCGCGACCTGTATCGCAGTGCTGTTGCCCACAGATTTTCCTGAAAAGGGGGCCACAGATCGGTTAATGTATCAGCATTGATTCTTAATGGGATGAGACTTACTTGCAAATCTAAGGGTAGCCGTTTTGTTTACGGAACCCAATCGGTTCTCTACACGACAAGTATACCGTCCTTCATCGGTAGTGTAGTTGGGTTTGATGAATAGAAGCACTTGCTTCATATTTTCGAATTTGAGTCTCACGTTATCCGGGAAAATTTCTAAATCATCCTGTTAGTCATAGAATAGAAATAAGAAATATAATGAAAAGGAAGTTGTCTTTTGTGCACCGATTTTTGTGATTCACATTACTCACTTTATACCATTTTATTGAAGCTCTTGGTACTGCTTCGTAGAAACAAGTGAAATTATTAGTGTTAGGATATATCTTTTCGTGGCGTGTGTCCATGTTGGTGACGATTATACGTGGTATTTGTGGCACTGTATTCACAAACAAGATATCACTAAGAAGTTATCACTATTCGAAACTCTATTAATCTTACCCACAACCGCAATAGTAGTTTCAGTGAATATGGCTTTGCGATCTGGTATTGTCTCAGTACGGCAAGTATATACTCCTGCATGATTATTGCCCACTTTGTGAATGATAACGGTAGAGTTTACTGAAAATTTCGTCTTGCTAGTTTGCAGAGTGACGTCTTAAATATAAACCATTTATGACTGAATCGATAGAAAGGTTTTGCTTCGAAATTATACCTTTTCGTTCATGTAGTGAGGCGTTATTCAAAAGCCAAACAATAACGCTAGAGTAGTTTTGAATCGTCGCTAAACATTCGAATTGCACCTGACTTCCGGCAGCTAATTGGTATTTCTCTTGATGTCCGACGCGAAATTTCGTGTTATCTTCTTTAATGAAAACCTCGAAACCTTCCTTAACGTCTACAAAAGGTTTTCAGTGTAACTAACTGAGAAATGTATGAACTAAGTACTTTCATTAAACACATAGCAACTCCTCCTTACCTGTTACTGTGTAATCAGAAATTTGTTCGGTTAATCCGTACATATTAAGTGCACTACACTTAATATAGCCAGACTGATCTGATCTTACAGCAACGGATGAGGTATAAACTCTACGATCTATCGTCTCGGAGGAAATTAGCTAGAATTAAAAAGGGTTATTACTGAGACGTTGTGAATCCCTTTGTTTCTTCGACAGTCGCTCACCGATTGGTATTCACAACTATCATCAATGCAACGTTTGAATTCCCACTTAATAACCGGTTTGGGAGACGCGGCTATGACACACTTTACTGTTTCGGTGGTGTTAAACATATGAAATTTATCCATTATAATCTTAACAGTCGGTTTGTCTGAAATAAATAAGATTTACAAATGAAATGCTTAGTATACGGTATTTTTTAACAGCATTACGTGCTACATTCAGAGGAACGGTCATATTTTCACTTTGGTATCTGTTTCTTCTTTCTATTACGAAATGTTCTTTGTTATTTGTGAGAACATGTCTCACAATAAAGATGCTTTCCCAGGTTATGTTTTCTATGGAACCTATGATCTGATCGTTTTGCTTCCGTTTTCCATGAGAATCAATCCTACATTGAAATCTACGTCAGTTACTCTTGGCGTTAACAAAACAACTAATTCTGTGATGGAAGATCTTTATGCTTGGGAAATATAAATACCGTTTAGAGGAGATAATAATTGTCTAGTATCTACGGGATCTTCTTTTGAGTTCTAAACGGCAGTTTGCCAAGCGTGCACGTCGATAGACACTTACCATTTAGTATGTACGTCTACTGGAAGCGAACGGTTGAATTTCCAAACGATATTCTCGGGTGTTTGGCGGCAGCGTGCGGTTCCGATATTGTCGATGCGGGTTTCGCCACCTATAACATTGAAGCTGTCACATATTAAGCGATCCTTTATTTGGCATTGTAAAAGCGACAATTGTTGTACGTAGAAAAAAGGAAATCGATTAATTACTCTGCTAGCGACCAATAAGTGAGGTGCATATGCGCTGTCAACTTGGTCTTCGTAGTCGTAGATAACGAAAGGAGTTGGTCGGTTAGGACACGCCACGAGCATAGTTTGGACGTGATTAAATATGTTTATCTATTTTAGATTCACCAAAGAAGCGCTTTGTTATTCAAATAACCGTGCTTTAACACTCTGTTTTAACACTTGTTCGGCATAGTTTTATTTGACTTAAACTTCGTGATGCTACCAATAGATACTTGTGAATTATGTACATCTTAGCCTGTGCCCAAATCATTACTGATCGCGCTGTGTATATTAAAATCGCTATTGTCTTTGTTGCGAAGTGTACTCAGTTATTGCAGGGTGGACATAGAAACAATAAAGTGTTAACTCCTATCTGTTCTTTTCAAAAATTATTATATATTGAGTTCTAGTTACTTTTTGATCTAATATAAGTTCGATTATCCGCAATATGACTGAAGATTTTTGCAAATGATGCAGTATATACGTTAGATTAATAAATTCACGAAGTTTTTATGTTATTCTTAACGATTATCGAACGAGCGTAGCTGCCGTAATTCCTATTTCTTGCGGTGTTCCTCATTCTAGGGACGGTAATAAAACGATTCTTTGAGATTGTTGAATTGAAGAGCGCTGAAGCAAATTATACGGGCGTTATGCCCGAAGGATCGAATTGTACGATCCAGAAATTTAAAAGATTTGCAAAAGAGTGGAGATTTCAATACGATATTCCAATCTTCATTACCAGCAAGGAAATAGGAAGACGAGAGCTGCGGTAAAGATAGTCGAAAGTATATTGAGAGAATGCATTGGATATTTACGAGACATTAATAAAACGAATGGCAATCTAGCGCCAAAGAAGAGTCCTATGTGGCAATTGCTATTAAGTCTTATGGTCCTACGAGAACGTTCGTTCGATTCTAAAGTGGCGTTAGGAATTGTATTGAGAATAAAGGATGTTGACAAGATATTAACAAGTAGTCTAGTGACGAAGATGTTCTATAGAAGAAGCGAGTGATTTTAGCGAGTGATACGTTGTATCATTGTTAATTGGTGTGTTTTCAGTGCGTTTTCCTTCATACAAAATTTTTGTGTGATTCCGTACATTACAAAGTGCCAAATACTTGTGAAATTCTAGCAGATGCAAATCTTAGTGACTGCTAACATAGTTGCTTCGGGAAATCTTGTTTCAATTTGATTATTTTTCTACTGTCAGCAACTAGCAACGGATAGTCTTCTTTTTCCTTTTGATGCCGGTAGTATTTATTTAATGACCAAAACACTTACTCCCTAGTACCTCTATCCCAACTGGCAGCTTGTGATCTTCTACGCGGAAACCGACTTTTCGAAAGTCGCAACTGTGTATGATCGGCAACAGTCGTGTCACATTGGTTAAAGTGAATCCTATCATTGGATTATACGTCCATTCCGAATTCTCGATCGCTGTTTCAACCAACATCATCTATAAACACAAAAGGAGTTTGGACAGGTTTATTATAGCATCTGAACGATTCTAAAATATTATTATGCTTCTCCATTAGATACAGTTACTACTAGCCAATTGAACGGAAACGGCTGCATAGTACAAACTGAATTTTTCCAAGGAAAATTGATAGACCATATATATTCATTTACATGAAAGTATGCAATTCTGTCGAGTCAGTCAAGGATCGTTCAGATTTGGGATTACAAAGAAACTTATTGAGAACAAAATCTTGCAATGTAAACCTGGTAACATAGGACTTTGTAAAATTAGATGGTTGGCTTTAGGATACAATTCGTAAAATCGATATATTAATCAAAGAATGGGAGGACCTTTTAAAAGATGATCCCCCAAAACAAGGAAGTTGAAGAAAATGGAAAAAGTTAAGTCACATTAGGTTATATGGGTTGTTAGGAAACGTGTTTATGAAAATTGCTTTATGTAGTAGTGTACAAGAATAAAAATTTTCATTTCAGTGTGATTTTTGACAATGTGTAAGTTTCTAAATCCTTTTTTGAAGTTTTAAAGTTTTAAAGACTTAAAAAAAAGTTTTAAAGTTTTGAAAGTTTAAAGTTTTGAAGTTTTAAAGTTTTGAAGTTTTAAAGTTTTAAAGAAGCAGGTAAGTTTTAAAAACTTACCTGCTGACAGAGTTTGCAGAAAATCACGAATAAACACGAAACGTAACCTCAGGTATTTTGCACTATGTTGAATACCGTGATTTTTATTTAATTTGTAACCCGTGCTTTGCATTAAATAAAAGATACCTTTATGTTTGTTTTTGCTCATGTTTTTGGTTCTGGCGATATTAGGAGAGAAAGCACTAGCAAACAGACGTGTTTGTGTCTCAGAGTCGTTTGTATATTTCAAGTAACATGTTTGACATACCTTCGAATAACCAGCAATAAAGTATGCAGCATATAATATCACAAGTACTGAAGGATGTGTCGGTTTACATGGTATAACAACCGATTGGAACAATTCGGCATTAATAGAAATCCTGTCAAATTGTTTGGTGCAGAGTACTTCATCATCTGTTCCAAAGAAAAAAATATCAATAGCGCTGAAGTGTTAGTGTTCTGAATTAATGTAAAACGCTGTGCGGACACATATAAATTTTGAAGTCCAAGTCGTTTCATTCAATATTCGAGCTTATCTTAGCTGTTATACTTTTGATATTTTTGAAAGATCTTCGCCGAGATTCTTACCATCAACGTAGAGGTACAAAGATGCAACATTTTCAGGATTTCTGGTTTCGTTGCAGAAATAAAAGCCAGCGTTCAGGCCGGTGGCGTTAGTAATAGATAATTCTGCGACATAAAGGTCATCCTCACGAGAAATTCTAACGTCGATGTTGAGCACATCCCATTTCTAGAATCAGAATTATATATGCATAATATGTATATATTTATATACATTGTATGTATATATTATATATTTTTTAACCGTCTCTTCAATTTTAAATTTTACAAAATAACTGAAACAAAGTAAAATATAGGTATGGTTGATGAAATTTTACCTAAAGTAGCATGTCTGGTAATGCAGGAAAAGCAACCATTTCGGAAATATGTTCATCTAATTGAACGAGTTCTGTTAGCTTGGGTCAAAATTTTGAAAAAAATGGGATTTATACGAACCACAAATACTGTAGCGAATGGTTTCTATCTATCGCCTTGTATATCGTAGATCTCAATGTGGATTTTACATCTTTGTTTGTAGAATATTAATAATTTTTATGTTCTTAGGAATAAGTTTTAGTAACGCAAAGAATTTTCTTTGAGAAAAAGGAACTTTTAAGAAAAATGTTGTAAACTGAAAATATTTTCCTCAGACCTTTTCCGGTTGTTTGTCCAAAGACAATCTCAATACGAATATACTTACTAATTGTTCCAGCACTTCCGGATATGACCAAGTGATATTTTCGTCACCTCTACAAGTTAGTTTAAGATCCTCTTTCGCTTTTATCATGTACTCGCATTCCTCTGGCGTAATAACCGGACCAGCAGGTAGTGCTCCTGAGAGAGAAACAAAAATTATCTAGTAGAATCATCTTATTTTAATTGCGGTGAAAAATTACTAACTAGAAATCGCAAGCTCTCGATATTTCTATTCATCTGTATTGTATATAAAAATTAAAAAAAAAACACGATAGTAAGTACAATACATCATTCCGTCATCATTAGTAAATTTGAATTTATCAATTGTCAGTACTTGCCATCCGTTATGGTAATTTCTAGTCCAGATAGAATAAGTACCGACATAAATTTCGTTGAAGCTTGTATTATATGCTGCGATTTATTGGCTAATTAGTTAGTTAGATCTTCGACTGTATCGTATGATCGCAAAGCAATAAAAATCGGTACGACTTATCGTTTAGTGCCTTTGAAGTAAAGTGAGGACAAATTTCAACAATCAAGATGTAATGAATAATTTGAGATAATTAGCCCCGACCAATGTATGTATGTATATCAAAACAGCAATTCAACTAGTTGCTCAATAAATCGCGACGTGAATAGAATAATAATAAAGTAGAAAAAAATTTTTAATTGGTCTTTAAGTACGTCAAACTAATCGTACGAGAGGAAGGGCTTCTTTCCTCTTTCTTATTTGGCAACACGTGAGTTCTTACCTTTTATTCCCAATAATATAAATGCTAGTAATTTAAGTGTCAGAGCCATTATGCACAGGTAGATGAAACTTTAAGCTAACAACGTTATTGCCAGCATAGGACGCAGACGATGATATGTAGACACACTTGGATGTTCCGCGATCTCGTAATTTCAACTAGTGGGTAGGATTTATCTTCAGGCGCACGTCATTACTTAACCGCAGAAGTAAAGATAATGCAACCGAATCGGATGATCACGATTTTTATTGAGAATTTTTCAAGGCCGAAAATACTGGTTGAATTGACGTTCGATGTCGTAATAATCTCTTCATAGATTTTATTTTCGCGCTTTAATATGACGATTAAGAAGAAAAGAAATAAAATTTATCTCATATAAAGCTACCTACAAGGGAGTTACTATCGGCAGCACAAGTTTGAAAATTATAGAAAGTACATATGTATCTACAAATATGTACTACTAAACATTGTTGCGTAACTTCCTTTGATGCATCTGGTGCTTTTTAGAATAATAAAGTGTGCACATCTTTAATTTTCGTCGAAATTATTTTTGAAATAAATAATATTTTACAAGCGCGAAAATTTGTTACAAGTGCAAGTGCGAAAAAATCCAAGAGACGTGTGGGTAGAATGTTTTTCTAGGAATGTCGAAAAAATCGAAAAAATTGAATACATTATCGTTAATATATTCAAGATCGCACAAAATAATAAGAAGAGAAAAGAAAAAGAACAAAAGAAAAAAATAATAAAAAAATAAAAAGATAATCAACAGACGGGATAACCATGCGTCGCTGGATTACCCAGGCACAAATAATTATCCAATAGTAGTAATGGATGCATGCTGCTGCGCGATGTTTATACGACGTAAATTTGCACGAAACCTCAAGTTTTAAGGCGGGGATTACCCATGTTAGACAAAAATCATTTTCGCTTGCTATTAGGTAACGTTCTCGTGTATAGCGTGTAAAATAACATATTTTAGTAAACGTGTTCGAAACATTCCTTGCTTTCACGATATAGAGTACCATGCCACCCAACACACAGTGGCTTCGGCGGCACGGAGAAAGAGGTGAATAAAATTCAATAATCATAAGTGATGCGGGATTTTACTGCTAGTACTATTAAGCGTAAATGAAAGACTTTTTGGTCCGAATTCCAACGAATTACGAATAAATACTGCTGATAGTTTTCAAAATCAAGCACTTGCGGATTCTAATCTTTATAATAATCCCTCATATGCTTGGTCTGGTTATACTAGTCCATGTAAAATATTCTAGCGGCGAAGTTCGTGGTTATCCAATACCTTCGGTATGTTATTCACGCTCAAGCGATCTTGCTTGTATGTTTAGTATGCTAGATTATGTAGAAGATAGTTCATTAAATATTCCCACTTATTGTAATTAAAATGCAATATCGTATGTATTAGCTTTTATTCATTAATAATATTTATAACATTGTATTTTAAACATGGTATTACCATTTTAACAATAACTGATGAATCATCACGTTGAAATTATTTGATACAACATACACATATATATGATGGCTATATTAAATATGGACATTATCCGGGGGAATGGTCCGAGCGAGAAACAATTGCCTATTGGTATCCCCGAGAATCGACAAAACACGCGTCTGTCTAATCTCTGCAAAAAAAGTAATAATTTCATCCGCCTTTGTCCTCTCTAGTCATCAATGTGGTAAGGCTTTTCATAATTGTAGCTTAAATTACATCATTTTGCGCATCTTTAACTTCCGTTGCGACACACCAAGGCTACATCATCTGTTATCGGATGAATGCCTGGCAATGCAGGCTCATTATTTTTATTTTAGGGAATTTACCGAAAAATGTGTTCAAGAACGACTTGATTAGAGATTTTAAAAATCAGGTAAATGAAAGGAACGTTACTGAAGCATCGAATGCTGCAGAAAATTGTCTTATTTATTAATAACCTAAACTTCCTAATTTAGGGAAGGCGCAAATATAAATGATTGTGAGAATAAGATTTGTATGTTAATAAGATCTCTAATCTCTAAACGAAATTCAAGATCTACGAATCTTTACAAAGTAGAACGGCGAATAATACGTACGTGTATAACATGCAATTTCTTCAATAAGAGAAACGTAAAATAGCCAAAAGACATAGATACACGATATTCTCTTTTACCTTAAATTGTGTCCGTCGCTCCGCGTTATGTAGGTTGAATTGATTAACGGTGCACGTGTTTGTCTTTAATTACGGTGCAAATGGATTTACGTAGGCATTATTCAAAGCAATGGTGTGAGTAGATCATTGAAGATAACGTTAAGATTAATGTTGGAACTTGCTTTATTTATATTTTACAAATGCTACAAGTGGTAGTACCTATCGGGCCTAGGCTTTCAGGTCTGAAATAACTTAGATTCATGCGTAAAATTGATTGTTGTGTGTTGGTAGATTTGCATTCAGATTTAGCTCTAATACGCTTCTTCGTTTCCCAAAATTTCCTAAGATGCGCTTGATTGCACTCTTGTCCTTTGCCATGTTGACGTTGTTGTCACTCACATTAACAACAATACTTTCCTCCGGCATTAACTTTGTTGTAATTGCTATAAGCTAAAGTCAGGAGTTCGTTGGATGATTACGTGTTGGCTTTAGAGGTGTCAATATGGTCGTTGAATTCGCACGTTATGTTACGGTTTAGAAGAGATGCGTAGGGGCTGAGGTAACTTGGGCTTGCAATCTGGCCTTGTGATGTGGGTGGTTGGACGACGATAGTGCTTTGAAATCTGGTGGGCTAACCATCTGTAGGTAGTCCTTCTGGCCGCCTTTCAGTCTTTCTTTGTTCATCGCTAGATATGGATCGTTCAGGTCTGTGTAAAACTGAAAAATAAATTCGAACATATTTGTCAATTTGTGCATATAGACTTTAATATAGTGCAGTTAGGCTGTAAGTAGTTAAAAACATTTATATACTTTTAAGCCATTTATGGGCTATAAGTTTAGAATGCATAAGCATTATGGCAACTTTATGGCCCACATTCTTTGAATTCGCTTCCCTTCCTGACCTAATTTCAATTACCTTCACAACGGATTCCTCCAACATGCTTCCAATGCTATCACTCAATTCTTGGAATGTTGGTCTACTCAATGGCTCTGCTTCCCAACAGTTCAACATCAGCGAATATCTGAAACCAAAATTTCGGTTCATGAGTAAACACATCGGAAAAAGAAGTGTTCGTTGGGAGTATGCTTCAGTTTTTCGCATCTCCCAATTGCATTTTACCAAATGTGTACAGGAATGATATACAAGTGCAATCTACACTGATCTATGTAATAATCTTTCATAAACTAAAAGACATTGACTGACTTCTTAGGAAACACACTTGTTTCCTACTTCGTTGCTGCAATGGAGGGTTGAATAATCAACAAAATAACCACTTTACATTTTTTTAGTAGCGTATGTTGGTTGATCCATTCTGTATCCCTCGACCAGTTTTTGTAGAATCCCTTCATCAGCTGCCATGCCCGGATAAGGGGTACGGGCCAAAGAGAAGAATTCCCAAAGCACTATACCGAAAGACCACACGTCAGATTGGGTGGAGAAAACTCTATCACGCATGGATTCGATGGACATCCATTTGATTGGAAGTGGACCCTGTACGGGACAGAAATAGGATTTTGATTAGTTACATAAGTAAAATATTCAAATAGATAAATCTTACACGTCCTTTCTTCTTGTAATTGTCACTTTTGTACATTCTCTTTGCTAATCCAAAATCGCATATTTTAACAATATTATTGGTTGCTAGCAGGATGTTTCTGGATGCTAAATCGCCATGGAGAACCTGTAATTGATATCATTAATCATTAAGTTAGCAGAAACGAACGTTAACTTGTTTGTGCACACACTCTTCTTGACGCTAGATACTCCATCCCTTTGGAAACTTGGAAGGCCCAAGTAAGTAAATCTTTGGTACAAATTGGTTTGACTTTACTATTGAGTTTCTCTCTTAACGGGATGCTAATGTTGCTCATTAGAGGTTTGTTACCTAAAATTTGTTGTTATGTTAGATTACAATTCAAAGTACGGTCTTTCAATACGAAAACCTCGACCTCTCTCTGGAGACATGGGCACGGCAGTTTCCGTGACATAAATAGAGTTAGTTCTGTCGTCGTCGCCGTTTGGTAGACCTGCTTGACTAAAGTATGTTTAGTTAATGTAAATATCTTTTCAATCCGACATTGTAATTGCCTGTTCGGAGGGTTATACTATATTTCTTAACTTCCTTCCTCTCCTCTAATCTTAACTTTTCATATAGTTGCTAAATGAACGAATGAAATATTGAACAAACCTGTCGTCGCTGGCAACTGGAAACGATCTTGATAACACATCAGCGCCTATTGAATAGTTAATATCCTCAGTTTCGGAATCTATTTGATTGATGAAATTTTCTCTGTGATGTAATAGATAATTGCGAAGATTTCCAAATCGGCAGAATTCGACTATTACGTAAAGCTCTCCTGTAACACCTGTATCAGTATAAATATTCCAATAAGTTTCTCGCGGGAATAATACTCTGTACTACATGTTTCGTGCATGCTCCTATCAAGTTCACAACATTCAAATGCTTTCCTAAGTGGACCATGATCTTTAGTTCAGAGAGCAATGCAATGAGATAGATGTCGTCCGCGTTCCTTTTTATCATCTTAACGGCGACTTTGAGATCTATATTGTCGTCATAACGTTCTATGACGCCTTCCATCACCACACCAAAGGCCCCCGCTCCAAGTTGCTTGCCTGAGGAATTATAAGAGTGGCTGATTTGATAGTCTACCTCGGTGACATTGTCAAGGCTTTTGTTTTTATTTGCATAAAAAGGCTAGGAAGTGTTTTTCGGACGTATGAATATCTTTACAGAAAGTGATTTGCGAAGAAGCAGTTCAAACGCTGAACAAGTCCTTCGGATTGATGGCCGAACAGTATACTGTGTAATTTTTATTCATTGTTTAATATTAAAGTGAATATAAATCAAAAAGTGTATAATTATATATGTAAATAATGGATGAATTTGAGCTCTCACGGATGGTATTGATTGGTATTGATGGTATGAAACGATTAAAGGTAAATACTTTTACGTTCCCTAAGAGAACATCAATTCTTAATAATTGTACATATAAACGAACAAAATAGATTTTAAAAGTTGTGAAAAAACCGGGAGAAACACTCTTTAAAAGCAACAAGATGAAGGGACTTTTAGAGTCGACAGAACACTGGCGACACACGCTTAAAGCAGAGAAGATAGTTAGTTAATCTGGTACCATTACACTATATAATTACCTAGTTTAATCTTTTCCTTCGGTATTTCCCACGATTTCTTGTTATACGGTAGCAACTGTGCCTGATCGTCAATTCCCAAGTTAGGATTGATGGATTCCACTGCGCCATTTTCGAAGTTCGCCAATCCTGCTTCTTTTAACATCTTTTTCATTTGCTTTATACAAAGAAAAAAAAGCATAATTGTTAGCATTAGTTAGATGAGCTAAAGTCTATTCTAAGGCTCTTAAGGTATTTTGTTTGTAAAAACTTTAATTTAAAAGTTTAAAAGCCAGAACACCGATACATTGAAAACAGTTTAAGATGGAGCCGAGAGTCCAAGGTTAAAAGCAATTCCTTCGTTTGATGCGATCATTTACCATCACTTACCCTTTCCTTTTTGATTTTGTACACCAAAGGTGCGGTGATCGCTATTAACAACACGAGGAGAATTCCCACCGCGACCTGTATCGGAGTGCCGTTGCCCACAGATTTTCCTGAAAAGGGGGCCACAGATCGGTTAGTCTATCGGCATTAGGGGGATGAGACTTACTTGCAAATCTAAGGGTCGCCGTTTTGTTTACGGAACCCAATCGGTTCTCTACACGACAAGTATACCGTCCTTCATCGGTAGTGTAGTTGGGTTTGATGAATAGAAGCACTTGCTTCATATTTTCGAATTTGAGTCTCACGTTATCCGGGAAAATTTCTAAATCATCCTGTTAGTTATAGAACACAAATAAGAAATATAATGAAAAGGAATTATTGATTAGCGATTATTATGATTCACATTACTTACTTTATACCATTTTATTGAAGCTCTTGGAACTGCTTCGTAGAAACAAGTGAAATTATTAGTATTGGGATATACCTTTTCGTGAGGTGTATCCATGTTGGTGACGGTTATACGTGGTTTCTGTGGTGCTGTATTTACGAACAAGATATAATTTAGAAGTGGTTTCTATATTAAGCTCCACTAGACTTACCAACAACCTCAATAATAGTTCCACTAAATTCCGTTTTGTGTTCTGGTATTGTTTCAGTGTAACAGGTGTACACCCCGGCATGATCATTACCTACTTTGTGGATGATAATGGAAGAGTTTGTCGAGAATTGCGTTTTGCTGGTTTGCAAAGTGACATCTTCAATATAAACCAAATTATGATTGAATCGGTAGATAGATTTTGGGGTGAAATTATACCTTTTTCGTTATCTAGGGGACCGTTATTAAAAAGCCAAATAATAACGCTGGAGAAGTTTCGCATCGTTGCTAAACATTCGAATTGTGCTTGACTTCCTTCAGCTAATTGGAACTTTTCTTCATGCCTGGCGCGAAATTTTGTGTTATCTTCCGTAATGAAAACTTCGAAGCCCTGCTTAACGTCTACAAAAATAGTTTTGAGTCCGACTTGACGAGCTGGGTATCTCCGGAGGACACGCGGAATCTCTTCCTTACCTGTTACCGTGTAATCAGAGATTTGCTCGTCTGATCCGTGCATATTAGTGGCAGTACATTTAATATAACCGGACTGATCCGATCTTACCGCAACGGATGAAGTATAAACCCTACGGCCTGTCGTCTCGGAGGAAGTTAGCTAGAATCAAGCAGGATTTTTAGATATTGCGAATCGCTTAATTGCCTCTGGAATTTGCAGCCAAGTACTCACCGGTTTGTATTCGCAGCTATCGTCAGTACAACGCTTGAATTCCCACTTAATTTCCGGTTTGGGAAAGCCCGAAACGATACAGCTCACTATTTCGGTAGTGTTAACCATATGAAATGGATCCTTTTTTATTTCAACCCTCGATTTCTCTGAAGTAAATACAATTTACAAAGGAGATGGTTAGTATGCGATTTTTGTTAACAGTATTACGTATTGGTCCCAAGGGATTTGTAAGAATTTTATTTTGTTTTCTGTTTCTTTCTTCTACTATTAGATATCCTACACTATCTGGGAAAGCCTTCCTCTTAATGTAAATGTTTTCCCAGATTATGGTTTTGGGAATTCGGATCTGACTACGTTGTCCTTGTTGCCCACGAGAATCAACCCTGCATTGAAGTCAATATCAATTATATTTGGCACTAACAAAACAAATATCTTTTTCATATTTATGCTTAGGGAAGATTGCCTTGTTAACATATAACACGATTTGAAGAAGATGGCAGTTATCTAGTATTTACGTTATCTCTATTTGATCACCAAATTGGAATTTTGCGGGTTTACTCGTTGGAACTAATGGACACCTACCATTTAAGATGTATATCTGCTGGAAGTGAAAAGTTGAATTCCCAGTTGTGCTCGCGTCTTAATTGGGGACAGCGCATGGTGGTAATGTTGTTAATGGGGGATTCACTAGCTGCAAAATTTAAGCTGTTAAATCCTGAGTAGGTCTTTACTTAGGCATTGTACATGAGAGAAAAACAATGAATTTTAATTACTGTACGATAATTAAGTGAAGTTTATATGTAGTGTTAACGTGACCTATATATCTGTAGAAAACGAAAGTAAAAACGATAGTAATATGATCAAGTTGATAAGAGTAAGAAAGGAATACCGCGTGAAATGTTTTCCTCTACTTTGGTTTCATCAAAGAAACGTCATTCCTGTTCAAGCAATCGTTGTTTTTAAACCGAGAAGCTATACATTATAGTTCGACATAGTTTCATTTGAACTAAGCATCATAATACTACCCGTAGATACTTATTATTATAATCATGTGTGTCGCAGCCTATCTTCAAATAATGACTAACCCCATTATGTATATAAAAAATGCTACTTTCTTTGCCGCCAGGTGAATTTGGTTAGTTCAGAATGGACACGGAGATAATGAAGTATTGGCTCGTGTCTTTTTTTTCGAAAATTACTGTATATTGAAGTTTCGGACTTAATGTAAGTTCGACTAGCGGCAATATGAAGCGTTCAAAAGGAATGGGTGAAGTGTGAAAGCGAACGCTATTTTGAGAAAATATTTTTGCAAGTATCGCCAAATTCAAGTTAAAAAGTTTTTGCGAATGACGCAGATTGATATATTCATAAGGTTTTTATTTGTGTTATCCTCAATCGTTATCGAACGAGTGTAGTTGTTGTAATCTCTATTTTTTTGGGGATGTTTTGTTGTATTCCTCATTATAATGGTGATGGAACATCGATAGATTTTCTTTGAGATTAATGAGCTGAAAAGGGTTAGGACAAATTATGCAATCATTATGTCCAAACGATCCAATTCTACGAGGCAGAGATTATAATAAATGCTTTGCAAAGGAGACTTCAATACGTTGTTTCCAGTCTTCATTACCAGTAAGGAGATGGGAAGGAGGAGCTCGCGGTAAGGGTAGCCAAAAGTATGTACAATAAATGTATCGAAACAAAGTATAATGTTTGTAATATGTTAGTAAGATGAATGGCACCAAAGGATCTAGAAGAACGTTTTGCGGGCGATTCTAAAGTGATACGTTTATTGTGTTTACGTTTATCACTTGTCATATGTACTTTATTAATCGCTTGTTGTGCTGCATGTTTTCAGTGGGCTTCCCTTTATACAAGTTTTCTGTGTAATTCCTGAAACCCTGGCAAATGTAAGATTTCAGCACTACTAACATACTTGCTTTATAAAACTAGCGTTCTTACTAAGATTTGATTGTTTTTTTCTTCTGTCTGTTTTACGTCTCAGCATCTATTAACAACTACCAAGCAGATGTCTTGATATGTTTTCACTTTTGAGGCTGTTAGTACTTATTAAATGTTTGAAACTTACTTCCCGCTATCTGCACCGCCCCAGCCACCGGCAGCTTATCATCTTTTACACGTGAACCGATTTTCCGAAAGGTGCAGCCGTGTATGGGAGGCAAGTATTGTGTTACGTTGACTAAGCTGAAACCTTTCATTGGATCATACGTCCATTCCGAATCCCTATTCTCGGTTTTAAGATCCGTCATCTATAAAAACAAGCGAAATTTGCAATTAGAATGCAAAGATTTATCGCAATAACGTCTGAACGATATTAAAATATTGATTATCTGTTTCCATTACATTGCATCCAAACACATTCCATCTTCAAAACGTACGGGAGGTAGAAATAGGCACTTGAAAAGAACATATGTCTTCTAGGAAGTAGGGATGGTGGTGGTGTTTTAAGAACAATTTTTTCTTTAACATCATTCCGTCACTGGTTGATGATGAGGACCATTCTTGTCTTAGAAACGGCCGTCCCGGACTAATTATTACTTAATTTATTTTTTATGACTATATAATTGACTATATAATTATATTATATTATGACTATATAATAAATTAAACTTGTTGGATGCAGAGGGCGCCGATACTTATGTGTTGTTTACTATTTTTTAATACTTTTACCCGGTTTATAATTATAGGTTATGTTTTGATTATTATAAAAAAAGTTGTTATTTATTACAAAAAGATAATTAAGTTTATTTATCTGGAGTTTCAGTAATTTTTCTTTCGATATAATGATAATAACGACAACAATTTTCAACAGAATCGCATGAACTACGTATACGAAACGGAATACTGAAACATGAAATAACGAAGAACAATGCGTCAAAGTTAGATGTAGTCGATCGAAAATGGATGAGATGTGACCGAATAGCTTTCGTATCTGCATTTAAATTTAAAATGTTTGAAAATCAACAACGGTGTTTGTTTCTGAAACGTACACAAAGTACTACGATTGCATCATCATCATCATACATTTCTTTAATGCCTCTATGAAACATTTCGTAACGTTTCGCGTTTACTGAAATGAGGCTCAGGCAAAAATGCGAACATCTTTATTGAAATGTAATCTGTATTTATATTCATAAAAATGAGAAAATGACATTATTATACTTGTTACGCAAGTAACAGGTCTGACATACCTTCGTAAAGTTGCCAATAACATTTCCAGAATGTAATGTTACAAACACTGAAGGATGTGTCGGTTTACACGGTATAACAACCGGCTGGAACAGTTCGGCGTTAACGGAAATCTTGTTGAATTGTTTAGGGTAGAGCACTTCGTCATCTGTTGTAAGGAAAAAATAGCAATAACGTTAGCGTCCTGAATTAAACTAAAACACAACGTGAATACAAAGTTTTGCAGACCAAAATAAGGTTGTCTCATTGAACATTTGAAGTTTTCTAAGCTGTATATGTCGGACCGTTGGTCGTCATAAAATGTTCGAAATTTGACGGTGTTTTAAAATAGTTCGTAGAAATTCTTACCATCGACGTAGAGGTACAAAGACGCAACATTTTCAGGATTTCTGGTTTCGTTGCAGAAGTAAAAGCCGGCATTCAAGCCGCTGACGTTAGCGATGGATAAGTCTGCGACATAAAGATCTTCTTCGCGAGAAATTCTAACATGGATGTTGGATGCATCCCATTTCTAGATTCAGAATTAATATATGGTATACATACATAAGAATCTCGCAGTAACACAGAAAATCTTTGAATTTTTAGGATAGATTAAGGTATATGTTGCAGATTTCTGTGAATTTTTTTATCAATAAAATGTAAATTAAAAATGTTATGTGTTTAAAAAGTAACAATTGGAGACTTCATAGAAATTAAACATTCTTTTTCTTTTTTTGTCGCAACAACTGAAAAAAGTGAAACGGGGTTTGGAGTGTGCCGTCTAAGAAAGTTTGCGTTTAACTCTGCAAGCTCTCTTACCCCAGCCGTTATTAATATTAGTAGTAACGTCAAAATGACGTAAGGTGTCTTTCGAATGGCGTGCTATTGAATTAATTAATTATATGAATTATTGAAAAAAAATTTTTTCGTTATAATCTGGAATAAGAAATAAGTAATCATTGCATTTAAGAAATTCAACTGTAAATGTTTTGAATTTGCGTAAAATTGAAATTTTATTTAAACCACCTGTACACCTATAATAAATATATCATTGCAATTCTTAAGGATTTCCCCGAAATCAACACATATGCCGATTTATACCGATATGGAGCATTATGAAAATGTAAGCATTTTTATAATGCTCCACACGAATAATTTCAAAAGCTACTGTGCTACTGGAAGAAAAATAATTGAAATAAAGTAAAATATAAGTATGCGGCATCTGATGAAATTTTATCTATAGCAGCATGTAGAAATGAAATGTTTCATAAGAAACGCACGATTGTACTTCAAATAAGGAAGATGATGCCGAAGATAAGGCAATTACTTTTTCCCAGCTTGTTTGTCTCAACTTAACATATATCCTCACCAATTGTTCCAACACCTCTGAAAATGACCAGGTGATATTTGCGTCACTTTTACAAGTTAGTTTAAGATCCTCCTTCGCTTTTATCATATACTCGCATTCCTCTGGTGTAATAACCGGAACAGCAGATAGCGTACCTGAGAAAGAAACAAAAACACTCTAGTGGAATCATTTTAATTTTAACTATGATGAAAAATGTAACACGATATTACGACAATGCGTTAGATAATGCAGCTTTTCTATTCATTCGAGCTTCATATAACAAAAAAGAGACGCGATAGTATATACAGTACATCTTTTTCCAATATCCAAATTTGAATTTACCTCTCTTTATTATTCTTCATCCATTATGGGAAGTCTATGGTAACTTAGTTCAGATGGAATAAGTACCCAAATAAATTTAGTTAAAGCTTATTTTACACGCTACGTATTAATTGAACAAGTTTGATTTCTTCGTACCATTGCGAAGCAGAAAAAATGGATTTGTCGTAGGATGAACTAAATTGAACCGAACATGTTCCATTTTTCCTCTTTTTCCTCTTGACGGTTTTTCATTAGATTTGCTGTTGTAATGCGAGTCCAGCAACAGAAAAGTCTCCACGAGTTTTATGTAGTGTTTTTAATGTAAAGTGATTGTAAACTTCGAAAATTTGCGACGATTATAATGTAATGAACAATTTCAATAAATTAATCTAAACCGTAACCTAAGATAAATCTGTTTCTACGTCAAACCGCCCAAACCATTTACCGATTACCAACCTATTTCCTCTTCCGATTTCTTGGTAAAAAACTTGTTCGGTCGATTGCGCAATAAATCGCGGATATTAGATGCGATTAATAAATATCTAAACATAAATTAGGAATAGCATCGTTGAAATTGATTTTCGGATACTTTAGATTAACCTTCCGCCCCATTTTCAACTCAGAGACCTGTGAGCTTCCTATTTGGTTCAATTTAAATCGCATAATTCCCACGTCAATCAAAGCTCTCATGTTTAGAGCCATAATGCACCGCAAATAAATCGAATAATACTACACGCAATAATGTTATTGGCAGTAATGCAAGACGCAAAGGACATGAAGACCCGCCGTCTCATGCGGATTGAAAAAATCTTCGGACGCACGTTATTATTTGACCGCAGAAGCAAGGACAGTCTTACCAAAACGAATAATCAAGATTTTTATTGAATTACCAAAATTAATCATCAGAATTTGTCAAGGTCGAAAATACTGGTTATAATGACGTTCAGGTTCTTTTGGATTACGTAATACTCTCTCAATAGACTTCCTTTGTTTTTTTTTTATACTGAGAACAAGAAACAAGCAAAATATGTGTTTATCTCGTATAAGAGAGTGATTCGTCTAGAGAAATGTGTAACTTTCTTTGATTCGGTTAGTATTTATTGCAATGATTTTTAGCTTCTGATACTAAAGTGTGCTTTTTAGAAGTGATCAAAGGGTCTTCTATTACACATTATGACATATAATATTTTCAAATTCTATTTTTCTACGAAAGAATATTGTATACTGTACGTTATAATGTTTTTATTGTAATTAAGTTCTACGTTACTAAGAGCCTATGTGCGGAGATATCCAACTTAATCGGTACTATTTTCTTCGAAGTTTCAATACACTAGCAAAGGTTGGATCATCGTTGGTAGTGATTTGTCTCGTTTTCTGGATGATACTCGTCAAGAAAGCATTGTCTGGCAATTTGATTACTATTGTTCAAGTTATTCGTTCGAGTTTTCGTGAAGTTTTCGAAGAAAATAGATTTTTTGGTATAAAATGCGCAAGCGCATAAAAACTATTTGAATCGTACCCGTCATAAGCTAACAGAAAAAGGAAAATTAGGGTGCATTGTTGGTGATACTATATTAATGGACAATGTGCTGAAATTCTTAATTATTGCGCATCGAACCATATCTCAAGTTGTTTTCAAGTTCTCGGAAAAGCAATGGTGCGAAATCTAGTAACTTTCAGACACTTCAAATTTTAATGAAAAACCCCGATAGTGTTTAAAGGAGCTTTTATACGAAGTATTATAATTGCTGTATTCACAATTCTCGGTGATTTTAACGTCATACCAGTATTTAGCAATGCTGAGCAACACCACTCACAAAACAACTATTGCTTTATTGGTTGCCGAAGCGTATGGATCAATATGTATCAAGTGGGCTTTGCATTCTTAGAAATAAGTGAATATGGAGGCGATCACATTTCTAACCTCGAATGAAACCGAGTTTACATAAAACGGATATTGATGTGCACATATGGCGCAATAGGCCCCTCAGATCAAACGAGAATTTTCTGACAAAACTTTGCGGTTATTGGGAACTGGTTTCCTATGGTTCTATAAATTTCGGCGTTTTTTGTACCATCTGATTCGCCGAAACTTGAGAATATAAATGTTAAATTCGTTTCCTGATAATTAGGAAACGCATCCTTATATGTTGCGATAAAGAAATATGTAATATTAAGCAAATGTTATTGAATTGGTTTGGTGCATAGTGATGCAAGGTTTGAGTTATAATATTAAGCTATTGATTTTATGATGTTCAACAAGGGCTATTATTCTACCCCCCTCGCCCTTTTTAAGTCTGGCAATAGTGCTTTACAAGCTTTATTTTTTGAAATAAAGTAAGGATGTGGAATTACGTAATATCTGAAGGAATATGCATTACGACAAACCAAAGATAACTTTGATTTGTCATATTGGAATGCGAAGAACTTGGATTCGTTTTAAAGATAAATTTGAGACTACGAAATCTTATCCAATTAGAGTAAATATTTATCGAAACCAACATTGCATAGACCAGAATTTATTTACCCACTGTGAGTGTGTATTGTTCATTCTATATTGATTTGGTTCAAAAATTGTTTGAAGTGATCTCTTTGTGATGAGGAAGCCCTTGAAGGAAGCCATTAAGTGGTGAAATAATTTCTTAACCACCTCAAAGATACATTCAACGCATTTGGGCCTTTATATTCAATTCGCCTTACAATGGGTGTTAAAGGTTATACATCCGTTAATCTTCTTCCTCAGGATCTTGACATCCCAACGGTGCCGGGTTCGCTGATTTCTTTAGTTACATACCTCTCCTCACGTGCTGTACTGTTTTTCCATTCTTCACATCTATTTATTTTATTCTTTCCTACCCAATGTCATTATTTATTATATATATATATATTACTAACAATGAATAAAAACTGATATATACAATATTGCGTTTAGTTAGCATAAATAGAAATATTTAATGCAGTATCTTTCGCATAACTTGGTATGCTAATTCAAAAAAAAAACGCGCAAATCAACATCTTTTAGATTTAAGTAACATTCTTTTCTCTAACTAAATGTATTATTGCTTTCAATTTCAATTAACAATCCTGCAATAATAAACCAACAAGCGCACGAATTTGGAAAAACCTCAAAAGCAATTGATGGTTTCAACGGTGGATTGAATAAGATGTCAATGTACATATACCAAAAAATTTAGAGAACCTCGAATTTTACGTCTGAATACTTTCAAATATTTTTAAATAAATAAATAAGAATAGATCAAGGTTGCATTATTGAAGGATTATCATTTATTTGCACTTTAATCGATTAAATTAGATTCTCTACTAGCTCAACTTAACTAACTATAATTGCTTTGCAAAATCCTACAAATCAACGCTGACCTTACTTGACGATCAGCGTAAGTTCCCTTCTTGTTAATTCACCAGTTCTTTTCCCATGTAAGGGTAGTAAATAGAGAGGAAAAAGGGAATGATATCATACCTGTTTTGCAGCGACTAGACAGGCTCGTGTTGTGTCGACTATAGGAGAAACCAGTAGATAACACGAACCCTTTCTTATGAGAGGAATCGGCACGAATGTGTCTAGTCGCTGCAAAAAGGTATGATTTTACTGGCTTTTGTCGTCTCTACTGATGCTTGGATTACAAACCAAAAATTTTTTAGTAAAATAAAAATGGAAGAAAAAATCAGTTACAATAAATCTCAAATTTAAAATGCAGCTCTAATTACTACGTTAAGTGTGTTTGTCTAGAAAAATACATATATATTAGTATACTATTATATGTAAACGGTAATCTTATTTTCAAATATAACGTAAAAAAGTGTGTTTACACAAAAAAAAAAAAAAACAAATAAAGATAAAGCAAGTGACGTTCGTCTTTCGACAAAATTTAAGAATCAAGTAGATACAATTACTAGGTAGTCTCACCCCGCATCTGTACCACCCCACCAGGGATTTTCATAATATCGCACGATGATTCGATATTGTACTTTACACCATTCATTTTTCAGAAAATGACACAATCACTAGTTCAAACGGACTTTGGAGACATGAGTTTATTTAGCTCCTTTAATTACGATACTTTCTTGGATACTTCCTCCTTCATAACCACGTTAGGGCCTTTTAGTTTGCTTTTGTTACTAAAAATCTGTTTCTTACTTGCACGGGAATTAAAGCGTACTATAATCGGCCTTGTTCTACTTTCTCACCCTCTCATGATGTGAGACATCAATATCTTCGGGATAAACATCTAATTTCAACTTATCTTTACAAATTTTGGACACGATAGCAGCTGTATCTTCACCCTTTTCTTTTTGTACAAAATCTTTCTTAAAATAGATAAAAAATAAAATCGTAAATTGTTCAAACGGGAGTATCGTTCGAGGTGTTCTATTCTGTTGTTAGCCTCGATAAGATCGGACTTTAGCTGGCTTACCTCTTTTGATAGTTCCTTGACATTTTTTTCCGATAATGGAGACAAATATTCACTAATTTTCGAACAAATTGTAAACATAAATTCATCAGGATGGATTAATTTTTTAATATCTTCTGTGCAAGATGACATTACTTGAAGGCTGCGTACCTTGTAATCGGACATATCTCGAAATAAACGGTACTATGTGGAACCAGCACAAACACACGTCTAGTTAAACCAAAAGCACATATCTAATTTGAACGTATCATATAGACAATTAAATGGATAAATTATTAATTTTATTTTATTTTTATTTTATTAAATTAAAAACAAGAACGGTTCTCAATTGAAAATCGAAGGTGTAAAAAATACAAAATTGATGCAAAAATTTGTTTCTAAAAAATATAATCGACCTAACAGAACATTAATGTTTTTACAATTTTGTCGTGCACAATATATATAAAATGTTTCCTGAAAAAGGCAACTGTTATAAAAAGATCAAAAAGGAATACCTACCGGGGAGATAACCCGGCCTGTATTATTAATGATACAACTATGTATTGTAAATCAATTTTTTGCAGCGACTAGATAGACTCGTGTCTATTCGCTTGGTGAGAATGGATTCGTGTAACCCGCTGGCGCCCCCGAGAGTCGACAAAACACGAGTCTGTCTAGTCTCTGCAAAAAAGTAATAATTTCCTCCGCCTTTATCCTCTCCAATGATAAATACCTAACTCATACACTCTTCTCACACATATGTCCGCTTATTATCAAATAAATACTGATATAAATGGTGTTTTTAAAATATCGAGAGGATCGAGAGGATGATAATTATCACAGTAGACGAGATGACCGTGAGTCACTGGATTATCCAGACCCTAATAATTAACAGTCGTAGCTAGTGAGCTATACGAGGTAAATTTGCCTCAAGTTTTAAGGCGGGAATAAACATCCTGTAGAAAAGGATTCTTGGTTGCTGTTAGATAGTGTACTCGTACCTACACCGTATTCTCCAGATGTTTACATTTGCTAGTTACTAGCACAGCATTGCGGCTACCTGTTGTGAGCACACTAATTTCGTTTAAATGTATCTGTTCCCTTGATGGATGTGTGCGTTGTGTGCTAAGAGTAGTATACTTTCTATTCAGTAAGCACGTTCAGACATCCACAAGAGCATGTTCTTCCGTATCAACTTGCTAATAGTCCGCTAATAATTGTAAGTGGTATTTGTTTGAAAATAGCGTAGCTTCGCAATATGAAGTAGCGTGTTTTATACGATTGTAGCCGCGGCGACATGAAGGTGAGGCAAAAAAGTTTAATGATTATATATGATGGATTGATTTCATGATTCTGACACTTTCTGTATTGAAAGTTGCGGATAGCATTGAAATAAAATATGTTAATAAAATACATATTAGTAAACAACACATAAGTATCGGTAACCTCCGCACCACACAAGTTTAATTTCTTATATAGTAATATATAATAACTATAGTCCGTTCGCACCTTAGAAATCAGTACAGCTCTTATGGGAATCGTGAATACGGTTGTCAGTTATTAGGTTAATAAAGTTTCAAATAAGACACACAAAACAGATACAAATTACAACAGCAGCACGAAATTAAGTGAATTTAACCAAAATACGCCAATAATGTAAACATCTGAGATGGGTAATCATGGGTAATACAGCTGTCAAAAAGTTACTAGTACAAAGATCGCGCAACTTTGGTCGAGTTGGAAGGAGATGTACATACACAAGCTCCTTGACAATGAAAAGAGAGGGTAAGACTCCATAAGACCTGATACTGTTTTTTAAGGCGCGAACGGATTATCGGTCATTTCAAGGACACGAATGGTCCTCATTATCAACCGGTGACTGAATGACGAAAACCATTCGCGTCCACGAAACGGCAGTTCAGGACTAATTATTATATATTGCTGTATAATAAATTTAACTTGTGTGATGCGAAGGTTACCGATACTTATGTGTTGTTCACCATACTACGCCACAGTCCTTGCTATCACTATTGAAAATATATATTATTTTCTATGGTAAGTGGCTATCAATTTGTTTTAAATACAACGTGGAACAGTCGCAATACTCGTTGCAAATTAAATAAATATGGAATCACTAAAGCAAAAAGATTAATACTATATGTACATATGTACACTTATACACTAATGTGGTTAAGATTTACATTTAAAAGAGCGCTTTAGTATGTGAATTTACAAAATTCTTAGAAAAGGAGTACGTAATGATATTTATTGAAAGAGTTCTCCGATCACATATTTGATTTAGTTAATTAACGAACAAGGTCTTCATGGTAGAATAGCAAACACGAAATGAATTAACACATCTTATACTAACCGTTTAATGAAATCGGAATGTGCTTTGGAAATTAGCGGATATCCCAAATGTTAAACATCTAATCCATACTTAAAATCAGACATTAAATGTTTACTTAAATAAAATCATTTTGCAATTCAGATATAAACAGAGATTCGCCATAGAGGAAAATCGCAACTTACCGAATTTAATTCCCAACAAAAATACGAATGGTAATAATTTAAGAGTTACGGCCATTATTCACAGAGAGATGAAATATCAAGTTGGTAAACAGGACACAGGCGCGCTTCGGAGGTCCGCGTGACTTCGCGTTCTCAATTAGTAGTCAACGTAGTTCAGATCGCGTAAGTATTACCTTGGGACGCACGTCATAGGAACATAATCGAAGCAGAGACAATCTAACCCCACCTGATTGTGAAGAATCCCATTTGTTAGGTGAAATTTTACGGTTTGCTAACAAGATTGAATTTATTGTCGGACTAATAGTATCCGTATTTCGTCATTGACGTAATATACGCGAAGACGTGAAGCAGAATTCAATTGTGTAATATGATGGTTCGGTTATATGAATTACTATAATTAACTTTTGCTAGAGACAAGATTTTCAAGAATTTTGAGAGCGTATTTTAAAATTTAATTTTGGAAAAATCAAGCATTTGTTTCTCCAACTAACAACGTAATTACGTATTCAAATAAGATCTAAAGAACTTGAATACAAATTTGCCTCTTTTCAATTGGCCTAGCAAAACCAAATAACCATTAAATTGTAGAGGCTTTAAAATGTTCTAAAAAAGACGGTGTAACAATATCTAATGATATTACTATATCTTGATTTGGATAACTATTTTCAATCAAGCAGCACACTATTCGGACAAGTGGAATAGGCTTGTTACTGGTTTCAATATAAGAAGAGACTTGATATATTCAAGCACGACTTGACTGGAGCTTTTGTTCAAATAAACGAAGGGAACGTTACTAAAACATCCAATGTTGAAAGTTGTCTTAATTATTTATTAATTGTGCAGATACAAATAAATGTGAGAATAAGATCAACAGTAAATAAAATTTAAAAATGTATGAATCTACTAACCTAAAGATTATATTTATACAATGGAACAGCAGATGAGTCAACGTACTTAATATACGTATAATTGTAAGATGTAAGATAGTATATATACATAGATACACAACGTTTTCTTTTATCTTAAATTGCACTTGTCGTTAGATTAACTAAAATTGCACCGTGTTTACGATGCAAATGGATTTACGAAGCAATTTTTCACTAATCCTTCCTATGAGCAGTTCCTTGGAGACAGCCTTGAAACTCCTTTATACTCTGCAAATCCAACAAGTACGTAGTGGTATGGCACGTGGAGTTTCTGGCCTGAGATTACGATTCTGGCTCTTAATTTATGCGCAGAATTGATTGGTCTGATTTTCATGTGTTGGAAGACTTGCTTCTGAATTTAACTGTCTACTCACATTATTGACGTGATGCGCGTCATTGGTCGCGCTCTCGTCCTATGGTACATTGACGTAGTTAATTATTACTCACATTAACGGTGATACTCTCCTTAGGTATAAAATCCAATTTGGTTGTATGTGGGATAAGTTCAGGCGAGGCTTACTTTATGCTTTTGAAGAACTGAACAAGGTCGAGGTGGCTTGAGTCTGCAATCGTATCGTGCGATGTGGGCGATTGGGCGTTATTAATGTTCTGAAATCGGGTGGGCTAACCATCTGCAAGTAGTCCCTTTGGCCGTCTTGGGTCGTCTCTTTGTTCATCACTAGATATGGATTGTTCAGGTCTATGTAATACTGGAAAATAAATTCCATCATTTTTGTTAATCTGCGCATATAGACTCTAGCATAACACGGTAGGGCTTCTGCAATTACTTTACTAAGCAGATTATTGAAAATTATATGGGGGTTTTAAACATGTTTTAGTACATTCTAAACTTCTTTGAATGACCAAACTAGATGGGAAGTGTAAGATATTAAGAGGTGTCATTGCTCATGTTCGTTGAATTTGTTTCTCTTTCTCATATAATTTCAATTACCTTTGTAACAGATTCTTCCAACATGCTTCCAATGCTATCGCTCAGTTCTTGGAATGTTGGTCTGCTCAGTGGCTCCGTTTCCCAACACTTCAACATCAGCGAATATCTAAAAACAGAATTTCTATTGTATTTCTAAGCAATTCTGGGTCTAATTTTTCACAAACACAAGATGAGAATCCTTGTCTTCCTAGGAAATACATTTTGTTGTTACAATGAAGGGTTACAACAATTAAAAAGAGGCAACCTACATGTCTTTAGTGGCATATGTTGGTTGATCCATCCTGTACCCTTCAATCAGTTTTTGAAGAATTTTTCCATCGGCTGCCATGCCCGGATAAGGAGTACGGGCCAAAGAGAAGAATTCCCATAGTACTACACCGAAAGACCACACGTCAGATTGGGTGGAGAACACTCTATCACGCATGGATTCGATGGACATCCATTTAATTGGAAGTGGGCCCTGTACGGGACAAAAATAGAATTTTGACTAATTACATAAGTAAAACATTCAAATAGATAAATCTTACACGTCCTTTCTTTTTGTAATCGTCACTTTTGTACATTCTCTTTGCTAATCCAAAATCGCATATCTTAACAATATTATTGGTTGCTAGCAGGATGTTTCTAGATGCTAAATCGCCATGGAGAACCTAGAATTGAAATCATTTCCATTATTAAACCCAAAAAAACAAAAATGGTTAATTTGTTTGTGCGCATACTCTTCTTGAAGCTAGATATTCCATTCCTCTTGAGACTTGGAAGGCCCAAGTAAGTAAATCTTTGGTGCAAATTGGTTTGACTTTGCAGTTGGACCTCTCTGCTGATGGGATGCTATTGTGGTTCGTTGAAGGTTTGTTACCTAAAATTTGTTATTATGTTAAATATAATTCTTAATCGTGAACTTTCAACAGAAAACCTTGACATCTGCCTGGTGGAGATACGGGCACGACAGTTTCCGTGACATAAATAGAGTTAGTTCTGTCGTCATCTATGCCATTTGGCGGATCCGTTTGACTAAAGTAAATTTAGTTACTATAAGTTTCTTTAAACTCCGATAATGTAATTAAAAACGTTTGAAGACCGTTGCATTTGTTAATTTCCCAAAATCATATGTATATCCCCCTAATCTCGTTTTCTTTTTTTTTATATTTTCCAAATACATTACATTCAACAAACCTGTCGTCGCTGGCAAGTGGAAATGGTCTTGACAGTACATCAGCGCCTATTGAATAGTTAATATCCTCAGTTTCGGGATCAATTTGATCGATGAAATTTTCTCTGTGATGTAATATATAGTTGCGAAGATTTCCAAATCGGCAGAATTCAACGATTACGTAAATTTCTCCTGCAATAATTTTCCAGTAATAGACCACTCAATAAGTCCTCTACAGGGTCCTTACCTTGTACTATATGTTTGGTGCATGCTCCTATCAAATTCACAACGTTCAGATGTTTTCCTAGATGGACCATGATCTTTAATTCAGAGAGCAGTGCAATAAGGTAAATGTCGTCCGTGTTCCTTTTCATCGCCTTAACAGCTACTCTGAGATCGGTATTGTTGTCATCTATTACGGCTTCCATCACCACACCAAAAGCGCCCGCACCGAGTTGCTTGCCTGAGAAATTGAAAAATTTATTTGGATGCTTTCGCTTGCATAGAAAGCCGTAGAAGGAACTTTCTGGACGTATGAATATATTTCTAAGACATGATGGGTAGTGAAACACTTGGAAAGCTAAACGTATCCTTCGGGATTGCAAAAAGCATATAGCATCATTTTTGTCCATCGTTTAGCTGTGAGAAGTTTACTTTCTATGAAACTTATTTACTCATTTTAAAATTGATCATAAATCAACAAAACAAAGTTATTAATAGATGAAATCATTTAGCTTCTCATAGATTATACTACCTTGTGATTTTACTTTGTGATAATTACTAGAACAGCACAAAAGTATCGCCATACTCCGCGCTTTCAATCGTAAACCGAACTATTCGGCCTACCTTTGAAGGAGGATCCCTGATTAACTGATTAAACTTCTGTAGTGCGGAATATGCCAATATTTTTGTGTTATTTGTCAAATTATCCTCCTTGCTATCATTATTGTAATTACCTAATTTAATTCTTTCCTTCGGTATTTCCCACAGTTTCTTGTTGTATGGTAATAATTGTGCCTGGTCATCAATTCCCAAGTTAGGATTGATGCAGTCTACTGCACCAGTCTCGAAGTTCAACAAGCCTGCTTGTTTTAAGGCCTTTTTCATTTGCTTTATGGGAAACAACAAATAATTATTAATGTTAACGGATTTGAGGAAAGGGTACATGCAAAGTTTGATAAACAGAGGATTAGAATAACACACTGTTCAGGAATGTTGTCCAAACATTTTATGGGTAAAATGTATTTCAATGCTCTTAAGGAATTTTTCTTTTGAGAATTTGGATGAGCTTCAGATTTAAAACTTTGAAAACAGGAACGCCGATACATTGAATGCACTTGGTGATGGAAACGACCATCTAAGGTTGGAAGCTATTCCTCCGCTTACCTTTTCCTTTTTGATTTTGTATACGAGAGGTACCATCATCGCTATTAGCAACACGAGGAGGATTCCCACCGCGACGAATATGGAACTGTTTTTAGTCAAAGGCTTATCTGAAAAGGGTGCCACAGATCAATTGCTGCCCAGCATTGATGCTTAAGATGGATGAGACTTACTTGCAAATCTAAGAGTCGCCGTTTTATTTACCGAGCCCAATCGGTTCTGCACACGGCAAGTATACTCTCCTTCATCCATGGTATAGTTGGGTTTGATGAATAGAAGCACCTGCGTCATATTCTCGAATTTAACTCTCGTGTTGTCCGGGAAAAATTCTAAACCATCCTAGTAGTTACAGAACAGAAATAAGAAACATAGTAAAAAGGAGCTGTCTCTTTTGTAGCCGTTGTTAAGTTTTCCGTTGCTTACCTTGTACCATTTTATCGAAGCTCTTGGGACTGCTTCATAGAAACAAGTGAAATTATCAGTGTTGGGGTATACCTTTTCGTGAGGTTTATCCATATTGGTTAAGATTATACGTGGTTTTTGTGGTGCTGTATTCACAAAAAAGAAAAAAACGATATCATTGGTGATAGCTATTCAAAACTCTACCATGCTTACCAACAACCTCAATAACAGTTTGAACAAATTTCGCATTGCCCTCTGGTATCGTCTCAGTATGGCAAACGTACTCTCCGGCATCATCACTACCCATTTTGTGAATGATAAAGGAAGAGTTCACCGAGAACTGCGTTTTGCTGGTTTGTAGAGCCACACCTAAACCGAATTGTAATTGAATCGATAAAGAGATTTTAAATTTTACCTTTTCGTTCATACAGAGGACGATAATTGAAATACCAAGCAATGACACTCGAATAATTTTTAAGCGTTGCTAAACATTCGAATTGCACTTGACTTCCTGCGGCTAATTGGAATTTCTCCTGATTTCTGGCGGGAAATTTCGCGTCATCTTCCGTAATGAGAAGCTCGAAACCTTCCTTAACGTCTACAAAAGGTTTTTCAGTACAAACAAATACGAAATTCATCAGTTAAGTACTTCCAGAAGACTCCCCTTACCTGTTACCGTGTAATCAGAGATTTGTTCATCTGATCCGTACGCATTAATTGCAATGCATTTAATATAACCAGACTGATCTGATCTTACAGTGACGGATGACATATCAAGCTTATGGCCTATCGTCTCAGAAGAAATTAGCTAGAATTGAGTAGGATTATTACAGACACGTTGTGAATCCTCTTCTTGCTTTAGAAATTTATAACTAGTTACTCACTGGTTTGTATTCGCAACTATCGTCAATGCAACGTTTGAATTCCCATTTGAATGTCGGTTTGAGTAACCCCGGGGTGATACATTTTATCGTTTCGGATGTGTTAACCATATGAAATTGATCTTTTATAATTTGGACCCTTGGTTTATCTAAAATAAACATGAATTACAGAGGAAATGTTTTGTAGGCGATATTTTGAGCAGCATTACGTGGTAGACCGATGGGAAGTGCGTATTTTGTATTTAGTCTTCCGCTTCTTATTCCTACTATTTGATATTTTGTATTATTTATGAAAGTCCAGTTTATACTAACAATGGATTCCCAGAGTGGGTCTTTTGGATTATAGTTCTGATCGTCTTGTCTTTGTTTTGCATAAAAATGAATCCTGCATTGAAATAAATATCAGTTAGAGATTGACACGATTGGAGGAGATAATAGTTGTCTAATATTTATGGGATCTCCTTTTGACTTCCATATTGCGATTTTCCCAATACTACCCGTACAAACCTACCGCTTAAAGTGCATCTCTGCCGGAATTGAATAGTTGAGTTTCCAAAGCGTGTGTAAACGTGTTTGGTGGCAACGCGTAGTGGTTATATTGTTCTTGGGGGAATCGCTAGCTGCAAAATAGAAACTAATAACTACTAAGCAGGGCTTTGCTGACTTACACATAAAAAATAGCTAGGGTTAATAACTTAGGTTCATATATACTATTAACTTGATCTATGTAGGGTAGACTATGCCATGGACATGGTTTTGAGGAATCATCAAATTGATAGGAATAAGACAGAAATCCCAGAACCACGTGAAATTCTTTCCTCTATTTTGATTTTACCAAAGAAGCGCCAATCTTTTTCAAAAACTGTTGCTTTTATTGTGTAGAGCTGTAGGTAATTCATCGACATAGTTTCATTTGAAGTATAAGTACAACATCATGAGACTACCAGTACATCCTTATAAACTGTGTGTATCTTAGCTTATACTAAAATTATTTCGGATTCCACTGTATATATTAAAACTGCTATTTTCTCTCCAGCAAGGGGTGCTTAGTTAGTGCAGGTAGGACGTGGAAATATTGAAGCATAGACTCGTGCTGGTTGTTTTCGCGAGTAACTGTATATTGAATTCCAGTCAGTTTTGGATCTTTTATAAATTCGAGAGATTGCGATAGAAAGCGGTACTTTGAGAAAACATTTTTGTATCGCCAAATCTATGTTAAATTATTTAGCAAATAAGATTTTTATTTGTATTATCCCTAGGAATTTAAAATTTTGCGAAACGTTACATTAAATTCGCACTACCTTGTTGTGAAATACCGGCAAATGTAATATTTTAAAACTCCAATCAAAAAACACACTTGCTTTCGGAAATGGGGTCCTTGTATCTTCCGTTTCATTTTACCTCTCAAGATTTATGACCAACCACCAACAGATTGTCTTAACATATTTTCCCTTTTGATGTAGTTAGTATTTACTGAATGATCCAAACTTACTTCTCACTGCCTGAATTTCAACCGGCAGCTTGTGATCCTTTGTACGGTAACCGATTTTCTGAAATACGCAGCGGTGTAAGGTGGGCAAATATTGTGTCACATTGAATAAAGTGAATCCTATCCTTGGGTCATACGTCCATTTCGAATCCTCACTTTCGGTTGGATTCGACGACATCTATAATTAGAAACAGAGTTTGCAATTAGAATGTGATGATTTACTGCAATAACACCTGAATGATTCTAACATATTGATGATCGGTTAATCACAGATAACACTATTGCTGCATGCGCTTTAAATGACTACTACGCCGGTTGTTTGAAAAGCAAGTATATTGCACAGACTAGATTTCGAGGAGGATGGTGACTCTTTATACTTCCACTAATGTGGAGGTCTAGTTTTGTCAATTCTGTGAATCAATCTAGAATCATTTTGAATTGGGATTTCAAACAAGCTTATTGACAATATACTAGTACAGTAGAAGGGAGAGCTAGTAAATAGGTCATAAGAAACTATTGCAAAAATAAATAGAGAAATAGTTAGCCAAAAACAACACTTATCTTATCGCTTTATCAATACTCCGATGCCTGCTGCTTAAAAGTGCACCAAACAGATGATAGTCGCTTTGGACTAGGTAAGACGGATGTTCAAGAAGTTGCGGACTGTATGTAGACGTAAGAGCGAGAAGAAAACTTATAAAGTCAACGAAGATTATGTAGATATTCCAGTGCATCTTATAAAAAAAATTATAGAACAATTTGCAAGATGGACGGTGTTACCTAATGGAACCATATAAGGCTTTGCTTGGTCTGAAGTCCACGAATTAATTAAGCTCCGATGGTTCACTAGAGTTTTTAGACATTTATGGAATTCGGTAATTTTGCTTATTCGGTGTTATGTACATTACTTAAATGTCGCTATTCTATTCAACAACTGAAGTGCTGAAGTTTTTGCTGAAATGTGAGAAAATACTGGCAAACGGACATGCTTCTGCCGCATGGTAAGTCTATCGGAGTGACTTGTTTGTACTCGGTTAGTGTTGCTGCTTTCTAAACGGTATCGTTGCATTCTTTCTTGGAACGAGATGGCGGCAAAGTATCGTGCTTGTTAGTTTAGAAGTAAATGATGTAAATTGAGATGCAAATAACAGCATTAGGTAGACAAGCACTCGCAGTAACGCTGATGGTTTCAAGCCCTCCCAAAACTCTTGCCATGAGCGACTTCAATTAGCAATATTAATGTTATCTTGGATTAGACGGATGTTCACAAATTACACAGTAACATATAAAGATAAATGATGTTTGATTTTTGTGGTTTAGGTACAAAAAGTCTTTAGTGAAATGGAATATATATCCACGTTCATAAAATTATTTCTTATTTGTAAGCAAGTAACATACCCTTATAGGATATGCAGAATTCACCTCCACCGAAGGATGTGTCGGTTTGCATGGTATAACAACCGACTGAAACAGTTCGGCGTTAATAGAAATCCTATTGAATGATTTGGTGCAGAGTACTTCGTCATCTGTTAGAAAAAAAAAAAAATAACAATTATAATATATAATAGCATTGAAGTGTCTTGTATTAAGGTAAAACCCAACGTGAATACAGTTTTGCAGTCTAAAGTACTTTAGAAGAGTTTGCTGAAATTCTTACCATCAACGTAGAGGTATAATGATGCAACATTTTCAGGATTTCTGGTTTCGTTGCAAAAGTAAAAGCCAGCATTCAAGCCGCTGGCGTTAGTGATGAATAATTCTGCGACGTAAAGCTCATCTTCATGAGAAAGTTTAACGTCGATGTTGGGTATATTCCACATCTAGAATCAAAATGAATATATAATGTATGTACATAGGAAGTTCATAAGATAATCACGGTCACTCAAAAAAATGTTTGAATATCATCATACTCCCATTTTTTCCATATGTTTGTAGATTTATGAATGTTTCGTCAACGAAGACGACTCGGGGGAGACAAAAAAACATGAAAATATCACTGCACATCCTTACCAATTGTTCCAGCACTTCCGAATACGACCAGGTGATATTTACGTCACTTTTACAAGTTAGTTTAAGATCTTCTTTCGCTTTTATGATGTACTCGCATTCGTCTGGTGTAATAACCGGAACAGTAGATAGCGACCCTAAAAGAAAGAGAAAAAGTATCTATTAAAATCATTTTAATTTCAATTGTGATCAAAAATGTTAAAGTCATGCGGGTCTCTACGTTAGGCGATGCCGAAAGTTCTTAATATTCCTATTCATTAGTGCAGTATGAAGATGCTATCGAATAATCTTGTATTATTGTCTCACTCTGTACATTATAACATATAACATTTTTAAATACAACGGTAAATAAATACAACAAATGTAAACTTACAGCAATATTTTCAGGGCAGAGGTGTCAAGAGACAAGAGAGAATTTTGGTACCCACAATTTAATGAAACGATCAATAATGACCTTCTTTAGTGGACAATTTGTTCAAATCGTTACTTATCTTGCGCTAAATTATATCTCGTGTTGTTTCTAAGTTCTCCTATTCAATTTGTCCGAACGAGAGGTAAAATTAAGTTTGAAATTTTCTACGTTTAAACACGACTTCCATATACCTTGGTGTTTGAACGAAATCGGCTTGAGTTGTTAGAAATTCGAATTTTTACGTCGTGGCAATATTTAGCAATGCAGAACAACGGTTGTTTCATCGGTTGTCAAAACTATGGATCAATATTCATCAAGTGGTCGATGTCTTTTTAAGAATAAGGTAATATGAATGTGATTGTAAGACCACATTTCTAACCCCGAATGATACCAAATTTTCATAAAACGGATATGAAGTACGCACATAAATAATAAGCGTAATAGGCAGCTTGAACCGGATGAGAACCATCTGACAAGTTTTTGCATTTATTGTGGATTGGTTTCCTGTGGTTCTATGAATTCTGACTTTGTCGGCTATTATCACATCTTTTTATTACACAAAACGTTGTTTCTTAATGAACACAGACAAAAAAATGATAAGTAATATTACTCTACCTAGTCTCTTCCTTTTAGATCTACATGCAATAATTATCTCTTCGATTACAGAAGTAAATTTGTTAATAACCTTAATGTCATATTAGGTATAAATACAATTCTTCGTTAGTTAATTTTTTTTTGTAAACTAAACAAAGCTGTAAAATATATTTTTAAAGTAAGGAAAAATATATTATTTTAAACCTTACGATCGTAAGGTTTAAACGACTGCTCCAATTGGTTCTTTTCCTAACAGCTTCTTTTCCTAAGTTCACAGATTCCTTGTTTCCGTAAGTCTTAGCCTGTATGTCTATATAGCGTAAGCCTTGCGAGGCGATGGTTTCCCTTGCCTCGAGAATGGAAGTCATTGCGACTTCCATTCTCAGCTTGTCAGCTTGTGGTTCAGATGACTTTAGCGCTATTGTTGACATAGTTGTTATTCTTTAACACGATTTTTCAACGTCGCGCTAGCACTAAAATCTCCTTACCTTTACATCATTAAATTGTTATATGCTTTCCATTGCTTGGTACCCAAATTATTAAATGCTAAGAAGATATTTAGTGATATTTCCACTGAGCAGTTGACGCTATGGTATACATATCTAATTGTTTTTGGAGGTGTTATTATGCAATGTTTCTTGTCCTGTAATTGAGGTTATTATTTGTTGGTTCATAAGCATCATTATTATTGTTACTATTAATTTTTGTCTCTAGCAGTCAGCGTAAATGCGTTTTATTCTTGTTAATTCACCAGTTCTTTTCCCGTATTTATCACTTAATCACAACACATGCCCAAACTGTTACTTAGATAAATGTCTGAGTAAAACGTGTTTCTAAAACATCGAAAGAATTGAATATATTACTTTTAATATATTCAAAATCGTATAAATAACCAAGATAATGTTAAAAGCCAGCGGGCTTACCATGAATCATCGGATTATCCCGACTAAAATAATTATGCAACAGTAGTAGCGTTCTACTACAGAGTCTGCTCGTTTACATTTGCTAGCACAACTTCGAGGTCACATGTGTTGAGCGTATCTATATTTCATGTTTTATCTACTTGCTACTTTACCCGTTTCTTTTGAAGTTAATGAATCAAATGATGCAGTGGATATTCCATTAAATATTCCTACTTATGAGAATTTTGTATTGTGATTAATTGTTTGATTTGCATAAAACATACGAATTATTAGATTCAACATTGATTTTTCCACTACCGACTTCGACGAACTTTCGAGCACACCTCATTACCTGTAGCTTACTTGCAAGAGATGATATATATACGGAACATTAAGCTTCTCTTGATTATATCGATTTTCGAAAAAGAGAGTAAATCAAAGCTAAGCTTAATCGTAGGTTAGAATCTCAAGAAAGCGCACTGAAGCTAAAATTTAATTATTGAGAATATCTTATTCCACATTTTTGCATGAACGTAATCTTGCCGTCTCTTCTTACAACTGTAAATTTTGGGCAGACGGAAATTTATTTTCTCATAACTAAGCGTTTTGGTAAATAAGGCTGCGGATTCCTCTTATTTCGATTTAAAAGTGTATTTTCTGACACGCTCCCTCGTATGTAGTCTAGAATGTTTGGTTATAATTAATTTAGTAAAATAATGAACCGTAGAAAGAGTACAAGCATAGTATAGCAAATACGAAAGGGATCGGCGTATTTTTAGAAATCTATAGATTTCCTATATATTGGACTTAGACTCATACACTAAATGTTTATTTAAATAAAGTAGTATTATGATTGAGATATAAACTAAGACACGCTATACAGATAAATTACAGCTTACCAAATTTAGTTCCCAACAAGAATACGAATGATAGTAATTTAAAAGTTGCAGTCATTATGCCCACAGAGACGAGATATCAAGCAATGCCGCAGTCAATAATGTTATTGCTAACAAAACAGGACACAAGCGCATCTCAAAGCTTCGCGATTTCAACTAATGGTAATATAATTCCATCTTGGGACACACGTCATCGTCTAATCACTAAAGCAAAGATAATCTAACCTCAACCAACCAGTAAGAATTCTGTCTGATAGATAATGTTGGTCAGTACAGTTTCTTAGCAAGATTGAATTTATTGGTTAAATTCACGTTCAATTTTATTTGGAGCCATAGTACCATTCCATTCTTACGGTTTTATGTCTTTAGTACCGATATTAAGAAGCTATTTATACACAGGCACGTCCGGCGTCAATTTAATTGTGCAACATTGTGCTTCAGTTGCATATGTAAATTGATATAATTAGTTTGTGCGAAAAGGTAATATGCATTGTTTAAATATAAATCTGTAACGTTGACGAAAGACATAACTTTGGTTGTACACAAAAATTCTAAATATGAACAGCACTTTGCCGCAAACTATATTCAACAGGAACAAACGAAGATACACATTTTAATTAAAAAATACATATTTTACTATTTAGGCTTTTATTTGTATAATTTGATGATATAATAATAATGTAATAATTGACGATACATCTGTAAAATAAAATAAGGAAAAGAAGAGAGGTTAAACTTCAAATCTACGTTTGGTACAGTAACTTGACCGCAGTATTCACATTCAGTTAGAATAACCTGGAGTAAAAGTATGTGTACAAATCTTAAGCCAATATTACAAGTTGATGTACGGAGCATTTTACGAAGCTCGTGAGTAAAGAGGATAACGGCGGGTGGAATTGTTGCACTTTCGCGGCGACTAGACAGACTCGTGTCTGTTCGTCTCGTGAGAAAGGGTTCGTGTGCCTATTGGTTTTTCCGAAAGTCGACAAAACACGAGTCTATCTGGTCCCTGCAAAAGAGCGGTAGTTCCACCCGCCTTTGCCCGCTCTACTCATGAGTTAAGAGCTTTGATATTATTATGAATGGAACTTTGACGTTTCAGAATAAATAGTTACAGTCGAACCTATTAATTTAACATATTTTCCTCAACTAAGCTCTTTCGCTTGAATCGGAAATGGTTCACAAGCTTGTTATTTTAAACACAATGGTACATGAGGTGGACGTAAACTATATGTTAACACTAAAGATGCAGTATCGGATACCTATAGCCTTGATTTGGGAGTGGCTTCTTGGTTCATCCATATTTATTTGTTCCATGAACGATTCAAGGTACCATATATCACGTGGATTTTTTAGAGGCTCTAAGATGTTCTAGAGAGGGTGGCGGGATAGTATTTGGTTACTATATATTGATTTAGAAAACTATTTGCAATCGTGCAACACATTACTCGAGTAGATAGGAATATGTTAGTCCCTGGTCTGAAGTTAAAAAGGACTAAGGGTGTTGGCATGAAAATTTACCGAAAAACATATTTAACACATGTTTTTGCGTATGTTAACAAATATGTAACATATTAATATGTTAATATTGTTACATGCTAATATATGTATATGTTAACATATATTTAACATATAATAAAAGATATTTAAGAACTTGTCTGGAACCTTCAAAATTCACGTGTATAATACACAATTTCTTCAATAGGAGAAATATAAAATATTAAAAAAACGTACTCATATAACGCATATTTTCTTTTATGTTAAATTGTACATTTAAATCGAATTGCACCTTGTTGAGAGAAAGTGCCTCATCTTACAGTTTAGAAGAATCGAAGAGGAGTCGAGGTCGCTTCGGGCTTCAATCGTGCCACTCGATGTGGGTAGTTGGGCGATGATAGTGTTCTGAAGTTCGGTGGACTAATCATCTGCAGGTAGTCGTTTTGGCCGTCCTGGTTCCTTTCTCTGTTTATCACTAGATATGGATTGTTTAGGTCTATATAAAACTGGAAAATAAATCCGAAAATTTTTGTCAATTTGTACTTACAGACTCTAGTATAGCGCGGTAAAAGTTCTGCAATTTATTATTAAAGAAGTTATTGATTTGTTCGCTGTGGAAGGATATCAAATAAGTTGTAATGAATTTTAAACTTCTTTGAAAGATCAAATTAGAAAATTTAGTTCTGGGAAATATACGATTTTAAGAGACGTCATGGCTCACATTCATAGAATTTTCTATAAATGTGGCCCATTTCTATGATTTCAATTACCTTCGTCACTGATTCCTCCAACATGCTTGCAATGCTATCGCTTAACCTTTGGAATGTTGGCCTGCTCAGTGGCTCTGTGTTCCAACATTTCATCATCAGTGAATATCTGAAAACGACATTTCTATTACTGTTCTTGAATAAATGGTTTGAGAAAAGAAACATTCGTTGGGAATATGCAGTAGCTTATTCGCGGAAATTATTCAGAAGCACAATCTACACCGATCTGGGCAATAATCTTTCATAAACAGAAGAGAATGCATTGCTCCTTAGAAAACGCACTTCGTTGCTAGAATAGAGCGTTGTTACAATTAAAAAACAACCAATTTACATTTCTTTAGTTGCGTATGTTGGTTGATCCATCCTGTAACCCTCGACCAGTTTTTGCAGAATCCTTTCATCAGCTGCCATGCCCGGATAAGGAGTACGGGCCAATGTGAAGAATTCCCACAACACTATACCGAAAGACCACACGTCGGATTGTGTAGAAAATATATTATCACGCATGGATTCGATGGACATCCATTTAATGGGAAGTGGATCCTGTACAGGATAATAACAGGATTTCGATCAATATCACAAGTAAGATATTTAAGAAGAAGAAAGCTTACACTTCTTTTCTTTTTGTAATTATCATCTTCGTACATTCTCTTCGCTAATCCGAAATCGCAGATCTTAACAATATTATTGGTCGCTAGCAGGATATTTCTAGATGCTAAATCGCCATGGAGAACCTATAAATTGATATCATTAACATTATTACGTTAGCAAAAAAGAACGTTAAGTTATTCGTGCACGTACTCTTCTTGAAGCTAGATATTCCATTCCTCTTGAGACCTGGAACGCCCAAGTAAGTAAATCTTTGGTGCAAATTGGTTTGACTTTGCAACTGGATCTCCCTTGTGGTGGGATTCTAATGTTGCTCATCAAAGGCTTGTTACCTGAAATTTTTTATTATATTAAGATATAATGCTTAGTCATAGTCTTTCGGTAGAGAACCTGAAGAAATGGGCGCAGTGGTTTCCCTGACATAAATAGAGTTAGTTCTGTCGTCGTCCATGCCGCTTGGCGGACTTGTCTGGCTAAAGTAAATTTGTTTATGTTTAGTGTTTGGAGGCTATTATATTCTATTTGTTAATTTTTCAAAATCAAACGTATACACCTCTACGCATATTTTTTCTTATACTTTCCATTATATATCGCATTGAACAAACCTGTCGTCGCTGACCACGGGAAATGGTCTGGATAGTACATCAGCTCCTATTGAATAGTTAATTCTTTCAGTTTCGGGATCTATTTGATTAATAAACGTTTCTCTGTGATGTAAAAGATAATTGCGAAGGTTTCCAAATTGGCAGAATTCGACTATTATATAAAGTTCACCTGAAATTTTTTCCCACAATAGGCATCTTAGTAAATCTCTAAGGTTCTTACCGTGTACAATATTTTTCGTGCATGCTCCTATCAAATTCACAACGTTCAAGTGTTTCCCTAAATGAACCATGATTTTCAATTCAGAAAGCAACGCTGTGAAGTGAATGGCGTCCGTGTTCCTTTTCATCATCTTAACAGCGACTTTGAGACCAGTATTGTTGTCATAACGTTCTATTACTGCTTCCATCACCACACCAAAGGCGCCCGCCCCAAGTTGCTTACCTGAGGAATTGAAAAAAATAGTTGATTTGATCATCTATATCGGAAACATTAATTGAAAAGTTCTCTTTCTGGGAGAAAGCTGGGAGCAACAGCTTTTGAGACAATAACGCCTATGAAGTTTCAGCATAACATTGACTGTGAGCGCTCAAAGCAGGCAAGATATTATTGTGTCAATGCAATATGTAATTACCTAGTTTGATCCTTCCTTTCGGTATTTCCCACGATTTCTTGTTGTATGGTAAAAATTGAGCCTGATCATCAATGCACAAGTTCGGATTAATACATTCTACTGCGCCATTTTCGAAGTTCGCCAATCCTGCTTCTTTTAAGATCTGTTTCATTCGCTTTATGGAAAAAGACAAGTAATTGTTAATATTAATTTGACTAAAATCTATTTTAACAATATCACGGGACTATTTTGCGAATACTTGGAATAGTTTTAAATTTAAAATTGCTTAAAAGCTGTTCCTTGATTTGATTTGATCATTTAGTATCACTTACCCTTTCCTTTTTGGTTTTGTATAACAGAGGTATTATGATCGTTATTAACAATACGAAGAGAATTCCCACCGCGATCTGTACGGGGATGTTGTTGCCCGTATATCTATCTGAAAAGGGTACCACAGACCAAATTGCTGTCCAGCATTAATACTTAGGGCGGATGAGACTTACCTACAAATCTAAGTGTGGCCGTTTTATTTACCGAGCCCAATCGGTTCTTTACATGACAAGTGTACCGTCCTTGGTCGGTAGTGTAGTTGGGTTTGATGAATAGAAGCACTTGCTTCATATTTTCGAATTTGAGTCTCACGTTATCCGGGAAAATTTCTAAATCGTCCTGTTAGTTGCAGAGTAAAATATGAAATATAATTAAAGGGAAGCTGTCTTTTCTGTAGCAGTTGTTGTGTTTTAAGTTACTCACTTTATACCATTTTATTGAAGCTCTCGGGACTGCTTCGTACAAACAAGTGAAATTATTAGTGCTGGGATACAGCTTTTCATGGGATGTGTCCATGTTGGTGACGGTTATCCGTGGTTTCTGTGGTGCTGTAATCACAACAAGGGTATCAGAAAGTGATTGATGTTCCAAATTCCATCATGCTTACCTACAACCGTAATATAAGTTCGAATAAATTTCATTTGGTAATCGGGTATTGACGTAGTACTGCATGCGTATATACCGGTATTATTATTACCTATTTTGTGAATGATAGCGGAATAGTTCACGGAGAATTGTGTCTTGCTGGTTAAAAGAGCGACATCTGAAACATAAATCAAATTATAGATATAGAAATAGATAAAGAAATTTTTAAATTATACCTTTTCGTCTATTCAATGGAAGGCCTTGGAAATCCAGTTGAACATTGCTCGAATAATTTTGAAGCGTTGCCAAACATTCCAGCCGCACTTGACTTCCTGCAGCTAATTTGTAATCCTGGTCAGATTTGACGAGAAATTTTACTTTATCTTCCGTAATGAAGAGCTCGAAACCTTCCTTAACGTCTACAAAATGTTTTCAGTATAACTAACCAAGAAGCTCACGAGCTAGATGTTTCTAGAAGACACATAGAATCTCTTCCCTACCTGTTACCGTGTAGTCAGAGATTTGCTCGTCTGATCTGTACTCATCAATTGCAATACATTTAATATAGCCAGACTGATTTGATCTTATAGCAACGGATGAGGTATAAACACTATCGCCTGTCGTCTCGGAGGAAATTAGCTAGAATTAAAACGGACTATTTGCCATGAACCTGTTTGTTGCTTTATAAATTTAAAAAACAGTTACTCACCGGTTTGTATTCGCAACTATCGTCAGTACAGCGCCCGAATTCCCACTTAATTTCCGGTTTGCGAAACCCGGAAACGATACATTTTGCCGTTTCAGTGGTGTTAAACATATGAAATTGATCCTTTATAATTTTAATCGTTTGTCTATCTAAAAAAAAAATACCATTTACAAAGAAAATGCGTAGAGGGTGACCATTACTTTTTTGGTCGGAAATCACTACAGTTCCACCGTCCCCTATTTGCGTTATTTTGACATATCCTATGTTTTCTATGAAAACCGTCCTTGGTATATGAAAGGTGTCCCAAATTGTGTTTTCTGGCGGATAGCTCTGATTGGTTTGTTTTTGTTTCCCATAAGAATCAATCCTGCATTAAAATCAGTATCAATTGTTTTTGGTATTAATGAAAGGAATATCTTTATGATCTATACGCTTGATAAAAATTGCTTTGTTGCTATGTACTACGATTTGATGGAGATGATCGTTGTGTAATATTTACAGGATTATATTTTGAGCTCGAAATTGCGATCTTGCCAGTTTTACTCATATAAAATGATGGGCACCTACCATTTAAGATATATCGCGGTTTTAAGCGAATAGTTGAATTTCCAGAAGGTGTGCTCGCGTCTTTGGTGGCAGCGCATGGTGGTGGTATTGTTGATGGAAGGTTCGCTAGTTGTAAAATTGGCGCTGTAAGTAACATCTGTTGTACATAGATGAAAAATAATCGATTAACGTTAACGTGTCCTATGCAACCGAAGACAATTAAACGAGTTAGTTGCACATGATTTTGATATGGTCAAAATGATAGGAGTAAGACAGGTTTTCCAAAACTACGTGAAACGTCCTCGGTATTCCCAAAGGAATGCCATTCTTCGAATAACTGTTATCTTTACACTATCTAATTAAAAGTGCTGTCTTCTTTTTTGTAAAACGTGCTTGGCACACTCTACAAAAAAAAATATTGAGGCAGTCTGTTTATTTCAAAGGGCGAGGTGGAGATTTCTATACGTTCTTTCCAGTCGACAGCGCCTGCAGTAAATACGATCAAATGTATATTGAGAAAGTGTATTGAAACAAAGGATGATGTTTACATGTTTCGCGAGCAATTTTAAAGTGATTCGTTTGAGTGATAGGCTATTGTGTGCGCGTTTTCAGTGCGTTTCCCTTCTCACAAAATTTCTGTGGAATTCCGTGCATTACAAAATAATATCACAGTGCAAAATTGGTGCGAAATATTGCACTAAGTTCCTACTATCTCTTATAATTTGATTTGTTTGCTTTTCTGTCCCATTTTCCTTCCAACATCTATCAGCAACTACCAACGGATTGTCTTAACGTATTTTCATTTTTGGTGCAGTTAGTATCTATTGTATAATACAAACTTACTTCCAACTACTTGCTTCCCAACTGGCAGGCTGTGATCTTGTACACGGAAACCGATTTTCTGGAAGGTACAACCGTGTACAGGACGCAAATATTGTGTTACGTTGATTAAGCTGAATCCTATCGTAGGGTCATATATCCATTCCGAATTGTTGGTTCCTGTCTCAACGACTGTCATCTATAAATATAAATGGAATTTGCAATTAGATTGGAATAACGTTTGAGCGGTTCTAAAATAATGATTATATATCTACAATAATGATTAAACGCAGTTACCACTAGCACTGTATATGGTTTTTGCATGTGCTGTTAGCTGAAAACCAAGCTAGGTCAATTGAATGGCGGGTAGCTACATTGTACAAATTGGGCTTCTTCAAGGAGGATTCAGAGACTCAATATATACCTTCGCTAACATGAAAGTATGCAATTTTGTCAATCAACCAAGGATAGTTTAGAACTTGGGATTACAAGCAAACTTATTGACAATATACTGGTTCATTACTCGAGTAAAAGATGTCGTTCGAATTTAGATCTCATCTAAATTTTTTATAAGCTTCAATTACCGCGGTGTACATTTCGTAACAATTTATGAACTATTTACAAAAATATTGAATAATGAATAATGAAAGGGAGGATAAGCTTTCTTGTTTAAAGAGTGTATCCAAAAGTCTCTGCCCAGAGAATGGAAGCTGAAGAAACGGGAGGTTTAAGAAAATCAAAGGTTAGTTCCTTCTGTTTCATTGGTAAGTAATCAAGATGGAACCGTTCAGACTTTGTTTAGCCATATGTTAAAAATCAGGATCAAGCTCCAATATTCCACTAAAGTTTTAGAGTTTAGAAAACGTGATAAACTTAATAAATCACAATAATGTTGCGGGCACACTCAGTGACGATATTGTTGAACCAAATTAGGAATTAATAATAAATACGCTTGATAGTATTGCAAGACGTTGCATACGAAAACGTAAAATTTTCGAGGAGCCGTGCGGTATTTTTGCAATTGAAGTTAATACAATGGTGAAGCTTGAAAGAAGTAGCTTACAGTTATCGAAATTTGAATAACTTAAGATAGAAAATACTCCGGATATGCAGATATCTTCGATTTAGCAGGGATTTACAAGTTCCACAGGGGCGTACGGAGATAAATGTTGTTTAAATTTTGTGGTTTAAAGTGCAAAATATCTTTATTGAAATTGAATTTGTGTTTATAAAATGGTCAGTACTTCTATCGCATGAGCAAGGCAAAGTTATATTTGTTGCGCAAGTAACATGTTTAACATACCTTCAGAAATTTACCAATAAGATATCCAGAATATAATGTCACAAACACTGAAGGATGTGTCGGTTTACATGGTATAACAACCGACTGGAATAGTTCGGCATTAACAGAAATCCTGTCGAGTGGTTTGGTGCAGAACAATTTCTCATCTGTTACGAGGAAAAGAATATGAATTGCGTTGTAGTATTAACGTCTTGAATTAAAGTAAAACACCACGTAAACACAGGGCTTTGCAATCCTTTTGCAGTACAAAACTTTTTATTATACTAACTCGTCCATTTAAGGTTATCAAAATTTAATTAACGTATTTTAGAACAGTTTGTTAAAACCCTTACCATCAACGTAGAGGTAGAAAGATGCAAAATTTTCAGGATGTCTGGTTTCGTTGCAAAAGTAAAAGCCAACATTTAAGCCGCTGGCGTTAGCAATATATAATTCTGCAACATAAAGGTCATCTTCACGAGAAACTCTGACGTCGATATTAGATACATTCCATTTCTAAAACCAGAATTATAGTATAGTATATATACATAAGAAGCTCGTGGTCACATTCTGCACATCTTTGAATTTTTAGGATAGATGAAAGCACCTTCATCTTATTTCCATTTTTGCAGATTGCTATGAATTTTTCGTCAATAGAAGGCAAGTTAGCAATATAAGTGTTTAAAAAGTAACGATTGGAAATTTCACATAAACTAATATTATACGTTTTTTTTTTTTTCTTTGGTGGTGATGGCCCAGCGGGAGTTATATTATCTATTTGTAAATTGTGTATGTTCAGTGTTCCATGGCTTTGTTACTACTCACCTCGTAGAAGGTGAAGCGCAATTAATTTTTCCGCAATTGCAAATAGTAGCTCAGCAAGCGGACCCACTAAAAAAACCGGATCTTAACGGGACTCGAACACGGAGTGCCTAATTCTGCTCAGTCAAACGCAAGCTTTCTTACCGCTGGACCGCTGAGCGGTTATTAATTTTAGATGTTAACGAATGGTTTCTATCAATCGCATTAGACCTCAAATTTGTGTCTTTATTATTTTCAAACAATAATTTTCTATTTCTTTGTCTTTCTTATCTTTGGTTTTTAGTCACGAAAAGGTAAGGAAAAAAGCATTATAAGGAAAATTTTATAAACTCGTAGTAATATTTGAAGGAGATAAAGCAATTCCTCTTTTTCCATCCTTACCAATTGCTCCTGCACTTCCTGATATGACCAAGTGACATTTGCGTCACCTTTACAAGTTAACTTAAGATCCTCTTTCGCTTTTATGATGTACTCACATTGCTCTGGCGTAATAACCGGAATAGCAGGTAATGTCCCTGAAAAAGAAATAAAAACAGTCTAGTAGAATCATTTTAACATTAATTATGATGAAAATATTCAATTTTTTTATCCATCTGCGCTGTATACAAAAATAAAAGAGAAGCGATAGTAAGTACAATAGCCATTCCGTAACCTTCTAGTTTGAATTTATTGCTTGGCAGTATTTACCGTAAGTTTGGTAGTAAGTATCGTTAAAGCCTGTTTTACACTTTGTGATATATCGGTCAATTCGTTGAACAAGTTGACCTTTGATTTTATCGTACTGTTGTAAAACAACAAATATCAGTAGGGTATCATAAAATTAATTGAATTGAATGGAGCATGTTCTATTTTTGTCTGGATGTTCCTACGATTATTTGCTGGCTGGTAACATAAAAGTACCTACGAATTGTGTTTAGTGAGAATAAATTTCCAGAACTTACGAAGGATATGATATTTACTTATGGACATTCTAGCATATATCAGTGCGCTGAACTTCAAGGTTAAGGCTCTTCTGTATGCTTCACAGAAGACAGAGACAAGTGAATTTTGGAAACTTAGTCATGGATGCTACCCGACTGCGGCAGTCTTGTGTATCTAGGTCTCTAGGTATTACATTCGAAGCCAACCTGGGCTGGACGAACCATTGTCAAAAGATAATCCATTATATATTGAGCAAATGCTATGTTTTTCGTTGTATACGATCACAGATTGCACCACCTTGACTCAGATCACCTACTACTATGGAGTTTCTCGGCAGCTGCGAAGGAAGTGTTTCTAGCGCAGAAGGCGATGATTCTATGGTGGGTGCTCACTCTACGGATTCCTATAAACCACAGTTTAAGCAATGTCGCATTCTGCTGCTTGGGTGCTTTTACATACTTGAAGTGTTTTGTCATATTTTCCAACATCAAGAGCCTTCTTTGTAACCCTCTTTGCGTTCGCAGCCAATCGCGCAAAATCCTGCAAATGCACGCTGACGAACTAGCTGATAATATTTTTGCCTAATTATCTTTAACGGTCAACGTAAACATGTTTCCCTCTCGTTGATCCATCAGCTTTTTATCGTCCCTCACCTGAAGGCATTCTTCGGACACACGTGTTCAAGTTATAATGCAAATACATATTTTACAGCTAGTGTGAAAAATCCAAGAAAAGAATGCGTCGAATGTGTTTTATAAAAATGTTTCTAGGTAATCGAGAGAATTGAATATATTATTTTTTGTATATTAAAAATCGTGCGAATGAGCAAGGTGATTATCGAAGTCAACGGGACGACCGTGAGTCACTAAATTAACCGGGCATCCAATGGTAGTAATATACATGCTGGTATACGAAATTTGCTTGAAACCTCAAGGTTTGAAGCGGGGATTATACACGCTGTAGAAAAATCATTCTTGGGTTAGACGTTCATTTACAACGTATTATCTGAGCACTTACAACTGTTGGTTACTTATACAACTTCGAGGCTACCTGTTACGAGCATACTTATTGTATTTTAGATATTTTTCTTTACACGAAATGCGCATCCCGTGCTGCGAGTAACATGTTTCCTGTTTAGTAAACGCGTTCAGATTTCCACACGAACATATAAATTTCCCAATAGTCGTATTAACAATAGAAGACATTTCCCCAAAAGTAGCGAACTTTCGCAAGAGAGATGGAAAATATTATATATAATCATATAAACCAGTTTCTGCAGAAATGAAATGAATGAAAATGAAAACACTAACGAATGCTAATCTTTATAATGATCTGTCAAGTGGTTAACCTAGTTCTGGTGATTCTTGTAAAATATGAAATGTTCTTCGTCAACTAAAAGAATGTTGTCAACGACTTCTGGTGTTAATTAACCGAATTATGTACAAAAGAGCTCATTAGATATTGCTACTAATGGTAACTAAAATGAAATAGTCTGTATATATATATATATATTATTTTTTGTACGTCATGAATATCAGACTGAAAAACGTTTATGTTGGACGTATATTATCTATAGGAATAATCCGTAGAAGCAACAATTTTCCGTTACCAGTGCAGAATAAGCTACTATGCTAGGACAGGTCATCATCACCGATGTTTAATGAATAGGGAGAACAAAAGCGAGTGAAATTATACCTGTTTTGCAGCGATCAAACAGGTTCGTGTTTTGTCGACTCTCGAGGAAACCAGTAGGCAACACGAACCCTTCCTTATGAGACGAATAGACACAAGTACGGTTTTGTCCTCTTTAATAATGAATAACCTTAAAAAAACTACTTATATGTTCGACCATAGACTCTATTGCTCAAAGACAGACGTCAGATTGAAGGTCAGCTCTGCCGATTGTTATCGGCGAAAAAATCTTCGTTGTAAGTAATTGTTTTTTGCGAGAGAGTTAGAAAGAAGACAATGTTTTACGATAGAAAATTGATCATATCATAATTGAATTTTATTTTTGATACCCTCGGTTATCATTAATTTAAACAAAAAACAAATGAGGTCCAATACAAAGCTCTCTTTATGATCGAGATTAAAAATATTTTACATTTATCCTTCCAACAAATTCAAAATTGCGAATTGGTTTGACGATTTTGAAACATTCAATATTAAAAATTGGGAATAGCATTAAAACATTGTGTAACAATTATATACAAATATATATCAAGTATGATAAAATTTACATACACTGGTAGCAAATTAAATAAATAAAAAATAAAATCATTAAAACTAATATAAGAAAATGATGTATGTGATTGAAATTTATATTTAAAAGGATTCTTTTAGACTAAGTTTCCTAAATTTAAAAAAGAACGAATGGATAATTATATTTATACAAAAAGCTCTCTACGATTTTTTACGTACTTGATTTCATTAATTAACGACGTTTGACGACGCAATGCAGTTTGAAAATTGGGGGTCTGTACAATATTGCACAACTAATCCCTACGTTAAATGTTTATTCATTCAATAAAATTGGCGATTTAGAAAAACCACAACTTACCAAATTCAATTCCCAACAAGAATATGAATGGCAGTAATTTAAATGTTATATCCATTATTTACAGATGGATGGAATACCAAGTATGGCAACACTTAATAATGTTATCCCAGGACACCGACGTACTTCGGAGCTCCGCGACCTTAACTAGCGTTAAACTGAAAAGATTACACATTCTATCTGGGGACACACGTCGCTATTTAACCGTCGTGTTTAACCGCAACTAATTGTAAAGAATCCCATTTGATACGTTAAGCTATCTTTACAGTTTGACAAGATTGAATTTTGTTGGTTAAATTCACGTTCTGTTTCGCTTGGAGTAACAATATCCATATTTTGCAATTTGCTGTTGTTCTTCGTAGTAGTATCGATAGTAATATCAAGAAAAGAAGCAAGATTCCACTATAATTTAAAGTAATTATATAAGAAGCCTAGGTTATCATTTACAAATCTTTATTGTTTATGTTGAATATGCTAATTGTACTGTTATTGGATGTATGGTTTTATGCATTATACAGCTATAGTACAAACCAACAGTAAAATGTAAAATGTAAGGTTGGTAATACGTTTATGGCATTATGTTCTAGTTTTGTCTTAAAAATGCATATTTAAAAATATACTTACCTGTTTTCTTCGGTAGTAGTAATTTGGCTAATTTCTTAAATGCTAAAGTAAAATTAACTGTAACTGTTTTATATGAATTTGACAGATTTAGATTTTCATCGAAATTTTACTGAAATTTTAGAGAGAATTAAAATTAATCCGATAAATTCTTATAGATATCGAAGTTCCGGTACATATATCTCATCATCCTTAAAATATGCGAATCTCGTTTATTTTAAACAATTCACATTAATTACTCAGTTGTTGATTATGTAACATGGAGAATAGAAAATAAAGTTGTCGGGTTATTTGAAGATTGGAATTCGCAATTTGTTTCGTTATAGATGCGTATACCAAATATCCGGGCTTTTGAGGTTATGACAAACTTTGAAAGGTTATACACTCCGTTGGGCCGCCATCACAAAATAGAAATGTATCAAATTTAACTGACTTTTGCATAGTTTAATAAGATCATATATTTTTTTATTAGAAAAGGTCAAAAATCAATTAAGGCTGGTTTTTAATCAATGGCAACGTGTGACGTTAATGGAAGATTCCATTTTCTTCTCACTGGAAATAACTGATACAGATATATTTGTAGAGTAATACATATGAACACCCAAGCGTACAACAGACGCACAGGTACTCTCACAGCACTTACGCACAATCGCCTGCGCGATCAATTTTCGAAATTTTATATGTCACTGTTCACTTGAAAATATGTAACTTCTTTCTTGACTATACTTGCCAAAATAATTCTAAATACATTTATTTGTTTTTCAGACGGATATACACTACCGTCCATAAACATTTAGCCACCTACGTTTTTTCTTAATTCCTCCCTTAAAATTGGCTTAAAATATTGTTAACACAATATTTTAAGCCAAGAATAGATCGTTCAGGTATTCCATGCTTAACATTAAGGATATTTAGAGGAACATTATTAAAATTTACGAACTGCGATCTATCTAACACTATTACTGGTCAAATTATAGTGTGCCAATTTTCTAGCTAAAATAGAATGTCAAACATAATCAAATGCTTTTGTGAGGTTAAAAAATGTGACATACGTGCAATATTTATCTTCAAAGTTAGTTAAAACTAAATTATTCATAGCAAGAGTCGTAAAAGTTTACTTCTAGAGCTATATTGACAATCAGTAAATAAAATCTTCTCATTATAGCAATTAGTTACCTGAAATTTTAAAGCGCTTTTAAATATTTTTGAAAATACTGTTATAATAAATATAGGGTAAAGAGTGCTTTGAGAAACGGATCCCTACTGACTTACCGTCATGTATATAACAAAACACATTAGAAGATGTCTACTAAGTAATAACCAAAGGAATAATACTAACCACCTTGGGTTGCGTTTGGCGTAAATGATTTCATCAATACCATGAGGAAGCTATCTTAACATTCTATTCTTTTATGCTATTCTTTTGGTCAAAAACAACTAATAAATTGTAGAGATTTTATGATGCTTTGGAAAGCATGGTGTAACAATATTAAATATATCTTCATTTGGACAACTATTTACAATCGAACAAACATTCTTTGGGTAGATAGGAATAGCAACGTGGTTGCACGAAAATATACTGAAAAATATATTCAAGGGGACCTTTCGGAGTTCAAGGAAATTAAAGGTATGTTAATGAAACATGCAACACAGTAGATAAGGTTTTAATTATTTATAAATTACCTAAACTGTCGATTTGGTGAATGTGCAAATATAAATGTATGTGTAAATGAGATCTGCATGTTAATGAAACCTTTGAAACTAAACGTGTTCCGGGTTTGAACACGTTTTTTTAGTTTCAATAAATTCTGATCATGGAAACCTACGTTTTTAATGAAACCTTTACTGATAAGTAGGTTTTAAATATATGAATCTACCAATCTAAAAGTAATAACATTTATACAATAAAACAATAGATGATAGTTTGATAATCAATACCAAACATACGCATATAAGTACAATTTCTTCAATAGGAGAAATGCAAAATAGTAAAACCACACAGATACATAGCGCATATTTCCTCTTATTTTGAACTGTGCTCGTTGTTGCATATTATGTACATAGATTGCATTAGCTAAAATTGCAACTGTGGCACTTATTTACGATATAAACGGGTTATGTAGGTAATCATTCAAAGCAATTTGCCATTAATCCTTCCTACGGGTAGATTCTTGAAGATAGAGTTAAGATTGATGTTGAAACATTTTTATTTATACACAACAAATGCTGCAAATACATATGGTGATGTCGGCCCTGGAACTTTAGGTCTTCATTTACGCGTAGAATTGGTTGGTTTTGACTTTCATTTATTGTGTGTTGAAGGATTTGCTTCTGTACTTAACTCTGTTAATCATTGACACAATGCGCTTCGACATTCACAAAATTCTCTAAGTCTCTCTTGATCACGTTCTTGTCCTATCGTATGTTGACGTAGTTATCATTCACACAACGATGCACTTCTTCGGCAAGTTTAATTTTGTTGTATACGGAATAAGGAGTTCGTTGGGTTATTAGGCGGTTGCCGGACCGGAGTTGCCTCCGGTGAATATAGGTGACGGTTGTTACATTCATTGAAAGAGACTACCCAACTTTATGGTTTAGAAGAAGTGGGTAAGGGTCGAGGTTGCTTGGGCTTCCAATCGTACCGTGTGGTGTGGGTAGTTGGGCGACGATAGTGTTTTGAAATCTGGCGGGCTAACCATCTGCAGGTAATCGTTCTGGCCGTTTTGCATGCTTTCTTTGTTCATCGTTAGATATGGATTGTTCAAATCTATGTAAATCTGGAAATTAAATTCGAACATTTTTGTCAATTTACACATATAGACTCAGTATGAAGCGCCCGATGATTTGCTCGCTGTGGAGTGATTTTAAGTGAGAGTTAGTGCATTCTGAAATTCTTTAAATGAGCAAAGAAAATCTGTTAGTGGGAGGTATAAGAGATATCGCGGTTCGTATGCATTGGATTCGTTTCAGTTACCTTTGTTACGGATTCCTCCAACATGTTTCCAATGCTATCACTCAATCTTTGGAACGACGGTCTGCTTAATGGATCTGTTTCCCAACAGTTCAACATGAGCGAATATCTGAAAACAAAATCTTTAGTACTGAGCAAATTGTTCTGAAAAAAAAGTGTCGGGAATATATTGCAGCTTTCCGCATCTTCGACGATATTTTATAAAATTTAGCCCACGGGAATGACTCAAAAGCGCAATCTAAGCGGATCTATGTAATAATCATAAACTAAAAGAGAATGCATAGCTTCTTAGAAAATTTTGAGCGTCGTAACAATTAAGAAAGAACTAACTTACATCTCTTTAGTGGCGTATAATGGCTGATCCATTCTGTATCCCTCGACCAGTTTTTGCAGAATCCTTTCATCAGCTGCCATTCCCGGATAAGGAGTACGAGCTAAAGAGAAGAATTCCCAAAGCACTATACCGAAAGACCACACGTCCGACTGTGTGGAGAACACATTATCGCGCATGGATTCGATGGACATCCATTTAATGGGAAGTGGACCCTACATACGCAGGATTTTAATTAATCCCATAAGTAAGATATTTAAAAAGAAGAAAACTTACACTTCCTGTTTTTCTGTAATTATCATTTTTGTACATTCTCTTTGCTAATCCGAAATCGCATATCTTAACAATATTATTGGCTGTTAGTAGAATGTTTCTAGATGCCAAATCACCGTGGAGAACCTGTAATTGATATTATTATCGTTATTATATTCCCAGAAAAATACGTTAGCTTGTTTGTACACATACTCTTCTTGAAACTAGGTACTCCATTCCTCGTGAGACCTGGAAAGCCCAAGTAAGTAAATCTTTGGTGCAAATTGGTTTGACTTTGGAATTGGATTTCTCTCTTAATGGGACGCTAATGTTGTTCATCGCAGGTTTGTTACCTAAAATTTGTTACTGCGTTATAATATAATTCCTAACGATAGTGCTTCGACAGAAAATCTTAACCTTTGTTTGAGGACATAGGAACGGCAGTTTCTGTGACGTAAATAGAATTAGTTCTATCGTCGTTCATGTTGTTTGGTGAACCTGCATGACTAAATTAAATGTAGTTAATGTAAATATTTTACAGTCTGACAGCCTAACATGTAGTTGCTAAATGTATTGCATTGAACAAACCTGTCGTCGCTGGCAACTGGAAACGGTTCTAAGAGTACGTCAGCGCCTATTGAATAGTCAATTCTTTCAGTTCCGGAGTCTATTTGATTGATGAAATTTTCTCTGTGATGTAATAGATAATTGCGAAGATTTCCAAATCCGCAAAATTCGACTATTACGTAAAGTTCCCCTGGAATATTTTCCACATTATAGACATACCAAATTTTTTTTACAGGAACCTTACCTTGTATTATACGTTTCGTGCATGCTCCTATCAAATTCACAACATTCAAATGCTTACCTAAGTGGACCATTATCTTTAATTCAGAAAGCAATGCTGTGAGATAAATGTCGTCTGCATTTCGTTTCATCATCTTAACAGCGACTTTGAGATCCGTATCGTTTTCATAACGTTCTATGACGGCTTCCATCACCACACCAAAAGCGCCCGCTCCAAGTTGCTTGCCTGAGGAATTAAAATAATGGCGGATTTAATGATCTATCTTTACAACATCGTCAATTTGTTTGCTTGCATAGAAAGACGAAGAACGTTTCGGATGTGATGAACGAACAAGCTACTGAAAAACTAAACGATTCCTTCAGGTTGACGACCAAAAATATTTTGCCCAGTTTTTTGTAAAACTTGCGATCCTGAGTTAATTATAAATCAATAATGGATAGATGAAACCACATAAATCATTATGAAATGATTAAAGATTGGTACTTGAATGCTCCCATTAACGGAAAACTAATTCCTCAATGATATAAGAATTTTGAAAGTAATTTTTAATACTTTCGAAGAACTTGCAGAAGCCACTTTTGATGTTTCAGAAGAACACGTACTCAAGGCAGACACAATCTCAACTTAATTCCAACGTAATATGTAATTACCTAGTTTAATCTTTTCCTTCGGTATTTCCCAGGATTTCTTGTTGTACGGTAGTAATTGTGCTTGGTCGTCAATGCTCAAATTCTGATTGATGCATTCTACTGCGCCGTTTTTGAAGATCGCCAGGTCTGCTTGTTTTAGGACCTTCTTCGTTTGATTTTTGGAAAAGAACAAACGATTATTAGTGCTAATCATTTTTAGGGCGTGCACAAGAAATTAAACAGGAATGCCATGCGAATATTTGATGGCTTAATTCATCCTTTTTCTAGGAAAATTTAAAAGTTCAGGTGAATTTGATACTGAAAGCAATTAAAGATCTGATCATTTGCCAACGCTTACCCTTTCCTTTTTGATTTTGTATATCAAAGGTATGAAGATGCCTAATAATAACACGAGGAGAATCCCCATTTCGAAGTTTATAGGTGCGTTGTTGCTCGTGGGTTTACCTGAAAGGAGTGCCGAATCACTTGCTGTCTAAAATTAGTCTTTAAGGCGAATGAAGGCTTACTTGAAAATTTAAGAGTTGCCGTTCTACTTACGGAGCCCAATCGATTCTTCACACGGCAAGTATACTCTCCTTCGTCCGTGGTATAGTTGGGTTTGATGAATAGAAGCACTTGCTTCATATTCTCGAATTTAGCTCTCGTGTTGTCCGGGAAAAATTCTAAACCATCCTAGCAGTTACAGAACAGAAATAGGAAATATAACGAAAAGGAAGTTTTCTTTTCTGTAGCAATTGTTGAGTATGACGTTACTCACTTTATACCATTTTATTGAAGCCCTTGGTATTGCCTCGTAGAAACAAGTAAAGCTATTAATGGTAGGATATACCTTTTCGCGACGTTTGTCCATGTTGGTTACGGTTATACGCGGTTTCTGTGGAGCTGTATTCGCAAAAAAGTTAATCAAAAAGTGATTGCTATTCAAAAGTCCATCGCGCTTACCAACAACCGTAATACTAGTTCCAACAAATTCTGCTTTGCGTTCTGGTATTGTCTCAGTATAACAAGTGTAAACCCCCGCATGATCACTATCGATTCTATGAATGATAACGGAAGAGTTCACGGAAAACCGCGTTTTCCTGGCTTGCAGAACGACATCTTAAATATAAACCAAATTACGATTGAATCAAGGGACACATTTTATTTTGATTATGCCTTTTCGTTCATATAATGGACGGTAGTTGAAATACCAATCAATAACGCTCGAGTAATTCTGAAGCGTTGCTAAACATTCGAATTGCACCTGACTTCCTGCGGCTAATTGGAATTTTTCTAGTTTCCGCGCGGGGAATCTTATATTATCTTCTGTAATGAGAACCTCAAATCCTTCCTTAACGTCTATAAAAAGATTTCAGTACGTAATTCCTAAAAACACGTAGAGCCTCTTTCGTACCTGTTACTATGTAATCCGAGATTTGTTCGTCTGATCCGTACTTATTGCTTGCAATACATTTAATGTAACCAGATCGATCTGATCTTACAGCGACGGATGAGGTATAGATCCTATTGCCTGTCGTCTCAGAAGAAATAAGCTAGAATTAAGGAGACTATTACTGAAACGTTGTAAATCCTTTTGTTGTTTCCAATTACTTACCGGTTTGAATTCGCAACTATCATCAACACAACGTTTGAATTCCCACCTAATTTGCGGTTTGCGAAACCCGGAAATAATACATTTTACTGTTTCGGTGGCATTAACCATATGAAATTGATCCTTTAAAATTTGAACCGTCGGTTTATCTGAAATAAATACCATTTAAAAAGCAAACGTTCAGGAGACGATATTATTAACAGCATTACGTGTTAAGTCGAAAGGAACTGCAAAGTGTTTGTTTGGGTTTATGTTTCTTACTTCTTCTACGCTATATATTATCTTATCTGTGAAAGCGCTCGTCTTAATAAAAATGGTCTCCCAGATTATGCTTTTTGGGGTATAGTCCTGATTGTTTTGTGTATGTTTGCCATGAGAGTCAATCCTGCATTGGAATCATTATCGATTATTTCTGGCGTTAATAGTTACGAATGATCTTTATGGATGAGAGAGATTGCTCTATTGCTACATATGTAATACGATTTGAAGGAGATGATAGTCGTCTAATATTCGCGAGATCTCCTTTTGAGCTTCAAATTGCGATTTCGCCAATTTTACCGGTTCAAATCGATGGACACCTACCATTTAAGATGTACCTCTGTTTTAAGTGAAAGGTTAAATTTCCAGAAGGTGTGCTCGCGTCTTTGGTGGCAGCGCGTGGTGGTGATATTGTTGGTGGAAGATTCGTTAGCTGTAAAATTGAAGCTATAGTACTATGCAAGACCTCATACAGCAACTGTTGTACATAAATGAAAAACCATCAATCGGTTACTGTGCCAGCTATCCACAGAGAGGTTCATATACAGTGTTAATGTATTCCATGCGATCGTAGATAATGAAACGAGTTTGTTGGACATATGCTATGGTTTTAATGCGATCAAATTATTAGGGAGAAGCGCCTGAAATATTTTCCTCTATGTTGATTTCACCAAAAAAGCCGCCGTTCTTGTTTAAATAACTTGTTTTTACACTGTGTAAGTTATAGGTGATTGTTCGGTATTATTTTATTTGGACTAGAAATGTTTTTTTTTTTCATGCGAGATGTATTTAGTTGGTGTATAGTGCCTATTAAAGCATATTGAAGCATTGACTTGTCTGTTCCTTTTCTAACATAAGTTCAATCACCCGCAATGCGAATCAAACATTTTGCTAAGGGAATAGGTGAAATGTAAAAGCAAACGGTATTTTGAAAAGGTATTTTTGCAAGTCGCCAAATCCAAGTTAGAAAGCTTTTGAAAACATCGCAGTACTTACGGCAGACTAGTACATCCACGAGGCTTTTCCTCAGCAGTTATCGAACGATTGTAGTTGCATAATTTCTATTTCTTGGGGTATCCTTCAATCGGAAGGTGACGATAAATGGGGAGATTGTTTTGAGATTAGCGAGTTAAAGAGGCCTGAGACAATTCATACAGTTCATCGTTATGCCCCGAAAATCGAACTGTTCGAGTCAGAGATTTAATCGTTTTGCAAAGAAGCGAAGATTTCAATATAGATAAGAATGGGTTGGGAAGACGGTCGCCGCGGTAAACATAGTGAGAGATATATTGAAGAGACAAAGGATGATACATACAAGACGTTAATAAAACGAATGGCAATCTAGCGGCAACGATGTTCTCTAGAAGAGTCCCATGTTGCCATCGCAGGTCTTACGGTCCTACGAGAACGTTTCGCTCGATTTTAAAGTGGTGTCGAGGAGAGTATTAGAATAAAGGGCGATGCTCACAATATGTTAATGTACATGTCAGATTCGATTGATAGCTTATTGTGCGCATGTTTTCAATGCAGCTTTATACAAAATTTCTGTGTAATTCCATGCATTACAAAGTAACAACAGTGCAAAATGAGCGCGAAATATTGGACTAATTTCGCATTAGCCTATGCGAGCGTAGCCTTCGATGTGAAATCCTAGCAGATGTACACTTCAGAGAATTGGCGTTCTTGTTGTTCTTTTGTTCTATTTTACCATTCAACATCTATGAGCAAATGCCAACGGATTGTTTTAACGTGATTTGATTTTTCGTGAGGTTAGTATTTACTGAATGATCGAAACTTACTTCTCACTGCGTGTATTCTATCCTTGCCATCTTTAACACGGAAACCGATTTTCTGAAAGGCGCATCCGTGTATGGGATGCAAACAATCTGTTACATTGAGTAAACTGAATCCTATCGTTGGATCATACGTCCATTCTGAATCCTTAGCTACTTTTTCAACAAATATCGTCTATAAATACAAACGGAATTTGCAATTAGAATGTGGAGATTTATCGCAATCTAAACGATTCTAAAATAGTGATTGTTTGTGCTTATACAATGACAATTAGATACAGTTAACACTAGCATAGGGTGTGGGTCTATACGCTCTTAGTTGTGAACGAAATTAATTCGATTTAATAGAAGGCAAGAATCTAGCACGAGCTGGACTTCCTCAAGTAGAATTGATACACTCCATTTTTTTTAATAATATGGAAGTATGCAGTTTCGTTAATTCTATCAACCGATCAAGAATTGTCCAGAATTTGGGATTACAAACTAAATTATTGACAATACACTAGATCAGAGTAAGTAACTTGGTTCGAATTTAGACTCCAAAGCTTCCGTAAGCTGCAATTTCTGCAGTATAAGCGCCATTGAGTTCGGAACTGAATTTTCAAAGATATTGATCGATGAACGGGAGCGCATGTGTTTTTTTCGACGAAAACCCCTTGCCTAGAAAAGAAGAAGCGGAAGAAACGACAGAACTTACAAAATCGAAAGTCAGTTCCTTCTTTGAAATGAACTGCCAGAAAACGCGGAAAGATGGCATTGGAACAAACAAGGATCACAGCCGTGATAACATTTTGAATGTTGGGGTATTCTTGAGTTTTTCATACAAAATTTAATGCAGCTACATTTGACGAGTACATCGATCAATTCCACACAAATATGCAGTTTTAGGTTAGCACTTAACCTAAAACGGACTTCGTAAGTGAAATTTACGCCATAGGGAATAAAAGAAGTTAGAGATCGTTAAAAATGCCCAGTACTTCTATCACACGCAAACTGGATTGTTGTATTTTTCGCGCAAGTAACATGTTTGACTTACTTTCGTATAGTTACCAATAAGATGTCCAGAATATAATGTTACAAGCACTGAAGGATGTGTCGGTTTGCATGGTATAACAACCGACTGGTACTGTTCGGCGGTAACAGAAATCCTGTTAAATGGTTTGGTGCAGAGTACTTTGTCATCTGTTTCAAGGAAAAGAATATCAATAGCCTCGAAGGGTTAATGCCGTGAATTACAGTTAGTTCTTACCGTCAACGTAGAGGTACAAAGATGCAACATTTTCAGGATTTTTGGTTTCGTTGCAAAAGTAGAAGCCGACATTCAAGCCGCTGGCGTTGGTTATTGATAATTGTGCCACGTAAAGGTCAGCTTCGCGAGAAATTCTAACGTCGATGTTGACTACATCCCATTTCTAGAATCAGAATTCATATAATATATATACCTAAGAAGCTCGGAAAATAACGGCACATAGAAAATCTTGGAATCTTTAGGATAGATTAAGGTGTCTAACTTATTTTTATTCTTTCTTTAAATTCGTAGATTTCTACGAAAAGCAAGTTAAAAATGTTGTGTTTTAAAAGTAACGATTGGAAAATTGGAAACAAAAAAAACTATAACAATTACATCATTGCAATTTTTAAGGGTTTTTCTAAAAGCAGCATATACAGCAATACTTATTTTTGGGAAATGATTGCTAGAGATGATTTCGAAAGTTTGGAATTTGGATTGCATCTTTGTTCGAAAGATAATGATGAATTTCTTTTCTTTTTGGTGTTTCTAAGAAAAATGTATTTTTAAGGAAAACGTTATACGGAAAATGTTTTAAGAAGATAAAGCAATTCCAAGTTTGTCTAAAATTAGATCATTGCAAATATACATTCTTACCAATTGTTCCAGCACTTCCGAGTATGACCAAGTGACATTTGCGTCACTTTTACAAATTAGTTTAAGATTCTCTTTCGCTTTTATGATGTACTCGCACTGTTCTGGCGTAATAACCGGAACAGCAGGTAACCTATCTGAAAGAGAAATGAAAAAATCTAATAGAACTATTTTAATTTTATTACGATAAAAAATGATGCAGGTTTTCGTGTTGGACGGTGCCGAAAACTCTCAATTTTTCTATTCACCTGTGCTGGATAAAAACCTAAAAGGGACTAGTAAGTGTAATACATCATTCCGTAATCTCCAGATTTGAATTTACCGCTTCACAGTATTTGCCATCGGTTATCAGGAACATTATGATTGAATTTTAGTTAAAGTCTGTGTTACCGTTATGATTTATTAGCTAATTAATTCAACAAGTTGATCTTCGATTTTATTGTATTATTGTAAAAATCGGTACGATTGTTGCACGATTAACTAAATCGAATATAACATGTCTGCTCTTGCCACAATTTTTTGTTAGCTTTGCCGTTTTGTGTGTTACGTGTCCGGTAATAGGACATGTATCAATTACACAGGAAAAGTAAAGTGAAGATAAGTTCCCGACGATTTTGACATAACCGATAATTTGAATTAATTAACCCAAACCAGAGTAACCTAAGCTAAATCTGTGCCTTTGTCGAAACAGCCAAAACATTTGATAAGGGCCGATTATCGATGTATTTTTGTATTTGCCATTTGATAATTCCTCTGTTCAAATACTAAAGAAACTAAACTAAAGTGTTTAGGATCGTTTACAAATTGTTCAATTCATTGCGGTATGCAAAACGGCATATTTCCAACGTTTTCTTGGTTAAGAACATGTTCGATCAACCACCGAGTAATTCATGCCGTTTCCCTAGCCGATCTTTGACATCGACGCATTCCGTATAATACCTTTTGGCTCTTGGATGTATTACACTTCAATACGAGATGCTACTTTGTGGCATACATCACATGTAATCGAATTATCAGCATTTGCAAAAAGAGTAGATAGAGTCCAGGAGGAAATAAATTGACTTAAAAATAAAGAGCTGACAGGAACGTTTGCGTGACACGCAGAGATAAGAATAAATATCACCCAGAATAGCTATATCAGAAGCAGGAAATTTGAGAATTAATAAGAAAGAACAAAAATAACAAAGTAGCTTTGAAAAAGGAAAACAAAAGTTAATGAAGTAAAACAACTAACATTGTACACGAGTATAAGTTTACTTCAATGTTTTATTAAAAAAATTAAAGGAAAAGAAAAATAAGCGGTTGAGTAGTAAAGGTGGTAGCACAGTAGAAAGTCTTTTAGTACGATTGGTATTAAATGTAAGGAAAAAGTTAGTTGCTAGTTGGGGACATTGATGTAACAAATAGCGTACAGTAGTAAAATGTTGATGCAGTGTTATTATTATTACAAAGTGGAATAATTAGGTATTCAACGATAGACCTGTGATTACATTTCTAACCTTGAATTATGCCAAATTTACGTAAAATTAATATTGAAGTGCAATAGATAGCTTAACAGCTTAAACAAGGACTGTCTGACAGGTTTTTGCAATTAATACACTGCCTTCCTGTGGTTCTATAAATTGCTCCATTTCCACTATTTTATTCTTGTAATTATTATAGGCAAATGTATTTAATACAATCTTTTGCATAACTTGGTGCACTACCACCAGAAGAAACGCGCGAACTAACATCATTTACATTTGAATAACATTCTTTTCGCCGACTAAATATACCATTGTTTTCAATAACTGAAAGAGTTTCTAAAGCAATTGATTGATTCAATTATGGATCAAGTAGCATGCGAATGTGTACCAAAAGTATTAAAAGACCATGAGCTTTATCATGTGAATCTTTTTTAAATATAATCTTCTTGAAGGATTATTATGAAAATTAGTATGTATTCGTAAATGGTTGATTTTGCTGTAACTTTCTTTTGTTACATCAGATCCTTTAACGCTTTTAGGCCTAACCAATTGTTCTTGTAGTCGATTCTAATTATAGCTTGAGTTGGATTTAAATCATCACTACCAGCATAAATCCATCAAGCGTACAGCCTAAAGCCTAAGATTTCGTCTATTGCCAAAGAAGGACGGGCACCACTGTTTGATGTTCACCTTGGAATTTAGACGATTCTGACGCCGGAGCGTCCATTACCAGATCGCCGTACGTTCATAACTAATCGCGAAAATCCTACAAATCAATGCAGAAAAGCTAGCTGATGTCTTTGCCAAATTGTTTCTAATGGTCAGCGCGCGCACGTTCCTCTCTTATTAACCCACCCCAGTTCTTTTCCCATGTTTATCGCGTAATCATTCGCGTGTTTTTTCAAACAAATATTTATAGCAAATGTTTTTCTAAAAAAATCGAAAAACTTGAATATATTATTTTTAATATATTCACCATCCTGCAAATAAGCAAGATAATTATAAATAAGCGTGATTCACTGGATTACCCAGGCATAAATAATTATGCAACTGTAGAAACAAAGGAAATGAAAAAATGTTATTTACGTCCAAGCAAGGTTTATCCAATTAAAGTAAATCATGCCTTAGAACCACGGGATAGTGCCTGTAAGTTAGAATTTAGTAATTGAAAATTGATCATTCCATCTTAGAATTTTATTTTTGAACGATCTATTGTTCTAATCCTATTGTTTATTCACACAATTCGTAAATTCTGCGCAGGTGGAAATCTCAATTTTGGAATAAATTGCGCGGCGTGAAATTTTGGTAAATAAAGCTGCTTTTCCTCTAAAATAATTTAAATGGATATCAATTTAATTTAAATACAATATAGAACATAATCGCTGCAAATTAAATAACGCTGGAATTACTAAAACTAAGAATTAGTATTGGTTTCTTAAATGCGTTTTAGAAATCGGAGGATTTCCTAATAGTTGAACTAATCGAAACTTAGATTCATACACTACATGTTTATTTAAATAAAACAATTTTGTAAATGAGATACAAACTAAGACTCGCAATAAGTCGCAGCTTACCAAGTTTAATTCCCAATAAGAATACGAATGGTAGTAATTTAAATGCTATAGCCATTATACCCGGAGACATAAAACATCAAACATTGCCGCAGTTAAAAACGTTATTGCCAACAAGACACAAGTGCACTTCGAAACTCAACGATCTCAACTAGCAGTGAACTGAATATACTAAGCGTTCTATCTTGGAATACACGCCAGCGTTGTTCAATCGCTGAAACCAAGGAGATATAACCGCAACTAATTATGAAGAATTATATTTGGTAGATAATGTTAATCTTTACAGTTTGCTAACGAGATTGAATTTACTGGCTAAATTCACGTTTTATTTCATTTGGAGTAATAGTAATATCCATATTGTTCGCAATTTTCCGACGTTTGTTAAAGCTGATATCAACGAAAGGAGCAAAAATTGCATTTGTCTCACACAAAACGACCTGCGACGGAGCTGCTTATCAACGTAATATACATATAACACCTGAAGTGTGATTTTAATTGTGTATCGTGGTAATTACATAATTTGCTATAATTATATAAATTGACTATAATTAACTTACGTGAAAAGTAAAATGCGTTATTTAGTATACCGAAATCAACAACCATTAATCACTTTTCCATACCGACGCAATGAACGTTATAGGAAGAAAATGAATCGACGTGCTGGTATTTTTGAAAGTTAGCCTCTCAAACAAACTTTGAATTTACTTAGCTTCTGATGTATGGGCAACGTAAGTTTATCCTGTGACATATTGTACAGGTCACTGTTGTTGAGCTCGCTGAAGGCGGCCAAATTTTTGGGTCTGGGTGATGATATCGTTTTGAAATTCGGTGGACTATCCATCTGCAGGTAGTCATTTTGGCCGCTTTGGATCCATTCTTTGTTCATCATTACATATGGATAGATCTACGAAGATCTGGAAAATAAATTAAAACATTTTTGTATATATAGATTCGAATATAGTGTAGGAAGACTTTTGCAATTAGTTATTGAGTAGGTCATTGAGAAGACCAATCAACCACTGATTTGTTTGCTGTGGAGGGATTCTAGCTCAAACGCATTCTAAAACGACCAAATTAGACAATTCGTTTGCGGACGGTATACTAGCTACATTGAATGAGCTTTTGTTTTCGGTCTGATTTCAATTATCTTTGCTCAGTCGGTGCTATCACTCGGTCTTTGGAATGTTGGTCTGCTCAGAGACTCCGTTTTCCAACAGTTCGACATAAGTGAATATTTGAAAACAACATTTCTATTACTGCTACTGAGATAGAGTACCCAAAAGAACTTGTTCGATTTGAATACACGTTGTAGTTTTGCGCATTCTTAATTTTATTTTAATAAATATATCCCACGGAAATGATCCAAATGTGTAATCTACACTGATCAGGATAATAGTCTTGTTTCGCGGACATGAATGGTCCTAATCATCAATCGGTGACCGAACGGCCGTCCTGGACTAATTATTATATATTACTATATAATAAATAAGCTGATGTGGTGCGTAGTTGCCGATACTTATATGTTGTTTACCATATTACGCCACGGGCCTTGCTATCATTATTAGTATGAAGGTTGTTTTAAATTCTCTGTAAAATATTCACACCGCTTTAAGGGAATTAAAGCAGTAAACTGCCTGGGAGCGTTATAGAAATATGGAGTGGGTGAAGCTTACTTGAAGTCTTTTAAATGAATTCCGTTGCGAAAATTTTGACGATTTTAAGTTTCGAAAATTAAAAAGGCGCTTATTTCGGAAGCAGTTAGAATCGGAGGCAAAAATACAAGATTGGAGTCTGTTGCTTTGTGTATCTGATGATTTGGACTTGAATACTTACCCTTTCATTTCTGATTTTGTATACCAGAAGTACGGTGATCGTTACAAGTAACACGAGGAAGATACCCACCGTGATGTGCATTGTAGTGTTATCATTCCCGGATTTATTTGAAGAGTAAGCCATCGAGTAGTTGCTGCGCACTACTCTTTGCTAGCACTAGACCTTAAGGTAGATGAAACTTACTTGGGAATTTAATCATTGCCATTTGATTAACGAGATCTAGCCTGTTTTGTACACGAGAGGTATATGCTCCTTCATCTGTGATATAGTTGGTTTAGGTGAATAGAAGTGCCTGGTTCTGAATTTTGAATTTCATTCTCATCTGATTCGGAAAAAATTCTGAGCCAGCTGTATATAAGAGAATTACAAAACATCATTCACAATTTTCTTTTGCTTCGGGAACATTTTGATCAATTATCGGTTTATATCCGTAAATGTCAGCAATACAATGTTTGAACTCCGATTTAATTTTCGGTTTGGGAAATACCGAATCGATACATTTTACTTTTTCGGTGGTGGCAATCATATAAAATTGATCTTTTATAATTTTAACTTTCGGTTGGTCTGAAATGAAACAATTTACAACCAAAAATTGCTAAGATGCAATTACCTGTCACACTCAAAAAGAATCTAAACTTTTCATTCGGGTAACTATCTTCTTCTACTGAAGTAGAGAATTGTCCTTCGTCTTTTACAGTAACGTTCCTTATAATGAAAGTGCTTGCCCATATAGTATTTTTCATCGTTTTGTATTTGTTTTCCATGAGGATCAAACCTGCAATGAAAATCAATATCGGGAGGACAAAGGCGAATAAAATTTATACTGTTTTGCAGAGACTAGACAGACTCGTGTTTTGTCGACTCTCGGGGACAGCAGTAGGCAACACGAATCCGTTCTCATGAGTCTATCTAGTCGCTGCCAAAAAGGAATAATTCCGCCTGCCTTTATCATCTTTAAATATCAGATATTTCCGAGGATAACAGGGCGGACATCATTTTGCGTACCTTCCGTTACGAATATGGGATGTAGCACCTTCTTATAGTTATTAGGGTCTCAATGGTTATTAACTAGTGGCGTTCTAGTACTTTCCAACTGTGAATATGTGTGTTTGTGTTTACAATGATAAAGTTGATTAAATATATTATTTACGTAACAAATTTGTTTTCTTTCTTTTGTATTAAGAAATGATTGAACGTAGAATTGGTGTAATTAATAATTCTCCACTATTATTCCTTTACCCGAATGAATCCAACCCATAGCCGAGAAGCCAGCAATAGTCAAACAGGTAAATCCCATCGTGACAATGTGTTTCTGAGCCAGAAAAAGTGTTACAGAAAGAAGGTGGAGACGAATCTGTACGGGAAACTATAAACGATAGGAATAAATGAAAATGCACACATTAATAAAAAGAATGTATGTATATATTTTTATTTAGACTTTTGTTCGTATAACTTGATGTTGAAACGAAGACGATACCTTCGAATAACTAAACGTAAGGAAAAAGTAAATGGTTAAACTTAAAAACTAATTAAAAACTATCTTTGGCACAGTAATTCGATTTCAGAATTTACATACGATTGGAATTTAATTTGCTCAACCTAGAGATGGTTAAATTATGAACATAAATCCTAAGTCAGTATTACAAGTTAATATACAACTGATGTACATATAAATGTTAATAATTTTGCACTATGCGGGTCAGAAGTACCACTTCAAATTTGTCACATTATTTGCAGTGCTTCTAGTTTATTACACATAAAGTTATGGTTATACTAGCTCATAATTCCTGAAGTAATGGCATCAAAAGTTTAAAAGCATCCACTTCAGGAACTAAAACATTACAAAAAGCTGGCAAAATCAAAATTTATATTTATGCTTAAAGAAATAATGTTTTTTCACTATTTTCTGCGTTAGTGGTTGGTAGAATGCCTTGAAACGTAACTAGTTTAGTGTTTTGTAAAAACAATTTTCAATTCTTCCCTGCGATTATAATAAAGTGGAAATATTTATATTGTTCAAAAATCTTCAAAAAGCTAGTTGTAGAATTGAATTATTTGAGGTCAAAAGATGGGTGTTTTTCCACAAGGTTAAATGACTAGATTATGTATATAACAAGGTCAGTATAAAGCATAGTATAACATCTTGAAGAAAAAAATGTCAATTTATAATTCTTCACCATCTCTAAAATTTTATCGGGACTTTCTAACCCGATTGGCATAATTGATGTACACAGTTTAACCCAGGTAATTGTCCTTCCTTAAATTGTAGGCACTGCTTTGGACAAAATCAAGAAGTTGTTTGTGTAGCCAGTAACAACTTCGTATTTAAAACGAATCTAAAGAATTTAAATCCAAATCTTCGTATTCCTTTTCAAAACGAAGATAAACACAAAAAGAATCATTAAATTTTAGGAGGATTTACAATGCTTTAGAAAGCATAGTGCAACATTATTTGCTTATATTACTGTATTTCGAATTGGACAACCATTTATAATCGTGTAACACATAATTCGAATAGCTCGGAACAGGTTAATTGCTTATTTAAGGATTAAATAGGACGAAAACGTGGTGGCATAAAAAATCAATATTATTATATTAAGTCCAGTCAAGAGTGATTTGTTTGCAGGCTTTGAAATTCAAGGTAGAGAGGGGAATGTTATTGCAACATCTAATGATGTAAAAAAGGTTGTCGTTAATTATTTATTAAGTACCTAAGCTCTAAATGTATAAAACCTCTTAGAAAATGTATAGATAAAAATGAACGTGAACATGAGATCTCCATGTTGATGGGGTCTTTAGCGGTAACAAAACTGAAGATTTATCCTAAAACGAATTATATTTATACACATTAAAATAGTGGATGATTGTCTGGTAATCAGTACGAACATATATAATATACCCTCCTTTTTCAATAAGAAAAATATAGAACACTAATAATGTTACGCATAATTTGCATAAATTTAAAAGGTACAATAATTAAACTATAAACGAATACATACGTACATACATACATAAGACATATATTCCTTTAACATCCTAAATTGTACTTATTCTTGTATATTATATTGATTAAATTGGTTATAATTACACTTGTTTATTCTTCAATATGATATAAATGGATTTTCCTAGTTTAATATTTGTTGTAACTATCACAAACGCATTCGGTTACCAAATTATTTATGTAGATTTGCCACATCGTAGAAAGTAAATAATGATAAAGGATCTGAAAGCCATTTTTGATCTGAGTTAATAATAATAATGAATCTTACCCGAAACACGTTTAGTTTTAATAGTTATAAATATTGTTTCATAGCATTAATTTGTTTGATTTCTATAAGTTGTGTTTCGGTATATTTGTTCCGAAGTTTACTCAAACCAAAGTCCAAATGGATTTGGTCTTTAAAATCCACCTATATCATCACCTAATTCTTAACCTTTAAATTAGTCAAAGCATTTCACTGTACTTTTTCCCAGTCTCTACTCATATTGTTGACGTAGTGCATTTCATCCTTCGTGAAATTGTCTAAATCGCCCTTGATCGCGCTCTTATTCTTCGGCATGTTAACATAGTTATCAGGCACATTAACAATGATACTTTTCTCTTTTAAGAAGTCCAATTTGTTGTACATGGGATTCGCGTAACTCGGGAGTTCGTTGGGTGATTTTGGTGTATTGGGCTGCGTCCCGTAATCTGAATCGTGGGTCAGCATCGGAGTTGCTTCCGGTGAATGTTGATCTTTGCTGTTGAGTTCACTGAACGTAAACACTTCACCTTCCGATTCCCGAGGACTGAAGATAAGTCCGGGTCGCATGGGCATGTAATCGGATTGCGCAGTGTTGGGGGTGTGAGGTAGGTCGTTCACGTAGTTGGGTGAAGACAGTTTCTCGAAGTCCGGCGGGCTTACCATCTGGAGGTAATCGTTCTGACCAGCTTGGAATCTTTCTGTGTTCATCACTAGATACGGATCGTTCAGATCTATGTAATGCTAAAAAAGATAGTTGAGAAACATATCAGAAATCGATCATTTGCATTCGTGCGGATCTAGCATTTTATAGCAATATGTTTAGTGTTTCAAAATACCGGGTTTTGCTATTTAATATTGTCAATAAGCTGCACTACTTCATTGATCTGGAATATCAACTGTTATAAAGAAATTTGCAGGGCAACTTATTTCAGAGTGACAAAGCTGCATACTTTGTTGGGAGAACGCGGAAGACATTGAAATAAATAGACTAGAAAAAAATAGATATTGAGATAGAAATCAGAGATACCTTCTTAACAGATTCCTCCAACATGCTTCCAATTTTATCGCTCAATTTTCCGAACGATGGCCTGCTCAATGGTTTTGGTTCCCAACAATTCGACATCATAGCGTAACTGAAAATAAAAAAGTTTTTATATTTCCGGGCAGATGTTTTTGTTAATTTTGGGAAATTTTTATATGATTTGGACCTGAATGCCTTATAAATTGGAGGAGAAATTGACGACTTTTGAAAAAGATTTGCTCAGGGTGAGCAAAATAATTTTTAAACACGTCTACTCTAATAAAAAATACATTCAAAATGAGTGGTAAAAATACCATGGATTAGCACAGAATGGCTGCAGTATATAGATATAGACAAAATATTTTCAAATTAAAAAAAAATTCAAGCTGTGAAGTCAACTTGCTACACAGAAACAAATAAATATTTGTTGATGTAGTGATTGCGTTGGGTGGATTGGATCGACCTCGTTGAGAATAGAAACTTGATAGAAAGAACATCAACAAGCCTAAGTTAACCCTCGAATGCATCGAATATTATGCTTTTATCAAGTATGCTGTATTTTGGATATAACAGAAAGACGAAGGTAGAACGATAAACTCACATTTCTTTAGTGGCAAACATTGGCTGATCCATCCGATATCCTTCGACCAGTTTTTGGAAAAGCCTTTCATCAGCCTCCATGCCTGGATAAGGTGTACGGGCCAAGGAGAAGAATTCCCACAGGACGATACCGAAAGACCACACGTCAGATTGTGTCGAGAACACTTTATCCCGTATGGATTCAATGGACATCCATTTGATTGGAAGTGGACCCTGTACGAGGAAAAGATAGGATGTTAGTTGATTCCTAAAGTAAAATGTCCGATAGAGAAAAACTTACGTCTCCTTTCTTTTTGTAATTATCACTCTTGTACATGCTTTTCGCTAATCCAAAATCGCATATTTTAACAATGTTATTGTCTGCTAGCAAAATGTTTCTGGCTGCTAAATCGCCATGGAGAACCTATAATTGATATATTATATTGATTATATTGTTAGAAAAACGTTAATTTGCTCATATACTTTTCTTGAAGCTAAATATTCCATTCCTCTTGAGACTTGGAAGGCCCAAGTCAGTAAATCTTTCGTGCAAATTGGTTTGACGTTTCCTTTGTAATCACCCTTGTAATTGGATCTCCATTCTGGTTGGAGGCTGTTGTTGCTCATTAAAGGTTCGTCACCTAGAAGATATGATTGTGTATTAGAAGATGAATCCATAGCACGGTTTTTAGATGGATAACCTTGACTTCCGCTTGGAGACATGGACACCAGAGTTACTTCCGTGGTTTGCATAACGCCATTATAGTTACTTCTGTAGTCCATCATGTCTTTCGGCGGTCCTTCTTGGCTAAAATAAAACTGCTTAATACAATGTTCGCTAAATTTCTCTTTTTCGTATTATTCGCTAATTTATATTTAGCACACCTGTGGCTACTGGACACCGAAAATGATCTTGATAATACATCAATCCCTATAGAATAATCAATTTTTCCAGTCTCAGGATCTATTTGATTAATAAAATTTTCTCTGTGACGTAATAGATAGTTGTGAAGATTCCCAAATCGGCAGAATTCGACTATTACGTAAAGTTCCCCTGTAATATTTCTTTCATTATACGCATTCCAATACATTTATTATTGAAACCTTACTTTTCACAATATGTTTCGTGCATGCACCTATCAAATTCACAACGTTCAAATGCTGCCCCAAGTGAACCATAATCTTTAACTCAGAAGCTAGGGCTCTGAGATAACTGTCATCTGCGTTCTTTTTCACCATCTTCACAGCGACCGTGACATCGGTATCGTTCTGATAACCTTCTATGACCGCCTTCATCACCACACCGAAGGCACCTGCTCCAAGTTGCTTACCTGAAAAATTGTGAAATGGCTTAATGGGCGATTTATCTCGGCTAATTAATATTTCTTTTTATTACAAACAGAAGCGTAGACAAATTTTGCAGAAAACTATGAGCATTTTTATAAAATGCGATAGGTCAAGAAGCAATCCTTACCGATATTAATAAACTTACGGCACTTTTCAACTTCATGCAACTTATTGTCTTAAATTTTGGAAGTCATTGAATATTTCGAAATTACTGTTGAAACTTATTTCCTTTTATTCGGTTAATTTACTTGAAAATTTAAAGAGGATATTTTTTGGATGAGAAGGTTGATAACAAAAAACAATAGTTGCATTACTTTTCGACTTTTTTATTGAAAATTCTTCTACATAACTTATTGTTTAGAATTAACTATAAACAAAGAAGTATTAAAAATTACAAAATTTACTTATATAATTATAAAAAAAAAATACGTACGATCTTATGAATGATAATACTTCAAAAAATAAGTAATACTTATACATTCCCAATAAGGAAAGTTCATTATTGAATATTATACAATATAAGTGAATTAAAAAGATTTTGCAAAGATGAGAGTAATTGGGGGAGACAATTTTTAATACGATGCAATAAAGCGATTCTTGATCTTTTAGTAAAATGCGCATGCTTAGAGCAAACAAGACATTTACTTAACGTACTGCCAATACAATATATAATTACCTAGTTTAATCTTTTCTTTCGGTATTTCCCACGATTCTTTGTCGTATGGTAGTAGTTCTGCTTGGTCATCGATGCCTAAGTCCGGATTGATGCACTCTATTGCGCCTTTTTCGAAGTTCTCCAATCCTGCTTGTTTTAAGATTTTCTTCATTTGCTACAGAGCGAAGGAAACTATTAGTAATTATCGGCATAGTAGTTAATCGGCAATCGTTTGATGATCTTTGAGAAAATTTAGTTAAAAGACGATATCTTGAAGACGGCTGAAGACATTGACAAAACCCCAAGGCTATTTCTTGGTATGATGAATAGACTTAGAAGATAAAGTAATAGCAACAACTGCCTCCTCCGACACCGGGAAATTTTTAACGCCACTACGAATTCGTCAGTAAAGGTAATCAAGAGAAAGGTTGCTCTACAATTTTATCAACGTTAAAGGCTATCTGAAGCAAATCAAAATAAGGACAAGATGGGCATGCTCTTAGATAGTCTTTTCTATGGACGTCCCTTGTAGAAGACCTTATATTGAAACCGTTCAAAGAAAGGCTCCGCAGCCTGGAACGTGTTGCCGATTTAGTAGTAAGTAATAAGGGACAAATTTACCAAGGTGTTCCCAAAAAGAATGCAAGATACTCTAAATATCGTAAATAAGTGACTAATCTAATTTAATGTTTAGTATGATCTGATTATTCACAATAAATACTTGCCCTTTCCTTTCTGATTTTGTAAATCAGAGGTATAGTGATCGCTATTAACAAGACAGCGAAGATCCCCACCGCGATATATATCGATGTGGTATTGTCCGTAGGTTTATCTGAAAAGAAGGCGACAGGTTAATTGCTGCGCAAAATTGGTTCTTGAGATGGGCGAAACTTACTGGTAAATTTAAGAACTGCAGTATGACTTACGACACCCAGTCGGTTCGTTACATGACAAGAATACTCCCCTTCATCTGTAGTATGGTTGGTTTTAGTGAATAGAAGTATTTGCTTCATGTTTTCGAACTTAACTCTTGTATTGTCCGGGAAAAATTCTGAGCCGTCCTGTAAGTTAGAGAAAAGATTTCGATAAAATAATTAAGATACGAATTTCTTGTATCTTAAGTATTTTGAATTGCGCGCTACTCACTTTATACCATTTTATTGAAGGTTTTGGAACTCCTTCATAGAGACAAGTAAAATTATCACTGTTAGGATATATCTTTTCGTGTAGTTTATCCATGTTCGTTATTGTTATTTTCGGTTTTTGTGGCGCTGTATTTACAAATAAAATATAATTAATAAGCGGGTATTGATCAAACCTCCATCTTGCTTACCTACAACCTCAACAATTACTTCACTAGATCTGAGTCCGCCTTTTGGTATCCTCTCTGTTTCGCACTTGTACACCCCTGCATGATTGTTATTCATTTTGGGGATGAAAAAGGATTGCTTTGCCGAGAACTGCGTTTGGCTTCTTTCTAGAGTAAAATCTTAAATATAAACAAAAATTATCAATAAATCGCTTGAAAGACTTCTTCCATTTTTTTATACCTTCTGTCCAAAGCATCAGTTTATTATTGAAATACCATTTAATGTCAGTAGAATAGTTTTGAACTGCTGCTATACATTCGAATTGAACTTGACTATCTACCGCTAACTGGAGTTTCTTTGGATTTCTGAAGGGAAACTCCGTATCATCTTCTGTGATGAGGACTTTGAATCCTTCCTTAACGTCTATAAATAGTGATAAGTTAAAGTGTTTCTAATTGGTATACACATTCGCTTTCCTACCTGTTACTGTGAAACCAGAAATTTGTTCATTTGTGCCATATATATTACTCGCAATGCATCTAATGTAACCAGATTGATTTGATTTGACAACAACGGAGGACGTGTACATGATATCACCAATCGTTTCAGAGGAAATAAGCTAGAATTAATAGAGATTATCTTAAAGCATTAAGAATCTTTACCTTGCCTTAAAATCAACTACTCACTGGCTTATATTCGCAACTATCATCAATGCAACGTTTGAATTCCCACTTGATTTCTGGTTTAGGAAACGCCCAAATGATGCACTTAACAATCTCGGGGGTATCAACCAGGTGAAAATAATCCTTTTTAATCTCAACCGTTGGTTCATCTGAAATAAATACGATTTATGAAAACATTCCTTCGAAACTCATAGTTTTAGTTAGGTTACCTGTGACATCCAAAAAAACAGAAAAATTTTTATGTTGGTGTCCATTTCTTGCTTTTAGCGTGTAGTATCCCCTATCTTTTATGGTCACATCCTTTATAATCAGAATGCTTGCCCTATTTGTGTTTTGTATGGTAAACTTCTTATCATTTTGTATTGGTTTCCCGCGAAAATCAACCCTAAGTTAGATATATTGTTATTTTTGGGGTTGGCAAATGACGATAGTAAATTTTTACGCTTAAGGAAGATTATTTTGGTGCTATGTAATTATATAGTTTCAAAGAATGAGCTCGATCAATTTTCTTTTTTGTAGCCGACAGGAACTTACCATGTTACCGTTGCTTTAGGATACGAGGTTACGTTGATATTCCAAATGATCTGCTCGCATACTTTGTGACAGTTAGTAGTGGTAAGATCATTGTTCTCGGATAAGAGGAGGAAGTTGGCACCTTGAGCTGCAAAATCAGAAGAAGGAATGATAGTAATTAGACCAGATTCAATTCTAAGCACGTTTTAAGGATTCAAGGAGATTGCAAATATATAAGTTGTGAGTATGTAAAATAGTAAGTACATATTAAAAATGGATATTCGATATTAGTAACTTTCTTTGGAATCTATACCTTAGTTTTAGGTAATAAAAGAGGTTAGTAGAAAAAGATAAGTAATAAAAATGTTTAATTAAGATAACTGCATATAGGTTTTTCTCAACCTGGACATTTCATCCATATCTTCTACCTATAACGGAACTAACCTTTGCCTTTCTCTTTAGTTTCAAACCTAATCACCGTAAAAAATAAGTAGAAATTTGCCGAAGGAATGCATTAAATGGAAAAAGCAAGCTATTGATAAAATAGAAAAGTCATGAATCTAAATTAAATAGTTTGCAACTAATCTGATACTCACGCAAGATTGATATATCAATGTAATTTGCATTTACATTGTCTCCATCGGTTACTGAACAAGTGTAATTGCCTTGATCTCTATCTCTTACAACATTTCTCACCTGCAGGAGGCTCTCTGGAGACCGATTTGCCGGAAAAGTATTGGATATATGATACCTTTGTCCCTCCTGAAAATAGTAATATTCTGGTATTAGATATTTCTTTTCGCTCAAATATCTTGCAGAGATTAAGTTGTCAACCGGGTTGTGATAATTTTATTGTTGCAAAAGGTTTGTTACGAGAATTGAGTCCTTTATGGAATCGAAAGGTAATATCGGCACCCTCAAACATACCGCAAGTTTTCCTTGGAAATAATAATCAATATATTTTTAAGATTTTTTTTTTTATAATGATATAGTTTTAAGTACATTACATAGTCGCAAGAGTGACAAAGTTATTTTCAGTAACATCTCCGTATTTTTTATAACATTCTTTATTTTATCAAAAAAACAGACTTTTACAGGTAAAAGGATGCTGCATAGTAAATTTAGGTAGTCGAACATTAAACATTCAAAAGTGATAATAAAACTTAATTCTCAATATTGATCTATCACATAGACCATTTATAAGGCATATATATATATATTTAAAGTATATATAATACATTGGCAATAATTAATATAACTTGTAACAATAATAAATTTTAAGAGAGCAGAGGAGCTGATTTAAAAATAAAATATAAGTTTTCGAAATATGGTACTTATTGAGAACAACAATTATCTATATACATTAGTTAATGACATGTTCTTTAAGCTACCTAATGTTATGCAACATCGTTCTGTAAGTAAAAGCCCCTTTATTAAAAAAAGCTATAATGTTTATTATGGGGTACCCGGGTCCCTTGCTGCTTATTTTTTCCAAAATTTACGTCATCTTTGACTGCGCAATATGCTTCAAAATATCTTAACATTAAAAAAATTAAAATATGGGAGACATAGGGTACCCCGGTTCTTTCTACAGTTTTGCGAGTTGCCGGTGTTTCCTCGCGAAAACAAGAGCCATTAATATTGGCTTATTTATCGTAACTATGCGTTAACTTGTAATTATTAGTAGTCTTTGAAAGTAAGTAAAAACGCAATCCTATCTTGATCCGTTGTTTCATTTCGCTTGAGAAGTTTAAGCGAATCACGTCTTCACCACAAGTAAGCAGTTTGTTAGGTGAACGATAACAATCTTCATTTTTTTTATGTTTTATCTATCTGCTATTTTATTAAAGTTTTTATTTGCTGTTAATAAATATATTTTAAATGTTTATTAACAGCAGTGTTTCTCTCGGTGTAAGGTAGAGAATAAAGCGATTGGAATTATTTTCTTCAATAATAAAACACAAAATGTTGTTCGGTAAACATTTTCTCGAAAGTGAGGCAATCAATAGATTAGCCGAGTCTAACAAAATCAAAGAAAAGTATTGAAATATCTTACCTCTATCGTGTTCCCCTTGAATGTCCACGAAAACGTGGGTAGTTGTTCATGTTCCACTTCAACGGTACATCTGAGCTCCAAAGTGTCACCTTCCATGTTGTAAATGGTATCATCGATTTGCTCAATTATTGGTTGGTGAATGAAATTAAATATCTCTGTTGCGAAATAAAATTGTAAAGAAGAAATTGAACACAAAATGTAAAATTATTCATTGGAAGCAAAGGAAAACGGTAGATTTGCCGAAACAGAGTAAGAGAAGTTTTGTTCGAATTTCGTTTTTTAGAATATACAGGGTATAACGAAATATTTCACGACGATAACGGGAGCGTTTGAAATATGCGATGCGCAGTATGTTCCACAAGTAATGCCTCGGTTTGTAATAGGTAAGTAACGCGGTTTTTTTTCTGAAAACCAACATACACGTACCTTTTGAATCTATATCCTAAAAGCACATTATTTTATGTAATTAACGGAAACAATCATCGATAATTCAAAACTTAAAAAGTATACGGTGTTCCATTATTCGAAAGTTTAAGTTTTTAGTACCATACAACACGTAGCATACACGTCATTACAATATTTTTTTATTAGTGTGTTTATTAGTTTTCTTTATCATGGACAAATGATGCAAAGAAAACAGGTCTACTGAATTTATCCCAAAGAAACAATTCCCTACTCTATTGGCAAGTCTATGAGCTGAAGTAAATTCTAATGTTGTCATCAGGCTTCTTCGTAACTGGTTTCTATCGTTTTGAGCCTATTGAAGTCTTAAGAAGAGTTGATTTAACATATGGGTAGCTTAAACAGCTCACTGAACACCTTTAAATTTCCGCAGGTAGGATGGTGGGAAATTTGAACCTCTATAAGAAAATACACAGGATTTTTCTTTGGAACTCTGGTAGTATTCTACCGATTGCTTTTTATGTTTTTGAGTACCGAAGAAAGTACGTTGTCAAAGATTGTATGCGATAAGCATATTGTTTTTATTTATCAAAACAGTCTTAGCTGTGTAGTGTAGTTAATGTGTACCTAAGGAGGAAAGCAAAATATCAGATATTATCTAAATTACAGTTATTTCTATTGAATACTCCAAAAAGGTATGTGATTTTTTTGTTTCGGCCTGCATATGTCACAATAGTAAAGAATCTGGCTATATAGTTCTAATATGTAAAAGGTTACAGGGTTGGTTTTCAAGAAATCCATATTGCTTACCTACTGTAAATCGAGGCGATATTCATAGAATACTTGCTAAATAACTTCTAGACTTCATAAACTATAGACAATTTTTAAACATAAATTCTTTAAATTTGGAAGTACATGCCTTAAAGTAAAATTTATGTTTCTCCGTGTTCTTGAGAATTTTACGAACTTTTTTTTGTACCTATTTAGTAGTCATCATAAAACATTGTCCGACCCTGTATATTTAACAGATATAATTAATAAAGTGCAATGTAAATTTAGATGAATGTTCTGTAGATGGCGAAAGATATCATTTTAACGTAATATCCTATGTAAGAATAAAGGCTATGGCTATTTGACATTAATAAGTGTTCTGAAGGATTTAATGATAATAATACTTTACAGTTGGTAATCGTTCTAAGTTCGGTAGTAATACTATTGGATGACGATTATCAAAAATTAACTTGTTCCTCCTTTAGAAACATCTACAGAACATTTACCGTATCTAACAATAGAATTATTCTAACGTGAAAGGTGCGGTATTAGTATTTGTCAATGTGTATTATCTTATAACCATTCTCGCAGAATTTGTTATTAATATATTTTTATTTTGTTTAGAAACGATGAACTAACTAGTATTATTATTTTGCTTTTGAATTTAAAACGTGTTGTTCAGTAAAAAAAGAAAAAAAAATGGGAGAAGGGGGAATGAGCATCTTGACAAACACACAAAGCAACATGAAATAAAGAGCATAAGATAGCCTCCACAGCAAAGAAGAAGTAAGTAAGAGATTAAGCGCCATCACCATCTAGATGTCTGTTTATAAAATTGTCCCTTACTTACTGATATAGCGTACCAATATTAAGACGTCTGTGGTTTCGTTTTCCTTGGCTAACGTGCAATAGTAATTGGTGGCATCCATTGAAGATAGATTAAATCCAATCTTTGGATCGTAATTTGCTAGTGGGGGCTTTAACTGAAAATTGAGATAACCATATTGAGATTTTGGCCAAAACAGGAAGGTGCTCCCTTGAGGACCGGCAACGAAGCTATTGAAATGGTTGCATAGTTCGTGAAACATGAGAAATATTATGCACAGGTTTTAGGGATGTTAAAGGGTGTCGAAGAAACATTCAGCATTCGTTGGTGTTCCATCAATTTATTTTGCCTATATTATCGCTTGTATGGAAAAAGTGCTTTGCTTAAAGATCAGTATCTTCGAATGTTGTTCACCTAGAAAGAATAATTTAGGTGTATGCGTTGTACCAAGGTGCCCGTCTTTGTTTCTTATTGTGCATCTGTGCCGATGTTTCAAGATCAAGTGGAAATTGAACAAAGTTAGCTGTAAAACCCTCGATTTAAATTTCTACTAATTATATATGTTCCTCTTAGAGAAACTGTTCCTGTACATTTTGTTCTCGATGTCTCTCCATTGATATTTTTGAATGCTAGGCTTCGTTATCAAAAGAGTTATTATATAGTTGATTTTGAAATTAGAATTCTAGTGCAAAAATATTGAAGAGTGTAGATATGAAAACAATTGCTTCTATTGCGAGGATTGTCTAAAAAATTTATAATTTGAGACAGAAGCAGGTATGTTGTCAAATTTGTCTGACACGATCGATAGGATATAGATAGTCAATCAACTTGAATCCCAAATATTCAATCTATATGAAACTCTACGAACTGCTCTTGTATGCAGAAATTATTTTACATATGGGACTCCAAACAAATTTTATTTTGCTAAATTGAAGACAGTAATGTATATCCAGACTTGGAAGTAGGAAGAAATCTAGCGATTCTCAACAATTTTTGGTAAAGGGACTTCGGTAATGATCACTAACCGATGCAGCTCTGCAATGATATCTTAAAGCAGTTAATAGAAGATAACGGAAGCAAATATCTACAGGAGTAGAAATAACTAGCCTTGCTGTTGTCGCTCTTCCAGTGTACTGGTCTGACTGTTTTCTTCAATGTTATTTATCGGAACATTTCAGAAGACTTTTAATTGTTAAGTTCTGGATACTAAAACTTTTCTTTTTATTAATTTGAAGTTTATTGAAATTTGTTTAAGGGCTTTAAATGTATTAAGGCATAGAACTTCGGACATTGCCTGTCAAATAGTTCTACCACAGACTATGGAAGCTAAAACATACGATCACAGAACTTATCAGGATCTGCTTAGAAATCCATGGTTTACTTGGAACCCAATTCATTTTAAGCGGCGATATACATTCAGTTTCACAGATTCTACAGCTGGCTTTGACGTATTTTCATTTGATCTCATATTAGGAAATTTGTACAAGAAAATTGGCGTAGAAAAAATGTAACATACTGTAGATTTTGAGTATAACTGCAACTACGAGACTCGATTCATTTTTCTTGAAATGACAAGTTAAACGTGCGACAAATTCATGCGGGATGCCAGTTTGAATGAACCCCACTTTACTGTCAAACGTCCACATGCCGCTATCATTGTGTTTGATATTTAATTGAATCCGCTGCAACGAGAATTAAATTTAATGCGGAGGGCAGACGGCGTGAAACTGGCGATGTAAGTGTAGGTGTACTTGTGAATTGTCTTTATGTGTAGTATATTTTGCAAGAGCTTGCTTTTATGTACAAAAACCGTGTACCAAATAAATAAAATAAAGAGTGTCGAAGTTTTCGTGTAGGAAATAAAAAGTAAAGCAAAACAAGTTGATATTTTATCTACAAATATGTGTAGCTTGGAGCAGTGATGGGCAAGATTGGGAGAGGTGACAAAACTTTTGGAACGACTAGATACACTCCTGTTTATTCGTGTTAGACGAAGGTGTAAGATGGACACCTTCTCCTAACTGCTGGTTTTCTCAAGAGTCGAAGAAACAAAGTTAGTCTAGTCGCTTTAAAAATTTAGTCATTTCTATCTTGCCCAACACGAATTTAGGGTCTTTCCTTTACCTTATGGAGTATAACGCCCCTGCAATTTAGCGCAGATTACCTGTAAAATTGTGAGAACGTATTTCAAAATAGCTATACTCTGTCACAGTACCAGGAAAAGCATGCAATCATGCTAATTAATAACGGCAACAAAGAATCAATACTTGGAAAGAAACGAATAATTTGCTGGGCAACCACGAGACACCAAAATTGCCAGCAATGATCCATCTGCTATTTAATATATGTATAGATATACAGTGTGTTAATAAAGTAACGCACAATATTCGTAACTATTTTGAAACATGTCGAAATTTATTTTTTATAAAAGCACTAGTTACGCTATATATTTCTTTATTCCTGTTTTATAGCTATTACGTCATCATATTTTTTGTTTTTTTTCAAAGAAAAATGGATTCTCTGAGACCACTAAAATAGTTTTAACATACCAATAACAAACCGACTAACATATGTGTAACTACTTTGAATTGAATCGTCAAGGTGCTTTTTTGAGAGGAAATCAATCAATCAACTTTCTGCCTTGAAATGCGTAAGATTGAATCCAGATACTGTTACACTAAAAGTTGACAAAGGTATGCCACGGTAGTTCTTAAAACCGAACCACCATCAACCGCTTTTCGGCCCCCGAAGACATCCAAAGAAAAGTATCATTCCAAGAGACTTTAAGCCACCCAGATTCTACGATCTGCCTAGAATCCATAAACCGGATGTCCTTTTCCACTCCATCTTTAGCGCTATCGACAGCTCAACTAAATTGACTAAACGTCTGAACAAATCTAAAACCTTAGATCGGAAGCACAGCTTCGTTTACTGGAACGTACGCAGGATCTCACCTTCAACCCACAGGTCATTCTAGTCAGGTTCGACCTGGTCTTTGTTCAGAAAAGTTGCCATTCTTGGCACTGTCGAAATTATCGTCTACATTTTTGGTAAATGCATCTAACCTCTACCTATTTCCAGTTCCGTGATAAACTTTAAGAATAAGTTTCTGAAGCCGAGATGGGCTCCCCTTTTTCCCTGGTCGTCTCGAACATATTTACGGTTTGTTACGGTAAGTGTTCGAACAAGTCCGGCCAATAGATTTTATTTATCGATACTAAAGCTCCGTCTTGGGGATCCCACTATCATTCTAGAATGATGGCATTTCTTACCCACGAATTTGACTCCAGCAGGATAGAGCTTCATCTCGACATTTTCTCATTTTCCTGTCGAATGTTTCTTTCCCTGGCATACGGCTACGAGAACGAGAATCAATTGAGTGGCCACTTGATCTAAGTGTATCGGATTTTTGGTCGGATTACTTAAAAATGAAGATTTATCCTAAGAGACCAAATAATTTAAGTGATCTCAGATATCGAATCCAAAACGAAATGGAAGATGATTGAATTTTTTCGTGGTGCATGTGGAACAATTCCCTCACGTGTTATTGCTTCTGCTTTAGATCCTAAAATTATTTTTGTTGAAAATAATTGGTTTTTTGTTAATTTTCCTTAAACAATACTCTGTATTCTGCAAACGGTACGAAAATGACCCACAACGTGGAGTATCCGGGGAAATATTAAAAAGTTAACTTGGTTGGCATGAAATACAATTCAAAAAATATATTCTGACGCTATAGCTATAAAAAAAATTACGTCAACTTTTATAAAAAATAAAGTAGGAACGTTTCGGTGTTTTTTTTTTAAATCACTTTGCATTACTTTATGTTGCTACGTTGTATAAAAATTCATTAGATAATTTTATGCTTTGAAAAAGCCGACAATTCCATTGGCCTACAATTTCATAGCTTATCATTTATAGACCCTGTTTATTTATCTTTAGTTATCATCTCTATCTTGTTTTTTAACTCGAAATGTTTAGAATATTTTGCATCGATATCAACATATTAGATTTTCTATGTGCCTGAACATGATAGTCTTAGATGTTATTGGATCTCAAGTAGCGGTTATATATATATAGATTGCCGAAGAAAAAATTGGGCTTCCGCGGTCGTAACACTGTAATCTTGTAGTCTTCTGGTGGTAATTTCACACAAAAAGAATTGAAATAAATATTATCACCTTCCCCTCTGGATGGAGGTTTACAGATGTCCATTTTGTTGGGATTTTTTTCATTTAACCGTTTTTGGCGGCTTCCTATCACATCTGGTGGTGATGTTTAATTTAAAGTCATAGCCAACTTTTTAAATAGCGTATGAATTGATAAACAATCGGAGATTATGTTTACATCAAAAAAATACGATCATCAGTAATTTCAAATTAATACCGAAGATTCGTCTCGACTACAAAACTATAATTTTATGTATTTGTACAAAGATAAACTAATTGTTGTCCTATATCTTTGGCTATTGAGATGACAAAAATTTTCGTAAATTCATTCATTTTGACTTGGATGAATTTTGGGCAACGGAAAAAGCAAATTCGTTAAATTGTAATTTGCTTTATTTGTTAGTGTTTATTTTCCAATTATTCTTGATGTCATTTATTCTATTAAATATTTCCTTTTTAGAATCAATAGGATAAATTACTAGGAGAATAGGTGGAGATTTATGAACAACTAAATCAAATTATGAGAACGAACCATCTACTGGTTATTCATATTAAACATACCCAAGGAAGAAAGACATTTTTCCTAGAACATGTTTCCTTCCTCTAAGTAAGTAGAATTGATTAAAATAAAGAATAAATATTGTATGCAAGTCATAAAATCCTAAGAAATGTAAGACTTCAAGATTGCGATAATACTTTTAGCGAATCGGAGCTGCTTATCTTGATTCGATAGCTCTTTCCTTCTATTCTACAATATCGGAAATTTCCAATCGACTTAACGTGTTTTTAGTTTTAATGCGGTTAGTATTTATTGAATGATGGAAACCTACTTGACACCACCAAGATAAGTGATTGTTCGTAGTCTCCGGCACCGTCTTTCCGAAACAAGCAGGTGTATGGGTTGTGCAAATGTTTTGATGCATAGGTTAAATTGAATCCTACATATCGGTTATAAGTCCATTCCGAACCATCCTTCTGTATCTGGAATAACCTAATCTATAACCACAAACGGAGCTTGCAATTAGAACGCCAGGATTCACCACAATAAGGTGCCTTTTTGTTGCCAAAGCATGTTAAATTTGTTTGATTCTCCTACTTGAAGAGAAGTTCTGAACAATTTTAGAACATCAACTATCTGAGCTTCTTCGTATGTGCCCGGTGACCAAATGAGAGTGTCGGTTGGCTATATCTCAGAAACTACTGTCACAGAACTGTCAGGTAAGATATTTTCTTGATAGACGTGGCAAAAATAGTGAAAATGATTTTGGAGTAGAAAATATACCCATTTTCTTCCCAAATCAATTTCCTTTCTTTTGCATTAAACATATTTTGTGTTGCGTCTCCTAAAGTAAAATGGTGACAAGACGTCGACTGCTTTCTTAAATGAATATTGATTACTCCTGTTAGGCTAAACGATTCTAATAATCTTGGTCTCATTTCAGAGAGTTTTATTTGATCTATCAAATGTAGTTTTGGCCTGAAATAGAATATATCTTTTAATTTTTACTAATTGTTGTATTTAGAAGTAGCATATATGTACTTGGCAAAACTAGGTCGTCCCGACGCAATAAATTTTAAAATTCTTTCGTTAATGTCTTTTTTTCTGAAAAATTTTTTCTGAAAAGAAAAAAGCGTTCTATTCAAAATTTTTGCGATAATCCGATTTATATGTTATGAAGCCCAATAGTGCTCACTAGTTATGAGGCTTTACAAGAACAAGACCAAACTGCATTTGATAGATCAAATAGAGCTCGCTTCGACGAGATCAAGATTATTTGAATCGATTAAACCTAACAGAGGTAACCAATATTTATCAAAAAAAAAGTATGAGTCTTTCCCGTCTTTTTAGGCATAGCCGACTGCCATTCTTATTTGGATACAAGATACGACCTTCTGGAATCGTAGAATTGCGCCTATCCTATAAGTATTAACAAGTTGAAACTTTCTGGTGACGTATTAGATAAGACGATAGATAGTTAGCGAACCTGGAATCTATCTTTTCAGCGAAAGAAGGTATTATAAACTATATTTAAATAAAACAACACTCAATACCGGTCATTGTTGTTTACAGAGTAACAATACATAACTTTACATTCAAAACAAAAGATCTAATGTTTAAAGTAACAACGTATACTATGATTTAGATACGCTACGAACAAAATGAATAACTGATACCATATTCTTTATAATTAATAACTATCTCCTTATTTGCACATTTTCAAAATTCCTTCTTGCTAGTTAGATGCATTTAATTCTACAATTCGAGAAGGTTAGAGTTGAACTAACGGGTTCTTTAATTTTGGTAAAAAAACTACGACAATTAAATTCAAAACAAATACACTGTAAAATTTAGATTTTTTTCACAATATCAAATTTAGAATAAGGGGCACCTCATCGTAAGTCTTCGCAAGCTTGTATTCCTGCAGCGTTAATTTTGCAGCAGCGGTTTTTGCAAAATTAGTCCGTTAGATTTAGAATATACTTTGTACAATCTTTACAAAAATTTCGAGCGCAAAAATGGAATTGAAATTTGCTCAGAGGAGAAAAACTGAAAAAACGAGAGATTCAAGAAGACCAAAGGTCATATCCTATCTTTAAAAACAAATTCTCAACATAAACGATGGCCAGAAGAATCGCATACATAATCTCTGTACATTCTCATCATCCATAGAACTTTTGGTTAATACATCCATACTAGACATTCTACCGCACTTTCATCGATCAATTACCTCGTAAAATAGGTAATAAATCTTAAATTTGCAAAGTAATCGTGAATTATCCGGACCTAGTAAACAACAACCTGGAAAAATTGTGATTAGGAAAGTGAAAAACTTTAGAAGAATTGCAGGGTATTAAAGAAAATCTACCTGGACGGTAAGCATTTCCACTGTATGTAACAGAAATTCTTGTTGTGGAAATGTTTCGTAAGTATTTACAAGTTTAGTAATCGTCACTTTTGTCAGTTTTTTGATAAAATGTAGCCTTCCGATACTTTTCTAAAATAGTAGCATTTAATTCAGGCTCTTATGTAACAAATTACATTAAAATTACAAATTAGTGATACTTTAGAAATAGAACATCAGCTGCTGCAAAGAAATCCTGTGTTATAAAATAAAAACGTAGGCTTCCATGATCAGAGTCTTTTAGAACTAAACGTGTTCCGGATTTGAACCGTGTCATGTTCTTGTTAAAATAAAAACCCGACGTTTCGCCCATAATCGTATGGGACTTCTTCAGGAGAGTGCTAGGCAACAGTTAGCACGATAACTCAGCGTGTAAACCACGCTAGAAGCGAAACTAACTGAGCGGGAAGCAGTTGATCACGGTAGCTCGGCATATGAACCACGCCAGAGGCGAAAACCAACTGCGATGAAACGCGGGACGTAGCACGCTTTCATGCCGGTGGTCGGGAGGACCTGTCGACGATTGCTCGGTTAGTTTCGCCTCTGGCGTGGTTTACACGCTTAGTTATCGTGCTAACTGTTGCCTAGCACTCTCCTGAAGAAGCTCCATACGATTGTGGGCGAAACGTCGAATTTCTATTTTAACAACGACATGAAACGGTTCAGACCCGGAACACGTTTAGTTTCAATCCTGTGCTATGTTTTAGTATTTCTAAGTCAGATGTTCCAAAGAACGTGTTAATAGTGGATTCGTTAAATAAGCAATAGAATTGAACAATATAATATGGTAGTAGGTTTTGATAGTCTTCTTTTGAGCAATATGGTAACCAAGATTTTTAACGATTAAAATTACTTTTGTATCAAATACCCGCTATCATAATTTATTGTTTGTTGATTATGTTTACGTATTTACATCAAATTAAGTGAGTAATGCATATGTGCACGTAAGCAATTTATTCTCTAGAATTTAGATGAATAAGATAATCTTTGTTTCTAGGGCGAATGTCCTTGGAAAAACTCATTCGGGCTTTTGCTTTGCGTAATCCATTAGGTTATGCTAAATTAATCACGTAAGATCGCTACGTACTTTTTATAAACATCAGTACTCTAATCAGAATCTTATGCAAATCATTGTTGAGATAGCAAAACAGTATACTGGATCCTGTTTCCGTTGGTACTGTCCATGTGAAGCCGATGCGTGGATCGTAGTCCCATCTTGAACCATCTTCATCTATGCCCAGCAGTCTGTTTTTCCAAGGTACCTAGTTAAAATTTATACAGGCTAGAGGTGAGACTGTTAGTATTCCATAGGCGTGCTAGTGTCAGACGCACGAAACTTGGTCTGTGCACTGTTCGGGAGTGAACAGAAAGAAATGATTGTATTTTTTTTTAGTATTGATTATAGTTTTTTTAGTGTTACAACGTTAATTAGTGTGAAAAATGATGATTATGTACACTTGTAATAGTAGAAATGATGCGTATGTACATATTTGCATTTATTTGCGCGTGTGGAAATATTGGTTTAAACGATTCTTTTTCAGTTTTAACGAGTTCCTGTCATCAGAATTTTGTAAATTAAAAAATAACGTAAAGATGTTTATACATCTATCTAATATTATCGCTGTTAAATTTTGTAAATAAATAAGGCATTTTTTCCCCAACTCCGCATCGTGTTGTTTTACTATAAAATTTAATGATTTCTCACCAATAGCGGAAGCGTGTCCTTTACCTTAAGCTAACAAATTATTGAATTTGAATGGTATTTATTGAAACAATAATAATAATCAACCGCACGTTAAAAGAAATATGAAAAAAATTGCAGTTTTATCTCATTATTTGTCAATCCGGACAAATTAAATTATTATAATTTCAACAATATACAAAAGAAATGATGTTAGAATAAGCTTTTTCAGCTATTAACACTTAAGAATGAATAAAAAATAATTTATCATCTGAGGTAAAAAATTGTATTTACCCGTATTTATTGCAAAACTGTAAATACGATGTGCTAGAGTACTTTTATAAGAAAATTGAGACTTGGGATGCTTGAAAGACGAAGTGAACATCGGAGATAAAGTAGTAAACAAAAGTGCGAGGAATCTAATTTAAATCGTCCACGATATTTGAACGAGCTTTTTGAAGTAGCTGGATCAAGATATTCCTTAGATACAGGGTGGGGCATTACACGCGCGTTGACCTATATATGAAAAGATCTTTTTATTTAGAACTACGTAGGTTCACTGCGAACAAGTTTTAGAATTATTTTATTAGGCACCGAAATTGTGAAAATTTAAATCGAATATCTCCGTGTATTATTGTATACTTTGATAACAAAGGAAAGCAAATTACTGTTATCTTTACCTAGATTCTAATTTTAACCATTTATATAATCGTATTAAGATTTCCTTTACTTATGTCATGTATTTTTTTTTTTAGTAATTTCGCATTTTCAATTTGGAATATTCATTTGTTTCCATTTAACGACAGTTAACATCAACGTAATCATTACTGCTTGCAAATAGAACAAGATGATAAACATTTTCAATACTTGTTAAAACATTAGCCTTTTTGTACTTTTAGATATCTTGTTCAATCAAAGTCTCATAATTCAAATACTTCGGTACTATCTTTGATAAGAAACTCTCTTGAAGTCTGCGCAAGGTCAATATCTAATATTGAGTTCGAACAGCCCGGGAACACCTGGAATACTGCAGGAAGCACAGTCGTCAAAAGACTAAAGCAGATACTGCAAGAGCGACCTGTCTAAACATGATACGCATATTAAGAGCTATACCAACAGCGAAAATGTAGAGTACAGCTTTGCTTGTCATCTCTTGATTTACTTGTCGAAGGGCTGGGTGGCTATGGGAGTGATTCAACCTCTTTAGTTAATTGTTGTAACGAGCCACCACGTGTGCTTCAATTAGAAGGTATACATTGACAAACGGGCGCATTAAGAAAATGATGCACATCAACAACCAATAACTCAAAACTAAGAACGCGACAGCTATATTCGAGAATTAATACTTATTCGTTACTTATCGACATTTGAGAAATATGAGGTAATATTTGAGAGTCAATCAAAATTCGCTTCAATTGTAATTTTGATTAGTACGAAAAGAAAAATTAAACTTTTTTTTAGGTTAGATTGGTAAATATCATCTATTTGTGCCTACTTCTGTAAGGTAAATGACAATAAATAAACGTATGAAAATGAAAATGCCAAGTTACTCAAAAAATATGTATAAATATGGGGTACCTCAATTTTGTAACTGGTCAAATTTAGAATCTAAGTAGCGTAATAAATATACATAAGATGTTCTGTTAAATGTAAAAAGGCTATCCGACTTTAATGATAGTCGAAATCAAAGATATATCTTTGTCCATAGGTATCATTATTTTACTATAAAGTCTAATTTTTCGACAAAAAAATCAGTACAATTGATAATACACGAAAGACGGACACGTCTCTTAAATTATTGCAAACATTTTTATAAATAAGTCAATTTCTCAAAAACGGCTTGAATTAGGTATAGCAAATATCAAAATATGCAATAATATACGGGGTGTGCAAATTAAATGCTCACAATTCCGGTGCGTAACTTAGTTTTGTGTCACTTAGTACATATCAAAATAATTTTAAAATTTGCTCCCTACATAGCCCCAAATAAAGTATTTTAAAAATATGTTCATGTTTTTTGTTTTTTTAATGAGTCTTGCTCGTAAAAGTAAACAAGTGCTCCTACCATTCTAATTTCTTTAATTATTTAAAGAAACTATTCAAAGAAATGAGGTAAGAATGCACAGATTAACAAACTTTCACTAGATGATGTCGCTAAATCATCTTCAACACATCATTTTACATAAATTTACGCGGAAAACGGCATCATTCTTATATTTACTTTTATTACATTCATTTCTGAATTATCTACGTATATTTTTCAACGAAAATCCATAAACTAAATTCGTGTGTATGTACTTAAATATACTTGTTATCATTATAAACAGTGACATCAGTAAACACGGTGCTCAGATTCTTATTATTTGAAAGTGTAATTATATTTGTAAATTGTAACGCCTTTTAGAAACAGGTATTGTTATTTAATTACATAGTGACATTAAGTATGACTTTCACGTAATAGATTGCTTGATTTTAGCAATTGCCTTGCCACTCATCCTTGTCATGTAATACTGTTTTTGTCCCGAGACCGTGAAATGTACGCCATATTACTAATGTTAATAAATAATCATAAAACGAATATAAGATAAGAATATTCAAATGCATATTGTAATAAAGATTAACATTTCTGGAATATTAAGAAATTGTGCTTTTTTAAATATTACGTAGTCGTGGTAGATTAATTAACTAACTACCGACTGCAAATCTCCGTTTAGACAAATTGGTTTGATTCCAGTAATGCTAGTGACGTTATACAAATATCAATGGTAGACAGATAATGAGAAAACTGCTGTATAAAGTACGGCAATAAGTCCAAGATTTTAATTCTCAGCGACAGACAAGGACGAACGATGCGGTACTTAAGTTTCTAGCAGATGGTAAATATGAAATAACTACATTTGGCAAACTACGCACGATATTTCAAAATATTGCAACCAAATACTCTTGCTTTCCGGGTTGGAACCGATTCGTTGTCGTGGCTTCATTTAGTTAGGATTTTCAGGTATGATGTAAGAAGTAGTCATTGTTGCGATTTAAGTTGTTGGGATGTTTGAAGATTTCTATATATTCAGGGATTTGTAGAGTTTTCCCAGTTACATGCAACAATTGCGTAAGTAGTAACACGAGAGCTAACTGATGAGTTTATATACACTACCTAACTGAAATCTGGCAGGAGGCTTCCATATGATTACGGTCTTTGATGGGAAAGTAGTCTGAGAGCTTGAAATTCGGTAAAGTAGGTTAGATATGCTTGCTTACGGAAATTAGGATTAGACGAGGGCAGTTGCAGTTAACACCGTGTTTTTGGCCTGGACAATGGTGTGACAGACTATTGATATATCTATTTGCGTATGTGTGCGCGCTTTTGGTAAACGGAATGTCTCAGTGCACCACCAGGACGCCAGTGTATGAAAACATCAAGGAAAAGAAAGCAAACGTCTGATTCAACTTCCATGGTTAAGCGTATGGTTTCATGATGGTTCAGAAACGATAGGAAATCGTTTAAAAACTCGTGTCTCTCGGGCTTGATGACAAATATGTAATCAATGCATCTATACTAACACTTTGGCTTAAAGGTAGTCAAATAATGGGACTTGTTATTCGAACGCTTTCATAAAAAGATTGGTGACGACAGGAGACGGAAGAGATTCCATAGTATCTTCCATGAAACTGCCAATAGGTACAAGAAAGCTTCAACCAAGTCAGCTAGATAATTCTGTTTGTTATTCTCGTAAAAAGTAATTTCGACAAAAACGACTTTGTTACAAATATTGCAGGCACATACGATCTCTTAGGCACTATATGGTCATCAGAAATACTCCAATGGTGTTTTTGGAGATTAGTAGCACAAACTTAGAGGTAAACGACGATATGAATAACAAAAAAGGATCTCGGAGCAACGCTGATGATGAGGGGTAGAAAAACACACTTACTTTGTTAGTGCCTATATCTAGAGAGTGCTAAACATTATTATCAAAAAGAAAAACCAATATTTCCATCACGCAAAAGCTGTATTATTACATTTACCGGGCAAATAGCATGTTTCACGTACCTCGTTTTCACTCTCCGTTCCGACTCCAGAATATAATTTTACGTCGACTGAAGGATGTGTTGGTTTGCATGGTATAACAATCGATTGGTATTGCTTTCCGTTAACCACAAGCATGGAAGTTTCTTTGGCGAAGAGTATATTGTTGTCTGTTAAGAAAAAGAATCGGTTTAAAGTGCGTAACGTTTTCAATTAAAATCAAACACCACGTGAACACAAAGGTTTGCAACCCAAAACCGTATTAGCCGTTATATTAAATTTTCGATGCTATTTGGTTTGCAGATAATTGGGCTACTTGTAAAGGATTGTCACGTGGATTTTAAGACTTAACGAAAATGTTTTCATTGACATGCTTACCATCAACGTAAAGGTACAGGGACGCGACATTTTCGGGGTGTTTCGTTTCGTTGCAAAAGTAAAAACCAACATTCCGACCAGTCGCATTGGTTATGGATAATTCCGCCACATAAAGGTCACCATCACGAGAAGTTGTAACGATGAGGTTATCTTTCCCCTGCACCTAGAATTAGAATTGTCGCTAAGTATTCACGGCATCAGTATTAATGTTCAATTTATATAGGTGTATATAGGATGCTCTGGTTTATAATGGGCAAGCCATGTTTGATTGAAAACCCGTAGGCATATGTAGGTCGTTTGTATTTATATTTTACAAATACATTGTAATGTACAGGTTGTTCTAAAAAAGCGTAACATCAAAGTTTTTTTTTTGAATTGAATATCCTGCATATTGATTCATTTGCTACTTCCGCGTGAAAAAATAACTCCGTATTTTGAAGATTTCATATATCTATGTCTTCGAGATATTTCATTTTAAGTGACTGGATAAACCGAGAAAGAAATCAGAACGTCTTCGCCCTATTAGAAGTTGACTGTTTGTGAATATTAGCCGAACGACACGCCATCTGGCGCTATCCTTTTTAACGTATATCTGTCGATCACAAATTTTGACTTAATGGATTTAAGTTTCTATTGAAGATGTTTTAACTCTAGTTTTTAAAATATGAAAAAATGTTTTTTTCATTAAAAAAAGTGAAGTTATTTATCTAAAATTAATAGCAAGACAGATATAAATTACATACAAATTGTTCGAGGACTTCTGGATATGACCATGTGATCTCGACGTCACTTTTACAAGTTAATTTGAAGTCATCTTCCGCCTTTATGGTGTACTCGCTATCCTCTGGTGTAATAACTGGAAGAGCACGTAATATACCTGAAAAATAAACAGAAATAATTTAGTAGGATCCATTTCATATCAATCAAAGGCTACGTTTGTGTTCAATTTTTTGACGACAATATAAATAAAAAAACTGATCATTATTTGCGGTTAACAATATTTGCATACCACCTTTTCTAGTTATCAAGATTAAACATTGCATGTACGCTGATAAAACATTTTTATTATGTAGCAATAGCATCAGTTTTTGTAATACGCTTACATATTCAGACATAATATGTGTTAATTATGAAATCAATACCAGATAATCATTGACCATCTGCATGTTAATCAATATACCATTGTTGTCTTCACTTTGTTGCGACGCCAGACGCTGAGACATTGCGTGTTTCATCATTCCTGACTCATAATACGAAAATATTTTGCATCTTGCTTCCTGGAAGTTCTTACAATGCATAGCTCCGCGTCCAAATCAAAGAATGTTTCGTGGAAGGTTTATTTGCTATAATTAGACACCTTTAGTTATCTTTGTTCCTTTAATTACTTAGATCGTTGTTATAATTGTTTATGGCACTCAACACTTCAAGTTATCTATTCACTGTTGAAATAGCATTTTTGGGATTTACTAGCACTTTTCTTGTTGATACACAATCTCAAGCACAATCATTTCTTTTTAAAGACCAATTAGTTAGATACGTTCTCCCTCCAAAAGTCATTCAAGTTGAAGGGAGTCTACTTGAAAAGAATTTTCAGGTATTAAAATTTGTCGTAAGGCTAAGATTAATTCTAGTTTGGTTATTTGAAAGAACGCGAGGTTTTATTGTGTGACGCGCTTATATTGAGAGGGCGCGTAAATGTCACATAAATCTTTATTCTATTGATTAATCCGTTACAAAATAATAATATTTGACGGGAGCGGTAGCGCAGTAGTTTATCCTACTCGTAATTTGGCGAATGGAATTTTTATTTATAATTTTGCAAATTTAAAGAAGCTTCGGCTATCGACTATCATTGATCGTCTTTTGATTGACCTTGTTGAAAACTTTGATTTAAAGATTTGCATTTTGAATTCTGTGGCAACTTGAAGCAATGTAACAACGTATCCTATTATTGAACTATTCATGAACTTTTAGTTCAATTGAATGATCTTAACAAATATGTAAATCATTGTTCAATATATCTGGTGTTAATCAGCTATAGTATTTCGTCCTTCCTCAAATCATAATTCGCACATCTAATAGCTTCTTTCATAGATATCAAGCTAGTTCTTTGAATTCCCAACGTCGTAGTTATAATTTCATTTCCAACAATGATAATTACAAATTCAAATAATAACAATATAGCAGTTTCATAATAATGATGAGTAACTTGCTGATTGGCCATTTGAATTTGAATACATTGATACTCTTGAAGTGAGTATATATGTCCCTACGAGATTCGAATAACTACTGAACTTTCCTCGTATATTGAAGTAGTAAAATCGTAAAATCATATCTGCATTTTATGATTTTTGTTAGAGTTGCTGCGTCCCGTATCCTACGCTATCAACATTCCCAAAGTCTATTTTAGTTGGCAGAGCAGAGCCTCGAAGCTATTGTACGCGTATTTAAATAACAGGAAATACGTTCGGAATGATGTTTCTAGTGGGTTGAGCGTTGTGATAACGTGATAAAATACTTGTTAACGATGTGTCTACACGACCGGCTGGTAACGATAAAGTATGGTGCACATCAAACAGAAACAAGTTGCGACCTCTATTTTACTAATTATTGCTAAACGAATTCGGCATCTTTTATGGGTTAACCGACAAAGCTTCCGCTAGTCGAAGGAACGATTGCTACAATTGATTTAATGGCAAATGTTTATATCAATCGCACTAATGGTGACACGTCCTTGTTGCTGGTTAGTCTATCAGCTTACGTTGGTTTTTATTAAGCGGCTTCCCTTATTATAAAGTTTCCCAAAATTGAATTAATGCATATGGGAATACCTAAGTCAAAGAATTACATGAATAAAGGGAACAATACGAATGGACTAAAACGGACAATTGGATCCACTGAACCTCGTCGTACAATATGTTTGACAAGAATAATTTTGGTTATTATTGTCAGTTAGCTATACAATATCAACTTTTGACTTAATTTTAATTTACTCTTATTGAAGAATGAACCATGTAAACACTACCATTTTCGTCCAAATTGGTTACAAAATATGATAAAAATGACAATACCTGATAATGCAAGACTTCTTCTAGACTAAGATAGTGTAACTCTCAGCTTGCAAACATTGAAACAACTTGAATAGATATGATATCCCAGTTAAGTAGATAATTGAAAGAGAAATGGAAAGAACGCAACCATCAATTTTTTAGACATTACAATACATGCTAAAATCTACATTATCGACTAACAATATTCCTTTACTCGACATTGGCAAGTGTCGAATTTCGAAGAGATTCATCAAGTAACATCGACTGAGAGAAAAGAAAGAGCCAATTTATTATTATTACTAAGATAATAATTTTTATATTCATCCTTTGAATCAATTCGCGAATATTTAGTGCTTTTTTATGTGAATAAACTTTTAGAAAACCCTATAGATTTTTTCGAATCTGTATTTCCTATAATTCAACGATCTACATTATCAACTTGACCTTTTACATTTTTTTGTTTATATTGCCACTCAGAAAAAAGTTCTACGTCATTATATTCAAGGGTACATAAATCTAATTCAACAAAAATCTTCTCCTGCTGACAACGCTGACCGTGCCAAAAGATTGTCTTTGGGAAGACTCAAAATCCGCAAGTTTCATAAGTACCATGCACCTCCGATGGGTATCGTCAGATGGTTCTATGAATTCACGCGTGTTGAAAAGGAGTCCCGTTCAGGTGATGATATAATCAATAATACAAGATATCGTGTAAAATATAATAAATCTCCGGGTGAAGATTAAAAACATTGCTAATGCGATAAACATCTCAGTTGAACGTGTAAAACATCCTTCATGAAAAATTGGATACAAGAAAGTTATCGGCGCTATAGGTGACACATCTGCTAATTATTGATCGCTAACGTTGAAATTGCGTGATAATTGGTGTTTGGATATGTTTGAGTATTATACGAATAATACTCAAACGAGTACGAATGAATGTCTGGAGCGTCATGTAATTGTAGATGAGCAACGGATACGTCACTACGCGCTAGAAATCAAAGGTTAATCGGCAAAATTGATTTTTCCCAGGGAACCACCGGAAAAAGAGGACGGGAAAGTTATGACACCGACTTTTTGGAATTCGTGAACGATAGTCTTAATCGATTTTTTGGAAAGTAGATGAGCAATCACAGCGTCCTACAATGCCGATTTATTGGACCGTCTTAACCCTCAATTAAAATGGAAAGGCACCATAGCTAAGCAGAAAGTTCTCTGTCTTCAGTAATTACGACAGTAAAATTAGTGGTGCCTCATATACCATGTTCACTGGATATGCCTCTCTGTGAGATCTTTGTTTCTCCGATTGTGAAAAGATGGATTGAATAGAGGCCTATTTGGTGCAATTCGGCAAATCCTATTATCTATATGGCTTAAAAAAGTACGAATATCATTAAGATAAGTCTATATAATTAGAAGGAGATTATGCCGAGAAATAAATTTATTAAATTCAAAAAAATACCGTTGCTTGCCCGGTAAAAAAAGAAATTCTTTCAGTTATTGCGTATAGGTTTCCTGTGGTTCTACAAATTCCGGCTTTGCCGTTTATTATCGAACGTCGCTTGCAGCATCGTTTTCGGCGAATTCTGACCATATAAAGGATGATATTTTTCCGCGATAATTAGAAAACAGTAAGCAACACATCCTTGTATACAGCGATAAAAACGAAAGAAAAAGATGTGTAATATGGAACAAATTTTATCGAATTGTTTTGGTATTTCTACAAAAAAATATGTGTAAATTTGTGGTTTAAGTTCAAACATTTATTTTATCACGTAAGATAGTGATAATAATAGCTGGATTAAACATTCGGTTGGTTGTAATAATCGTTTATTTAATGTTGATGTATAATTTAAAGTGAACATTTCACAATCTGAAGCTTTCCTGTTGTTTTTGTTTCGATTAAGGTTTGTTTATGGTTGTTGAACAATGGAATACATAAGGATAAGATTGGACGCGTTAAATATAGATATTATCCGGAGAAATGGACAATTTTATTAGATAAGTAAAAATTAAAGTGAGATTACGTTTTTAAAGGGATCTGTAAAAAAATATTTCGTATGTATTATATCATCACTGTGAATAATTTTCTTAAATTTATTGTTTTGGATGTGTTTATTTTCTTTACTCTTCTGCAGATCAAACAATAGTAATTATTGATGGACTAGGACAACAAGGAAAAGGATATTCTTGTCCTTGAATTGCGTCCATGTTTCTTTCATTATGGTCTCCATCCTCCAATCCATCCTCCATCCAAACTTCATGTTTGAATTCTGACAGAATTGTTATATACGTCCATATTGATTATTTTTTTTGTCTGTTATCGCTTCATACAATTGACGTTTTGTTTCTAATAGCGATTCGCTAATAAAGTAGATGCACGACAACTGTTGGTGTGGAACGAACTGTTTTCTTTACTAAATCCTCAAATACTAATTTTAACAAAAGTTGAAGAATAAATTTTAAGCGTATTTATTTGAAGGAATAAATCTCATAATATTGGATATTATCTTTGAGAAATACACAAGAACTCTAAAACAGCAAACGGGTGGTTTAGAGCACGAAATATACAATTATATATTTTCGTTTAGTTAAAACCAGCATATTAATGTTCACATCATACGTAAATATCAGGATTTCGTCTAATTTATTTGGAATACGTTGAATATTTTAAAGAACAAATGTGTAAGTTATCCTTCCTTTATTGGATATTGTGAACAATAAAGATTTTCCGAAAAAACTGTAGCTTTAAATAGTTTGATAATTGCATTATTTGGTCATAAGCTCGAGTTAAACATCAGCATATTATAAATATAAAATTATAAAAGAATATACATTATAAAAATAATAATTATTATATTGTAAATTTTCTAATTTACCGCATTCTTGAACTTATAACATATTTCTTTGTCGTCTGCTATACATCATCGTGCAATTTCGTTGTTCAATTGCACAATTGGCAGTCTAGCAGTATAGCATTCAAACATTCTGCTGGTGTATGCTAGTGTATCGAAACGTTTAATATGTTGCATTACATTTTGTTATGCTTTTGAATCGTCTCTTAAAGATTATGATGGCAGGAGAAAAAGTTGAATTTCTCAGTATATTTAAGGAATTAATCGATTTTCCTGCTAATTTGACATTAAAATAATGCTTTTTTCAATTAATAAATACTACTTTTTAAAGTACTTTAAATTCAATGGAAGAAAAGACTTTAGATGGTACGTTTGCTGTTTGTAGAATAGAAATCTCGAGTCAAATTAAAAATTTGTGGCGGAACTACATATGCAATCGGCATCAAATTGTAATTGTATTTAGAGATATTTTGAATTGGCAATTTTGTGGATTTACACGAATTAAGGATGGATGGCGTTCAGACATGGATTAAAAGTAAATATCCTCGTGTACGCAGATCATTTCTGACGAGAATTTAATTAACAAACAAGTTTGTGGTGAGTAATATGTGCTTGCGACAAACAATATGGTAAAAACTGGAAGATTTTTCATTATGCGGTAAAAATAACTTAAATATAGTCGATGGTGCACTCTACTGAACTAATACACAACATCTAAAAATAATTCGTACATAACCAGAATTACATACTTGAAATACTCCAATCAAGAAACCATTGAGAATGTAGTGGTTTGATATTACTCCAGGCTAATTTTAGCAACTAAGAACATTGACAAGCGAATCATTTCGCATATACAAACCGTAAGTAGACGGATACATAATAATACCAATATCATTTCGAGAAGGCCTAACATGGGAAGTGATATATTTATTACATCGATCATATTTCACACAAGTCATAGTTACAGATTACATAAATATAAATCACTTACTCATTTAGTTGACATCATTTTGCTAGTATAATATCTATGCGTGACGTAAGTTCTATTAACAATAAGATAGGAGTGGTTTTATCCAAAATTTTGCACACTTCCTGTATTTTTAGAAAGGAAATAGTTGAGTTGAATTTAAATATTTATGAATGGGAGTATGATTTATTAAATCTGTTTATTAAAGGAATGTACAGGGTGAACCCGGACATATTAAGTAATTAAATATAAAAGATCCAAATAAGAAAAATCAACTCATGAGTAGAGAGCACAAAGGCGGATGAAATTATTACTTTTACGCAGAGATTAGACAGACTCGTGTTTTAACGACTCCAGGGGACATCAGTAGGTGACACGAATCCATTCTCATGAAGCGAATAGAGGCGAGTTTATCTAGTCGCTGTAAAAAAGGAATAATTCCATCTGCCTTTGTCATCTCCACTCATAAGTTATACTCTAATTGTTGACCGTTCTTGAAATAGTGTAATTTATCTTTTATAACGGGCATCTCTTAAAAAATCAATCATTTTCATTTCGCACGAATCACTTTGTTTCATTTGAAATAACGGTTATCAGTTGCTCTAACATTAACTCATGTGATAAAAACTTCGCATTCTTAAGTAATTTGTTACTAAAATGCCTTGAAAACGTATCCACGGAGAATATGCAGACGTGATCTTGATTATGATTAATGCAATGGAAATATAGTTAGAGCATTCAACTAATTTCGACGACTTTTCTAAATCGGAAGTTCCCAGCAGAAAATTTTTTTCCAAGATTGTTTTTTAAAATTCAGAAGATTACATACTCCAAGCGCAAAGATTCCTTCCGAAAGAAACGAGGAGAACATTTTTAATATTGTTGAAGAAAACTTAAGTGAAAATTCAGGGACGATTGGAAATCAACTCAGATTATCACAGAAAAGGTATGTGTAATGAAAAATAGAAGGTCCTTACATGTTCATCCACTTCAAGAATTTGAAGATCGCGGCCTCTCATCCCAAGATTTTAATGTTGCCCAAGGAATTGGCCAAAACCCAAAAGTAAATAAATACATTTTATTGGATGACGAAGATTAATTCGCTCGTGTGGGTTAGAGGAAAACCCTCAAGTTAGAAAACCCTCAAGTTTTAACATCGATTTACCGTAAATGTTTGGTGCGGGATTCGTTAAAAGGACCGTTTGTGTTGGATGTGCGTGGATTTCTTATCAAAGGAATATATTTACAGTATTTCACTGAAGTTTTGGCTAAATATTCGGCAACCATTATACTTTCAGGATTTGAAAACCAATAAATTTGCCGGCGAGATCTCCGATCTTAAACGTAACTGACTATTTTCTGGGGATCGATGAAGATACGTGGTACCACCAGATACAAGAGAAGTTTTACTTAACCGCCTTACGAATGCAGAAGCAGTAATAGAAGGTAATCTCTTCTTATAGGTATAAACGAAAATCCGGAGTACTTTTTAAGTCTTGATGGTATTTTTTCTTTTTACATTACATTTTATTTACTGACTATGCAATCTTTAACATTATTTATTAAAAATGATATTAGCCAAGCGACCATCTCTGGTCATTGACCAAATGTGAGCCGTTTCGAGCATGTTTTTTAGTATTCTCGCAGACTTCTGGCGTTACTTTGGGAATTTTGCGTTGTTTCTGGAGACCTTTCCGTTTCAGTATCGCTGTAGAAGATAACGGGAGCGGTCAAACCGGGGCATCATAGAGACCAGTCGATATAACCATTTTTTTTTTTACATTATTCGGCATGAAAGAAGTTCTCGCAAAATTTACCTTGATGCTACAGTGTTAAATTTGCGAGGTGTGTGTGATATATCACCATCCTGCTAGAACCACATGTGTTGCAGTCCCAATTGATTCAAGCCGGACACAATAAAGGTTTCTAACGTGCTACGATAACCATTACTACCTCTATCATCCTCAAAGAAATGCGGCCCAATGTTGTTGCCAGCTCAAATACGACACGTTGGCGATTCAAACGAGGATTTTTAGTGCCTGAATAGGGGCTATTTTGTTAATTGGTAGAGCCAACCAAATCGAAATGTGTCTCATTACTCATGATGATTCTTTGCCGAAAACTCAAATTTCGCCCCTATTCATGGTTATTTTCCTGCAGCCGTTATATCAATTGAGAATAAATGCATTTTTAACAAAAGTGATAGAGGCATGCATTCATGCATCACTACATTCGAATTTTCTGAAACTTCCAAAAAATACGCAATCGAATAAATATTAAAATCGCAGTTCTCGTGTTTAAACCGTTTAAAATGTCGGGAGTTAAAGGAACAGCGAGATTTCACAAAACTCTTACTAAAATTGCCACAAGTATGTAAAAAAATAAACAGATAGGTATGGAGGATGTAAAATGTGTTGAGTTAGGGGACCATCCAAAAGTGCAATAGAAAAAAAAACTTATACCGCGCGTCGCGGAAATTGAACACCCTGCATACTTTAACGTAACATATGTTGAAAATTTTGCACTAAACCGCATAAAGGCAAACGTCTCTTTTGTCCATGTGCTAGGTAGATACGTTGATCTTTGCCGCTTTCTCGTCGACTGACAATATACATTACTTTTCTACCCTAACTTTGTATATTGCCACTATTCCATGCCAGTTTAACCTTAAATTAAATTAAATTAAAAAAATTAAAGTAAGTATAACCATGTTTGCGCATAGTAAGTATAAATGAATTGAATTGTTAGTAAAAGGCTTATAACTAGAGAGGACAAAGGCAAGTGGAATTATTCCTTTTTTGCAGCGACTAGATAGACTCGTGTCTATTCGCCTCATGAGAATGGATTCGTGTCCCCGAGAGTCGACAAAACGCGAATTTGTCTAGTCTCCACAAAAAAAGTAATAATTTCATTCGTCTTTGTCTTCTCTACTTATAACTGTAACTGGAAAATATATTCGTACAAGTATATACACGACTCTGCATTAAATCAACAAAAAAGCAAGCATTTGGACTGAATTTAGTGGCGGTATTTTTTAAATTTTCTTCAACCCGATGAAATAAATATTTATTTAAAACTGTTGTTCTTCATATATTTTTTTAATAATGTATGCTACGTTATATATAACAGAAAAATGTATATAATAATAAATGTCTGTATCATTAAATTTTATATAAAAAGAATTCTACAATAGATTTTTATTTTTGAATAGAAAAACCAGTGTTTCTGTAAAGTATGTTACTTTATTGCATTGTTAATAAAGAATTGTTTTGTATGCTACATGAGTATCTATATTAGAAGCATCGTTGGGAAAACCTTGACGTTATTGTTACGTCATCTGCAAATAATACCTAACTAAAGAATCAAGTTCCATGCTAAATTTTACATCTATACGTGCAACGTGTCCACTTACTTGTTAGTGTGTAATTCTTAATTATTCCTTTCTGTGAGATTCAGATAAAAGGCTTTCGAATAAAAAATATTAAACAACACAAAATTGCATTCAAGTACACATTGTACTCAAACTTCCTCTACAAATGATCCTAGTTTGACTCTTTAAAAGGAACATCTTCTGTATTATTACGTTTTTCGGATGCTTATCTTGGATTCATGTCGATTTTCTTCAATATTCCCCGTACTCAGTTCCATTAACGTTAGAGGCAATTAAAGTAATTTCAGATTTTTCACACACCCTGTATATTTTTTTACAATCTGATAAAAAGGCTGTTGAGGATTTCTTTTCGCAAATGTTTCCTGCATCTAAATTGTGTCCTTCTTACATAAAGTGAATTTAATCAATTCTAGCATAATTCTCCTGGATACATTATCGAACATGTGCGAATAATAAACGGCAAAAATAATTGATTGTCGTTTATCATACAACGAACAGATATCTTTAACGCATGGCATCGGGTTTGCTACGAAGGACACCGAATAAAATCAAGAAAATAAGGTTTGGACAATCAATAATATATCAAGCAATTTACGCAGAAATAGTATTTTGCGCGTATATAAAGGTAGAATGAAGAAGAAAATGCTTACATGAACTCAAACAATGATCAAGAAGTTGGCTTGACTTTAGATAATGCGCAATTATATAACATAGTAATCTTATATATCCTTAGATTGTTAGCATATTAAAGGAAAAGAAGATATTTGAAGCAAGCGGATACAATCGCCGATAGATATTGTTATCTACGTAACTATTCTTTCAACTAATATAGTTAATTTGCCCAAGTAAAGTTGAGTGTTATAAAATAATAACCAAGCTTTTAAATAATGGTAGCAAGGACGGCGGGGTAGTGTGGCGAACAGCCCAAAAGTATCGCCACGTTTTACGCCAGATGAATTTAATTAATTAATCCGGACGAAGGCGTCGATCATCATTTTCAACGGTTGACCGAATCCTCGAAACGGCTGCCTAGGATTAATTAATTAAACTTTACATATGTAAATAACATAACGACATAATGATTGGAAACGAAAGCTACAGGATTGATGAACTTGGAATGTCTGTAACAACAGCAGTGTTCTGTATATTTACAATTTCACGTCTAATTGATCCCTTTCAAGTACTTTTAACGATTTGACGAATAAGCACAGAAGAGAACCATAGTTTTCTCGAAATGCAGAAAAGAACGTCTATTTTTCATTAAATTAATCAAAAATTAGATTTATTAAGTTAAATAACTGTGTCTGAATAAACACTTTACATAAAACACGTTCACTAATTTACTTGCATGGAAACGATTGGCATATAAGTTGTAAAAAGTCGGAAGCTTAAAAAAGAAAGTACAATGCCAGCAGTGACCCAACAATAGTCTGTAACCTTCCATAACAGCTCGTATTCATTAAAGAACCTCGACAACTGAATCAGGGTATACGTATACGTAAAAAAAAAAACAATGACAGAAACACCTCACTGCGAATGCGTCATCGAGTTTCACATTCTTATGACTACCAGATTCCAAGAAATACTACATATGAGTCACTGTTAGTATGACCTACCTGTGATGCTTATATCACGCTTAAATGGTTAATCGGATCATTAAATCTAGCGAGGTGCGCGTGTACTCATCGCATTTGTGCAAAATATTAATCAGATTTAGTATTGATCACAGCTTCTATTAGCCTATTAATGTACTTTGATCATTAAAAGGTAATGCAATCCATAAGAAATAAATAGTTGTTTTGCAAGATTAATAACAAGAAGAAGTAAGGTGTTGATCGATCATTGATCGATATAAAGTAATCTTATTGGTCTTGCAGAAACGAGCATTTGTTTACGTAAGATTAATGGAATTTTAGGAATTTATGTGCATACATAGAGATATCAAGGAAGTAACGATATCGTAGAATAATTTTTTGTAAGCTGAAGGAGAATTGATTTTTATTTTTTTTATATTACGTCCACAAACAGAAAAATGGTCAACAAACGCTGCTATAAGCAAGTAAACTAGATAACTGGCATTACTGAGAACAGGATCAAAAAAAAAAAAAAAGAAAGTTGTATGTGTTAGTAGTTATCTTTTTTAACGGTATCCGGTGAATAAGTTAACTCAACAAAGCAGTTGATAATCTACGGAGAGGAAGACAACCGTACGACGTTGAGAAGTAAAATAATTTAGTAAAATTAAGTATATGGTCTGTTTCTAAATAGTTTTATTAAAATTCATTGTTTTCATACTCGATATTTCATTCTCTTATTGTGAACTTCATCAGGAGTTGTAATATTATATAGAAGAAACACGGTCAAACACGGTAAAATTAACTTTATAAACTTTAAATAATTGAAGGTTAAGCATCAATTACTATTGGTAGCTCCAACTCCTGGTTGTAAGTAATTAAAGTTAAAACAAAATATTTGGAATCTATCCAGGAACAGACCGCTTACCTGATTTTTCAAAAGTTTATTATTTTATTTCCGAATAATAATAATAGTAATAATAATAATTTATTTCCTATAATTATAACTAAGCCTGCAGAAAAACATATACACAGATTTTAAGACAGGACAGGCTTTCATATTAAATTTAAAAAGAATAAGAAGAGCACCATTTCCCACTCGTAGCAAACTGTTAGTGTTTTCGGTATTCCTGACAACAGTTGCCGCGTTACACCATGTATATAATGTATACATGGTGTTACAAAAAAGCTATTACGGAGAACGATAGTACAGCACAAAACATGAAAACGAAGTAATTGTTCTTACAAATGACTCCCTCAAAGGAAAGGTACAAGAAAGAGTAGAAATAATTACGGCATGGACTATTAAATTAATCATTATTGAAGATAACATTTTTTTTTGGTAGTAAAACACCATGACTTCAACACCAATTAGGATTAACATCAAATTTTTATGAGTGCAAGGTTCATTCTTACGCATTTAACGAAATTCATCAAAATAAAAAAGATCCAGCAATCTATCTCTCTTACATTTCAGAGATTCTACGTCTTTGATATTGTAGACTTAAAAGTAGGGATATCAGTCATATAAGATATATGTAAATACTTCAATAAATCCTGCACCCTTATTTTTCTTTAGAAAAATACAATTAGCGGCCCTAGTTATTGCAAGAAGCTGTTAAGTGATTCAAAATTAAATTTTCTTTCCTAGAAATACGCTTAGGAAATTCGAAATTTTCTAGTTTTTATAAAACCTTACAATTCAAAATATGCTTATAAATATGAATGATTTTAAACACAAATCACATATAGTTCAAACGCTTAATTATAGAGACTACAAAATACGACGATAACGAATATGTTGTTCTTTTTTTTTACAAGAGGAGGTAATATAGCCTCTCCTCATACATTACGTGAGATATTAACTTATTATAGAATGGATCTTCAGTAAATTGAATCAGATGTCTATCTTGAAAATTCTTAAATAACCGCGTCCTTATTATTCGCTTACACATTTATTTATTTCGGTCAAAACATCTTCATCTTTATAAAAAACGTAATTGACTCTTAACGCAAAAAAGGCATGAAATCACTTTCACTTTAGCTGCAAGTGAATTTTGCCATTAACGTTAGTCAGACACATGCATAACTTATGTAGCCGACCTTGTTCGAAAAATTTGATGTTGTCCTAATTGATATTTGACGGCAAAACTAGGTTCTTAAACTCGAATGACCTCTAAACTAGTCGAGTTAAGTTGCATGTATAACAAATATGAAACCTCTTTGGTGGTCCCAAATGATAAATGAGTGTATAGAATTTTGCGTATATGGATATCTGTTATAATAGAAGAATATAACATAAATATATCGCCGAAAAATCATTTTTTTTTATATAACTGGTCTATAAAATATTAGGACGAATTAGTGAGACGTCAAAGATATTTTATATAACAAATGCAGTACACTGAAGGTTAAAAGGCATGGAAAATCCAATTATAATGGAAATACCGGGAGATCTATGCATTTAAACAATTTAATTGTTTCGGTGGATTAAGCTGTAGAAAATATTTTTTTTAATATAATTTTATTGGGAGAATAAGTTAAAAAGCCTTCCAGTTTATTTATTAAAAAGTTGATTGAATTTCTTATTGTTAGACGCAAACCAAATTCATTTCAGATCAGAAAAACCAACATTCAAGGTTAAATATTTTCCAGAAACAGTAATTTCAAAATAATTATATTACATCAGTATAGTTCTGACTAACAATCATTTAAAATAAACTTGTTTCGTTTTGACTCGACAAAATTAAATCGTCTATTGGATGGAATTGTCCATTATGTAACTTTTGTTAGTAGCGTAGAGTCACTCTCCACATTATTTAAACATATTAAATTAGAAATTTAATGTATTTATTATGTAATTTTTCCTTTTACTTATACTCTTTATTTTTTATTGTATTCTTATGAAATTTTTGTAATTTTTTTTACTAACAGGACAGGACGAAAATCTAGTACGCAAAAATCGTAGATTTATCGTCAGTAATATAATTTAAAATTATTTTGATATATACAGAGTGTACGAAGAATCTCGTACTGTTACCCATCCTGTACATATACTTTGTACGTAACCACTAATGTAATACGCAGAAAAGAAAACTTAAGGCAAGATGAAAGGAAACCCAATTTTTTCAGCGGTTGTTCAAATTTAAAACCACAAGATTCTTTATCTGACTTTATCACAATATTACAAAGTACACATATTTCTCTAAAGAAACATGTTTAAAAGAAATTTATTCTTTATTATTATTTGCTTCCTTATATTTATTGAGATCTAGCTTATAGCAGTAATAATAATGATAATTGAGCCTTATTTCGCAGACCATAGTATAAGCACGGAATAAGTCAAGAAGAATAAAATACCGCCTAGATACGAAATAAAAACCACAATTATGACTGATATCGATGGTATTACCGTCAGTAGTAATAATAGTTAATGATAATAATGGTAGTGACAATAGCAAAAAGAGGGTCGATCACGACGAAGGTTCTTGTATGCAAATTAAGTGATACGGCATAGGTACCAGTTTCGAGAAACATTTACAGATGTAATCCATTTGTAGTAATTTTGTTGTGATTCAAACAAAAATGTTACGGATTAAACTAAATTATTGGGAAATATTTGGAATCTTGTATTTAAAAATAACATAGTTTGCGCCTGTAAAAGATCTTTATTTTCATCATATTAGATATGTATCTACTATGTTCGTCATATTAGATATATAGATTTATAAGAAATTTAAAATACTTTTATTACGGGATTCCACCATATTAATCAGTCAGGAGAATTCTTGAAATTGATCGCCCTCGTGGATTAATATATTATCAAATGTTTTTGAATAAGAGTAATAATCGGCCCCATCTTTCTTTTTAATGGAACATTAACTACAGCGATGTGTGAAATGTCTTTTATAAGCCGACTTAATGTAGCAGAAATGACAAGTGGTTACTTCTACCTGATTGGAGCTAAAATGTTACAGCAAGACGTACAATTGAGTTTCCGAAGTTCGACAACTGCATTAATTCGGTTATGGCACAAAGAATCATTACACCCTCTAGAGACGAAATTGTCACTTTTACATTTAGCAAATTTTTAGAAGCCAACGTTTTATGACAGTTTTCGAAAAAAACCATTTAAGTATTTCTTCTATTACCTTAACTGGAAAGACGTAAGTGAGATTTATAGGTTTCCCATGGTTACCCTTAGGAGAGGGGCAGGGTTTCGTAAAATGTTGATTTTTGTCGGAATTTTGGGCCGGTAGTATTTGCTGTCTCGTCTATGTAGTGCAGACCAAGGTGAAGCCTACGCCTATGTATGCTATAATACGTCCATTGGGATGTAAAATTCCATCACATTCACATTTATTACGTCTCTCTAGCCAGAGCAGTAATGCTTAAAATTAAATGAAATTAATTGACGCGTTTCAGCGTTTTTTCAAGAAATCGCTTCACAAATTTATGAACATTGTGCCTACTTTGTAGCCAGAATGTATATTCTTTATAACAAAAAATGAGAATCAATGATATTTAACGTGTGTTGTGTATTGCAGTGTGCATTAACAAAAGTCAGGAATGTTAGCATTTGTAGGTTTCCTTCAATTGGCGCATGCTCCAAGTTTTAAGATCATTCTTATAGTATCACAGAAAAATTGTCTTTCCTATATACAAATATTATTTATATTTAAAACGTAACGATAGCTTGCTATGAACTTTTATTTTCCGCACATGCTTATCTATCAATCATATTACGATGCTGTCGGTTACAATCAATAAACAAACGCGCACATTTTGAAGTAGCAATCAATTTGAGCAATAGGAGTTGTGACAAACGTGTTAGACGCATACGGATTCTTATGTACAGGAACAATTAACATCATAAGTACACAAAAAAAAAACCAAGGAAACATTTTATCAGGCTTAAAAAGTGCTGAACTCCTTGTAAATTTATTGTTTTGCGTATTTCGACATAATATCATTCAGGAAGGAAGTGGTTGGAGATTATAGGCCGAGAGCGTGGTTTGGAAACATACATAATTTATGTTCGTATTTATGTATACAAGTTAGTATATACTCTCATATATCGATAAAGTTCTAACCGTTCATAAGTAAATATTAATAAATGTTATATAAATTTAATGCAGACAGATTTTTTGGTTACATTTTTTTTTTTTGAGTATTGCGGAGAAGAATAAATAATCACTATCACTCGTGCCTGGAAAGTTACAATTACCTCGCTGTTCTACTTAACTTAAACGTTGACTTCACAAATATGATGAACCCAAATACGCAAATAAATAATAAGTAACAAATATTCGTTATCAGAATCAAATAACAGCTATCGGAATCAAATTTTGTTGATTTGTATGTATCGAAAGCTATTTTAAGTAATCGAAATTTATTCCAACGTTTTTTAGATTACTGACAATAATAATTTCCATTGATTTTGTTATTGGGAAAGATAAGATAGTGTCTTTAGTAACAGAAAAAATTGTTATTTATTATTAGTATGGAAAATGCAATAACTAAAAATTTAATAACATTCAATAATGGATGGAATCATTTTTTTCGAATACATTCAGCAACTCGATTAGATATTGAATTAATTTTATTTTATCGAGGCGACGGCCCAACGGGGTGTATAAGCTTTCTTAAGCTTGAAATAATTTCACGGGCCTTTTAATGTGTGAGTTGTGTGTCCAAAGTGTTCTGTGGCCTTGCTATCCCCACGCCACCCCGTAAAGGGTGAAGCACTGTTAATGGCTCGGGAGTATACCGGACCCACTAAGAAAATCTATTGAACCTAACAGGAGTCGAATACATATCGCCTAACTTTTCCCAGTCAAGTATCAGGCTTATCACTCGGCCACCGAGAATATTGTTTCTTGGGGCATTTCCTGCCAAACTGTATTGACTTGGTAGTGAAATTGGATTTCGTAGAAGCCGACGCCCGATGATATCCCATATGTGCTCTATTAGCGAGAAATCTGGTGAGCCTGCAGACCACCGAAGCAGATTTACTTTGTTTCTGGTCAAGAAATGCTTAGTTATTCGGGTTGTACAAGAACAAGCATGATTTTGTTGGAATATTTCGTTCACAATGGTCTGTAAATAGGGAAACGCGACGGGCTCCAGGCCATTCTATATGTAACTGGTAGCTGCTTGGGTGCAAATTAGTACTATCGGAAACAGAGGTGATAGGGCCCCAATTATATCGATTATGCCGATCAACAAGGAGTGCATTTCTCACTCCTGTTGGCTCTTTCCGCAAATTTCTAAGGCACCCTAATCGTGTAAGCCTTGCAAGCTATACGTGTATTACTTTAGACGTGTTTGCTTTATGCAATTTGAGAATCCTTTCTAGCTCCTTATGACATATTTTTCTGGAGTAATATCTTTCATTACTTAACTTAATGTATTTGTGTGAATTAATCAAGGCTTTTTCTTCTTTCTAACAGCGTTAGGCTCTTTAATATTTTCTACTTATCCTGAAACTTTTATGTTTATGAGTAACGAAGCTAAAATAAACTTTTTCCTGTCAAGTTTATGTTAGTTATTATGTAGTAATATATAATAATTAGTTCGGGACGGCCGTTTCGAGAACACGAATGGTCCTAATCATCAAACGATGACCGAAAGATGAAGACCATTCGTTTCCTCGAAACGGCCGTTCCGGACTAATCATTATATATTGCTATATAATAAGTTAAACTTGTGAGGTGCAGAGGTTGCCGATACTTATGTGTTGTTTACTATACTACGCCACAGTTCTTGCTATCATTATTATTTTTCTTGTCGTTTAGTCGCTATTTGTAAAGCAGCTGCAAAACCAAAATAATGCTGAATAACAAATCAATTGCGCTCTTTGAAATTGTCTCGGAAGCCAAAGATACTTCCAAAGCTTCCTAATCAGAGCAAAGTTTGACGAAATCTACATCAACCTAGTTATCTTTGGAAATTCTACGTTACAAGAAAATTGGAAAATTTTTCCAGGAGTGATCCGGAAGTTACAATACGGTGTAAATTTTCACATCAAAATTCGAAGTAATTTCAAATCTGTACGTTGCTGATAAGCAAGGGTGATTCATACATAATGAATTGTATTGCAACAAGTTTATTGTCGGAAAAACACGAATTTTAATTACGGCTATTGTATGAATTTTTATGAGCATATTATTACCACGAGTTATTTAAAACTTATTGTTTACGAAACATAATAAACATTTGAATCTCGTTGAAAAAAGAACAGGTTCTCTTCTTGTGTGAGATCTTGTAGTATTCTGTTAGTATTGGTTGAAAAAAATATGTTTAATATCACGTTGGATAGTCACAGCGTTGCACAAATAAAAATACTGAATCCAGAATATGTTGTGGTTGTCTTTTCCTAGATATTGGTTAGAATTGCCGCCCAAAACATGTTTGATCCAAGTCAAACATTTCTTTGTCCAGTATTGCAATTCATATACTCACTCTTAAATGGTATGATCGTTCGTACCTCATGTGGAAGTAATAATGATAGCAAGGACTGTGGCGTAGTATGGTAAGCAACACGTAAATACTGGAAACCTCCGCACCCCACAAGTTTAATTTATTAAATAATCATATATAATTTCCGGGCTAATTATCATATTACTATGTAATAAATTGAGTTTGTGTAATGCGGAGGTTGCCCATATACAGGGTTACCTATAAATAGCACGTAAGCTACCGAAATCTGAAGACTACCTATCAATGTGTTACTGAAAATTTAAAAAGAAATTTATTTGTAACATATACATTTTGTTCAAATTTTAGGGCCCAAAATGCAGGTAAAGCCGGTCCATATCTTTGTTTCTCCTATATTATACAAATACCGCTGATGAATCAAAGTTAACCCAGATGCAAATAAAAAGCGATAAAGCATTGTAGATGCTATGAATAGTGAATAGTCTATTGAAATGCATTAGTCTGTCGTACAGCTGATGTCGAAGTGTTTATGTGTTTACATTGAATATGCCGATAACCATATGATTTGCGTTCTTAATGTTTAAAGTTAATGCATCCGAAATGTCGGGTTTTGAGTTATTTTAGTTATACATTCTTTTTCTTTTTATGAAATTTGTGGTGGTCCTAACAAAGACCGATCTAGGCGAAACAGGACAAAATAATTTATTAATGTAAAAAATGTTCGAAATGTCCACCGTGAGCTCTAATACAGGCATCAATTCGGCGACGAAAGTTACTATGCACACGAGTAAAATTTACCATGTCTTCGCGAATGCGTTGAGCTGCAACATAAATGCGATTTCGCAGATCTTCGACATTTTCAATATTAGGGCGACGATCATATACCAAGCTTTTCATGTATCCCCACAGAAAAAAGTCTAATGGATTTAGATCATTTAATCTAATTCCGTTGCACGCGCTTTTAATTTAATCTTTGCACGCGCTGGATGTGATACGGATGAAGTAAATTATTTTTCAAAATTCGATGCACCGTCGTTTGGGACACATTTACTTGCTGGGCTAAAGTTGTAGTACTTATGCCTGGTTCCGCCTCAACGATGTTTAAAATATGCTCTTCTGCTTGCTGAACTCTACGTGATATATGACGGCCACGACCTTCGAAACGTGGAATTACTGATCCTGTTTCTCGAAGTCGATACACGGTTCTCACAATTGTCTCGGATGATGGATGCCGCCGATTGGGAAACCGTTCCGCGTACAAATTTTCTGCCGCAAGACTATTTTGTCCTGTTTCGCCATAAATCAAAATCATATCGGTGTATTCGATATTCGTATAGGATGCCATTGCAATTGCGTGTAATGACGGTGAATGCTATGTGCATACTAAATGGATATCCGAACGCTGCTTCAGCGACTGCCGGTGATTCCCATATGTTAACTAAGACAGAGTCGGACTCGAATAAAGAAAAATCATTTTCTCGTTACTACGTGCACATAGAACCATAATATTTTGTATTTAGGCATTACTCATGCGTTTCTTTCACCTAATTTTTTTTTCGTACTATATCCGAATAAGACTGTATATGTATTGTTTACGCAAATAAAAGCTTATTTTCTTATAATTATATTGGTGTATCACTTGCTCATTATTTTTATTGAACATCTTAAATATAATCAAGTTAGATCTAGATCATTATACAAACACAAACAGGTTTGTAAATAAAATGAAGTATTATTTTAAAGTGCCTTTGTCGTTCCCCCTCACTCTCAATAGTTTTCTTTTAAATATTCCTTTTAATTATTGATCCTTGCAAAGTACGAATAATACCTTACTTGGCAGGCTATGGTTTTAACATTACAAAGAATTATTGTTGCCAGTAAATATTATTGTTACAATCCTCGTTTCTTACACGTTTAGTATGTGCATATTATTAAGTGGATATGTTAAATTTATTTTATATACTATGAAGAATATGGAGAATATTAAAGAATTGGAGGAAGAACTTGGCGAGAATTCAACGAATGATGTCGTCATTTGCCGCCAATAGATGTAAAGAAATTCAGGAAACACTTATTTAATAACTGTCAGTGTTAGATCAAGAAAAGGCTGTAATAAACCTGTTTCGAAGAATCGGGTAAATAAGATTAATGTTTTAGCGCATAAGAAATGTACGCTGGTGTCGGCTAAATGATGCACATGCCCGGCCATTCTACCTTGCAAGTATATTAGCAGCTAATCCAATATTTCGATGATCGATCCTGACGAATCCTGGAGGCGATCTCCGCGATCGCCGGATTTGACTCCTCTTTTTTCTGGGGTCGTATTAAGAGTGGAGTTCACACAGCTCCGGTCGCTACTAATCAAAATTTCAGTTTGTGTGACGGGACCGTACAGAGAATTAGCCCGAGCCAAGTGACGCAATGATACGTCGAATAATAAAATGCTTGGAGGGTTGTTTAGTTTTATGCTGCTTTTTAAATTTTGTACGGACATAACTACTGCTAAGTATATATGTATTTAAGTATTTCTATTAAAATTGTAAACATCCTGTATGATATTAACGGAACATTTTACTGCGTTTTTGTAAAACAACGTTAGTATTCAGAAATTAATCAATTACGTGCAACGGTATAAATGTCAACATTTACGCAAAAATCCTAATATCCAGATAAGTATGGAAAATCCCGAAAATGCTGGATTCGAAAACGTAATATTATACAGGATATTCCGGTTAACCGGAAACGCAAAAAACTTCAAAATATTTCAAAAAGAAAGTAAATACCGAATTGTTGCGAAGCTTAAATTTTTAAAGCTGAAAGGTTTTCATTAAGCCTGAAAACTTCTAACTATCCACATCCTAAAATTTTAAAGCTGAAGGGTTTCATTAAGCTCGAAAACTTCTAACTGGCCACTTCAGTGGAAAACCCTTTATAAATAACTTAGCGGTTACATTCCTAAAACATAAATGATTGTATAGGATAATAATGACTTCAGCTTCGCTCGAAAAGACATCAGCGGCAAAATATAATCCAACACAATACATTCATTACAATTCCATAACATCCTAATGAAATAAAATATTTGTTACATACCATACGTATTGAACTAACATCTATGTTTACGCTGCTAATTATATTTGATACGTATACACAGTTTGGATTTCTCAAGGATCCTTTGCAGCGTAATATTTTGCGCGGTTTTTCTAATCGGAATCAATTGTACGAACGTAAAACACTAGGCTCTTTATTAGTTTGCCTATATACAACCATGATACGTAATTACTTACGTATTGGACAATATTTATCATGCAGCGTTACAATGGTTTTGATTTCACTGTATACAGTGCGTGATCGTTTTAAATAAATGAAAATATATTAGCGCCTACCGCGAAAGGAGCGATTGACAATATGTGTAAGTTATTATTTAAATGTGAAATTGCAACGTTAACTCGTTTCGTTTGAATATCGATCTTGAGAATATCGGAACTTCAATAAAAAGAAAAACTTGGAAGTTGAAACTTTTAAACTTACCAAACTTGATCTCAAAAATAAAGATGAATATCGCTAATTTAAATGACACAGCCATTCTACACAGGTAAATAAAGCATGAGGTAATTCTGCGTAAACAAACTTGTCGCGAACAACACAGCACACAAAGTTTTCTTTCAAAGCTTCGTGGTCCCAACTTAAACTAACACATTGAAAATATTTAATATTCAAATACCATGCTTGATCGGGCGCAGCGCACACTGGTGGGGACACTCAAGTAAATTTTTGTTCCTTTTCCGTAGAAATCGCCTAGAAGTTGATTTCGAAATAAACGTGGGTTTAAATTAAAAGTATTTGTATTGTTTAAGATACGGATTTAATTAAGTTGATGTAATTCGTTTTTTGGAAACCGCAATACGATTTTATTTAAAGAGAAATTTGCAATGTTCGATTTATTTTTCACTTTTCATTGATTAAACTGACAAAAGTTTCATTCCGGATGACGTTGATAATCAGAGAAAATTATAGGTGATTCTATGTTATTAATTATTTTAAAATCGAAATTTTGATTGAAGGAAATCCGCAACAGAGTCGGTTTAAATCCTCAAGTCTTAACTTATGGTTAATACCAAGTAGTAACATCAAGAAGGAAAAGGATTCCTTCTGATACAATTTGTTTTATTGTTTTTTAAAATATTCGCAATTCTCGAAGCATTGCTTCTACTCTGGAGAAAATATTTCCAAAACACGATTTCCCAAGACTTCAACAGCTCCTCTTCAGACGATAAAATCCGCTGCCCTAGCCTTTTTATTTGATATTCAGAAACAAACAGAAGTTGTTAGGCGATAAGTAAGGTGAATACGGACAATTAGACATTATCTTGAGAACTGGCATTGTCATGACTCATGACGAAAGATATTGCGACGTTGTCGATTACTTTTCTCTGCTCTCTTTTAAATACATGAAGCATTATTTTTTTTATTTTTTAAGCTTTTTTTCGACGATTGGTGTTTAACTAATCGTCTTTCATTACATCAACAAAAACTACATGTTAAAGCTGAACAATACGCAACGAATTTACTTCCTCGATACATCCCTACTTACTGAATTGTTCCGGAGCCCATATTTATTTAATATGTGACCTCTTTGGGATTGCATATGATATTCTGACGTGGAGACCTGTATATAATGTTTTCGTCACAGTGACGTGATATTAGAATTACTACTAGGCTACTACAAGTGGTTGGGTGGTGATCTATCTACTTCATTATTATTTTTCTTTCTTTTCATCATTTCTTTTCAGAGTATCTTTAATTTAATTCTATTGTCTATTATATGTTTTATGCATATAATTGAAACATTTTATGTGTCTTATTTAACTGTTTAATGATTTGATACGCTTACTGCCTGCTACAAGCTTCTATTGCTAAGAACTACCGACTCCTAGATATGTTAATGCATGGCTGGTTGTCTAACTATCTATTACATGTTTCTACATAGGTTATCCGTATTTGTACGGCCATTAATCGATTGGCTTCCACGTTCTATAAATGTGCTTTACATAACGAAACATGTCGTTAAATGGTGGTTGGATTGTTTAATATTTTCATTATTATTAAATTAATTTAAAGTTTTCTTGTAAAGAAAATGGTTCAAGACTCGAAACAAATTTTATTTTTCAGTTTTTCCAGAAAAACTAAATAAATAACATTTTAGCGAGGCTGAGTATAATAATTGATGTATTTGAACTAGAACGTGTCAGAAATGTAAATATTTGTTTGGAATTCCCGGATTATTAGAGTTTAATTTCGAGTCCTAAAGGTCAAATATTTCGAAACCTAAAATTAAAGAACAATAAATAAGACCATTGTTTACGTCCTGTAATTGTCTGTATAAAACAAGTTGTCAAATTCTTATTTTTTACTTCACTACGGTTTATATTACCTGCGATATATATACAACATATGTATGTAAAGATATGTAATTGTTAAATGGTTAATCTTTTCATCTTTGTTACAAAGTTACATTACAAGTGGAAAGTCTTCGACACAATCTTCGTCTATCTTTAAATAAATAAATGTTTTATGATTTATATGTTACTATCGGTAGCATAATTTCAAAACACCATTTCCAGCGATTGCTTTAGTTCCGTAAAATATGTAACTGGGATAATAAATATGATCCAGATTTTGCCTAGAAGATAGAATCCTTAAGATTTATGTACGTGGTTGTACATAAATCTTAAGGATTGCTTAATACGAATGAACACAAGAGAAACAATTCCTAATGTTTTCAAATACGTTAAGTTCTGTCGAGATATAGAGGTGCTTTCGGAATAACGCCACCATTCGCTGCTGTTGTTGTTGGCGCCGATTAGATATTTCAATTAACTATGTATTTATGTTACTGTTATCAATTGCAAACGATCAAAACATACTTAATATGCATATCAACTCTCCAAGTACTTGGAATTAGCAATTAAAATACAGCAAGAGTATCTATGGCGAGCTCTAAACTTCCTAGAAGCATGTTAGTTACGCGATATCAGCATAACATCCACTAAAATCTCTTTGCTAAGATTGCTAAGAAGGCATCATGCGTAAATTCTCTCCAAAGTTTATATTTGCCTGAATTGCTATCTATATATATACAACAATAAGAAGATAATGAAAGAACACACATGCATAGCGGAAACTTGCCCAAATAGACGCTGGTAATCTTTTTAGTACACTGATCTTGATAAGAGAGGCTTTACTAGATTAACGAATTAGCCGGAAAGGCAGAAACTGGTGTTGATTAGATGGGAGTTGCGAAATTATTGAAACGTGAATGTCTTTTGGAGATAAGGGACTAGGTAAAAATAAACTGTTGGTAAAAATGGTAGTATATATATATATATATATTTATTTATTTATTGGTTTGTTAAGAGTTTATCTCATCTTTTTGCCACCTTATCCTTTTTATCCATTTTCCTTTTTTGTCAAGGTTTGACTGTCGCCTTATGTCATTCTTGCTAAACAATAACTTTATTTTATAGTAATAAGAATATTTTATTTTAACAAGTTTTTTAGTACTTCGAAAAAAAATCACGAGTCACCATTGTACGTACCAGTTTCGTAAGACTTCGCATATAATAATTCGCCTGACACATTGTTGAATTGCTTAAATGATACCATCAAAATTTTAATATTTCGTGTAACAAAATTCTCGAATAAAAATAATTTAAGGAGCAGAAAATATAAATTTTATTCATCACAAAAGGCAAAAGATATATGCTATTATTGAAAAAAATGAATTGTTTCCTTTACATCAAATGCTCAAAACGCTATCTACTGGCTTCTTGACAATAAGCAAATATATGGACGCATTCATTTTGTTTATTATGAATGACTTATTGGACTCATTTTATATCAGCGAAACGTCAAGTTAAACATCAAGTACATGACAACACCCGAATGGCACTTCTACTACGGGTTACGGTCGTGAAAGCCTACACTCAGCATTTATGCGCCCTTTTTTATATTTTTCCCTATTTTTTTTTATGCCGACAAGGATTACCTAAGCATATATACTGTCCATATTATTTCTATTTACCATAACATTGGTCCAACTTAATAGATTTTTTATTTTCAATACCTGCATAAGATAAAATTAAGGAGCGCAAAGTTTAGAACTCTACCAGTTCTCGTCTGCCGATCCACTCTTCCAGAAAGCAGTTATTTATAAAAACTCATGAACAAGACGTACAAAGTACTGAAATGCACTACTTTGCTATCAGATATAAGTCGTTTAGAAACATTCCTGCAATCGGATACAAGTGCATCTCTCGAAGAAGAGTGTTTTGAGAAAGAAAAAAGGGACTCCCCATGCAAAGGTGTTGAGTATGTGCTTTAGTAATTCAGTCAAGATACTCTCTACTCCAGTTGCTACAATTTCGTCGAATTACTGTTCCATTTAAATGAAGTGAGGCTTCACTCGAAAATAGGATTTTGGCGGATGAAGCGTGGATCGCGGTTGCATAAATCCTGCATTATCTCATAAAACTGTAGTTGTAATTTGTAAGGATAGGACTTTCAATTTGATATTAATTTTTTCTATAACTACCTGACTATTACCAAATAATGCTATGGTTGCACTTCGTATCACTGTCTCGAGGTTCTTTATTACGCGCAATTTCAGGGCGGAAATTAAGGTGGTAGTTAGGCCTATAAATGCCTATACCTGTTCCAATATCTTGTATACTTGAGTCGTCAGCGTACCATGCCAGGCTACCTATTTTCCTTTGAAGCTGTTCGGATACTCTCTCACAAACTCCCTCGAAGATTAAATTGTACTGCATAGAGACCTTGTCTCTTCCAGTACTTCAATATTACATCAGGCAATTTATATTGAGATCTTCAAGGATTCTAAGATGCCCTTTAAGAGTCCTAGGCTGCAATCCCTTCACTTTGCTTAGCTTGAGGGCACTCAATATAGCCTGTTTCTGAATGTGGATAATAAGCGGCGCTACTCCCAGCAGCACTTCCAAGGCTGCTGTGGGACACATACGCATCACACCTGTGATGTTAAGACAAGCAACCCTCTGAATTTGTCGAAGCTGCTCTTGTATAGTCTTCTAAATTGTTTTCGCCCATCAAGCCAAAGAGGCGCAGGTGATTATGCGTCTAATTATTGTTCTATATCATTATCTAGAGTTCAAACAAATGTATGGTATTACTTTGTCTTTAATTTAAATGCTTAATAATTAACAAGCCAGTTACTTAAGCTTACTTTTGTTCTTTTTCATTTTAGGGGAGTTTCAAGGGAAAAGTCTCTCTTTATTTTCATGTTATGGACGATGTAAGCAGCTGGATCATCTGTTATAAATACCTCTGTGTATCAATTCACATGACATTGACATGTAAACATTTTAAATTTCATCCATCTTTGAGATAATTACTGAGACAAAATAATTAATAATTAACAAGCCACAAAAGACGAAATTCGATAAATTATATTGAAGCCTTTGCCATCTATTGGTGAATAGATAAATTTAGTTAGGTGTTCATAAACCCAGCTCAATAATCGATATCTGCAGTAGATGTATGTAGAGAGTAGACCTTTATCTATTCTCCCACAGATAGCAATACCTATTTCATCAACAAATTCAGGCTAGAAACAATTTTATGGAAATAATCCATATTGTTCAAGTTAGAATTGCGATACTGGGAAAGATAAAGAAAAAAAAAACGTTTACGTTTATATATATCTATATTTATTTTATATTTATATAATATACATAAATAGCAACCATACTGTTAAGGTTGAACATGAACGAAGTGCGCAAAATATATTTTCTTCATCGTATTTTGTTTTGACTAAGGTTTTTCTTTTGAATACGAGTTAACAATTACGTATTTCGATGAATCCCAAAAACGATTCATTTTCTTCGATAATACAATACAAGACACGTACTTGCTACATATAAAGATATCAGGTGATTTTCGGGATTTATCGAAGGTTCTGTTTTACATTTTTTACATGAGTACATTATATTATGTATGTATATATGAAAATAATTACAAAATTTATTTCTTTATCCGTATATTAATATGTATGCATTATTTATTCTCGCCGGGGTATAAATTAAAGATTACTAATATATCGGTAACAACGGTGACCCCAGATAAGAAATATCATTTTACAAAATTATTATTTTTTCAAGTTCCCTCGCAATTTTGAATTTTATTTGGACAACAGTATTTATTGACTCCAAAATTGACAATTTTAATTTTTATAAGGTGTATTTAAGTAAGTGGAATATGTAACGAAAGAGGTTTGCCTAGAGAAAATAAGTACAAGAATCCTTTTTTTTCTTTTAATTTGTTTATTATTTGATATCAGAGGTACGTATAAAGTACATGTAAGAAGTATGAAGTACAATATTGTTTAAGTTTCACAAGAGTATTCTATGAAGATCAGTCATGAAATGTATATTTTTTTCATTCGTCTTTGTTTTGCAGGACATTTTGTTTTTTTTAAATTTTTTTGGCTACTACAAAATCTCGTCCATGAACAACATACAATGTCATATTTAAAAAATTTACGCAAATATCGTATAGCAAATGTTTTTTTTCCTTTTTTTTTATCGTAGTTACGTCATTGTGTGTTGGGCATCTTGTAAGGTATGCGGATTTCACCTATGCAAGTTGATATATTCGTTCTTCTACATTTAGGTATGCGTAGTAGTATTTACTGAAAACAAACGATGCGATTTTCGCAAGAGATATATCAATATTATGTTATATACTTGTATTATACGATATACTGTACAATTTATTTAATGCAAAACAGTTTATTTCCATTATCTACTCATTAATCTTTCTGTAAATGATCTCGTTATCAATATACACAGCAAATTAAATCCCTTTTATATCTCTTTATACATATATTATAAATTATTTACTTTATATAGATACATTTATTATATTACGGCGTTATAAAAAAATTTCGCTTGTGCCCAAGGGTCTTTTTTTAGCTTTTAGGTGTTATTTGCCTTATTGCCTGTGACGAGTATGACATTCTATTTTTTTTTTTAGTTTTTTCCGTTTTTGTTTTCTTGATTTGACGTTCTTTTTGAGACACATCGCGACGGTTTTTCGAGGTTAGGTTGATCCGCTGCTTTGCCTTCACGTCGTTGTAGTTTTGTTGGCATTATCGAAGCCTTCTACAAGGGTCTTTATGATAAACTTGATGGTTAAATTGTAGATATTCTCCACGTTCTCCGTATATCGATCTCCTAGAGTTTGCTTGACGGCTTCCAGAAATGGAGTTTCGATTTTCTGCAACGAAAAGGAAGCGGGAGAACATTATATTAATGTTTGAGGAATCGAATTTGGCCGGTGACCAAATACGTTGAGAAACAGCTAATATTTTTGAGGCTTTTCATATATCGATTTAAACGATGAAATATTTAGAATAACACACAACGAAATGTTGAAATGAATATTTTCTAAGATCTTTTGGTTACAGCATTGAATCAACGGGGTGGTATTCAAGCTTTATTAAATCTAACAAAATGAATATTTTTTAAAGGAATGCATTAAATGTAATTATGACTATATTTGTAATATCAAAGGATATTGCATCAACGGCTGAAATTTTTAGTGCGCACAGCGTCCCAATTAATCTTAGGTCCGAACACATAAGACTAAATGAGTTGCAATTTTTTAGCCTTTCAAAATTGAAAGATAATTCTATTGAATCTTTATACTCCAAATATTAGACGTTACCTCAGTTTAACTCTTAATAAATAAATAAAAGAATTGTGAAAATATTCAGTAAATACTAACCCAGAAGTAATCTACTTTGAATCCAGGAATTCGTCTATGTGAAGCTCCTACGTGGTGGAGATACTCGAAGAAAGCGTCTAAGTTATCCAAACCTTTGATGCCTTCATCAAGTGTTTTCATGACAGTCGTTGCGTGTTCGTGGAGTTCCAAACTGTTTGCTTGATCTTCTTTCGTCTTTAGCTCTTTGAATTTCGAAAACATTGACAATAATTCTGCGTGCTCCTCGAACAACCTGGAAAAGGAGGAGATTTGAATTATGCATGACATACCAAAGTAATAAGTAAATAAAAAAAAGAGAAAAAGCCTTTATCATTAATTTTACGGCGAGAACTTATTCTTCATGAAAAATTCTACTTTTCAAAGAAATTAGCTTACTGCGAAAAGAAAAACGAGATCAAATGTTACGGTGCCAGTAAATTAGGAAAACGCCTAAGGCTTCAGGAGAGAAGTCATGTTATTCGTCATCCTAGACAGAATGCTTGTAAAAGAAAGTACTATCTATAATAAGGCACGTTTCGGTTCACGAGTTCGCGAAAACTTATTCCGGGTTCGTACTAATATTTTTTATCTTATTTTTGTTAGGCATCAAATACTAATGTTGAGGCTTCGCACCGAATAACAAGTGGGACGGAAATAAGTTCGCCACCCTATTCTCGCAATGGTCAATGTCCTTGCAAATTGCCGATAAATCTACACATATTTTAACTATTCCTAAGAAAACAATTATATTTCCTGGATATATACGGCTTTCGTGTATGGAAAATATGCATTTCCGGATCAGGTTTTACTCGGTAACACGGATATTGATTTACACCAGCGCAATAACACAATGTTTAGTTCACAGTCAAATATAACAATTTATTTCTACAATTCGACGTCGCATACATCGACTTCTATCGACTGAAAAATGCCATTATTGTTATTATGTCTGCCGCTAATCTCTGTGTTATTTCATTTCCGCATCCATAGCTGCTCTTAGAACCATCACTAAAGATAATCTAATTGGCACTAGCTTGATTACATATCTTTCCCAATATCCCTGAGATTATGGACAAATATACTCAAGTGGTAGTATTTTCTCCTTAAGAGAAGTAGATGTTCAGGACCTTCGGTTGACGTATTTCGTATAGCACAACAATCTAAGAAAGAATCTTAGATAGTACGACATTCAGGCTCTATAAATTACGTTTTCCTATCATGCTATTAATGTGCGCAATCTATTTTGCCTTATTGTCAACATAAATCCAGAGATATTTTACACAATCTTGAATAAGGAAGTTTCTGCAAGGCATATTTTACTGTTGGGAAGATTTCTCTTACGAAATAAGAACATAACGCTTGTCTCGGATGTTAATAGTTCCAAGTTATTCTGATTTGTACAAGCTCAAACAACTGACTGGCAACTATAGACATGTTTTCCACAAGGGCTTCAATACATCCAATTTTCTTTACATAATTGAAATAAAATAAAGATTGTGCGTGTTTTGTTCAAAAGCTTATTATTAAATGTGATTTTTCTGGTACATCTGGCTGCAAAACAACCAAAAACGTCACTTAAAATTCTATTTAACGATGTTTTCTCAAAGCATGAAAGCATAAAAGAGAAATTAAATTATTAATTTCTTATTTTAAATATTTTCCCAGATTATATTTGGGGAATACCAATGTGTCAAACTTAACGCTGTTTATTTAAATCATGCCCAATTTTGATTTTTTTTTTTAATATCCTTATCGCTAAAAATTCAATCCTATTAATTACAACGTGCAATTCGATATTACAATTTGTTTATAATGCAGTTTAAATTGCGTAAACAAACATTTAATTTCTAGAAAGTTATACGTAAACAGTTGACGATAATTTTAATCGAGTCATTCAATATCAATCTAAAACATAAAAATAAGGCATCTTGTAACTTTGATCTTTGTGTGAATGATATAAATACGTGCAATTTGATACGACCGGCATAATTTTAGTTGTTGTCTCAACCGGCTTTGATTGATTTTCCACACTTAACGTTTGAAATTTCTGGCGATTTTCAAAATGAAGTTCTTGTATTGTACTTTCCTTTTGCTGGCCGTCATTGCTTCAGGTTAGTACTTTTAAATTAAGCTCCATTTCTGCCATAAATTTAAATAAAATTAACATTGTACTTTTTAACAGTTTTGGGAACGTTACTGTCATGTGGACCAGACGAGGTCTACAAGAGTTGCGGTCCAGCGTGTCATCCCACTTGTGCCAACCCGGATATCTCATCGCTAGCCTGTCCGAAACCTTGTATTGCTGGATGTTTCTGTAAAGATGGCTATCTACAGAACAAGAAGGGAAAATGTGTACCCAAAGATTCTTGTTAATTGATTTTTCTTTTTTTTTGTTATGCTCTGCTTTGTGCCAGATCAATTATCGAATATGTTAAAGGATTGACAAAATAAAGTTATTAAATGGAAATTTTTTATTCTTTATATCTATTTGTATTGGAAAATAAAGTTAATTTAAGAATAATGATTTAGTTAAATATTAAAGGAAAACCTTGTAGGAGAAAATGTAATTTTAATCATAATCGATGATTGCCTCACAAGTGGAAAGGACTTCAAATGAAATGTTACTTTTTAAGGAATTTGCTCCGTGTAAGTTTAATGGGCGCTACATAAATAGAAACAGATTATACTGAATACTTTTGATATATTAATAATTATTTCTTTAATTAACTAAACCATTCCATTGTTACATACAATGATAGCTAACAAGATTCTAATCAGAATTTTTTTGTGCGTTATCAATTAAAGTAATGGTCCAGTTGCTTGTAAATAGTAACTCCTCGCTAAGAGAAAGCGAAAAAAAAATTAGCTGTGATTAATGTATATATACCCCTTTTTAATAAAATGTACGCCAAGACCACGATAGCACAGTTTGAGACATGATCCTAATTGACATTAAGTTCAAGTGCTGGAAATGTTTACAAATAATATGCGGTATCGGGTATTATAATGACTTTCTGCCAATATCATTATAATCTGGTAAATATTACGTGAATATTGATAAATATTACAGATACACTCCATCCGATGCTCTAACTATATATACGAACAATAAAATCGGTAACACAACTTCTCCAATTGATTATGTCGAAAATACTAACGTACTAACATTTAAGTAGCACTTTGGGCTTAGCGCGTAACCGTGGTAGCATAAGTATGTTGATTTATTTTACGATAATATAGAATACTCGATTTTCTAGATTTAATATTGTAATTTTTCGATTTTCGATACTCTAAAACGAAACAAAAGCATCCAGCTAAAATGTTTATTTGCGCAACTAGATTCGTAAACAAAATAACCACCTGCTTTGCAATCGTTGTCAACATCGTTTCCTGCGCTTGCGAACCTATCTAGAAACATTTTCTATGCACGATCTTTTTTAAAACAGCATCCTCGTGGTTTACATACGACTCTTTGGATCCTCTGCAAATTTTCAAACATTTTAAGCAAGTGTAATACTAATAGGATAATGGGGGAAAAAACAGTAAAATAGGGTAAAGCATATCGTAAAGGCTGATTATCTATCAAACAGTAGCTAAAATGTATAAAACCGTATGACTTGCTCTCTGTATTTCAGCAAATTTTGTCAATTACAACTGGATTCAGTGTGGTTCCATATCAAGTGTGCTGGCGTAGATAATGAGGGATACCTCGAGACCATTAATTTTATTCAAATAAACAATAGCTAGAGTAATTATAATTTAACAAGTTCATATCTCTATATCTAAATTATTCCAGAACTGCGGGCTTGCAATGAGTTGTTTTCTATTTTACTAATTAGGGCATAAAGTTAATTCTCCTTCAACACGAAAAAAATTGCGTTATTTTAATTACTTATTAGTTAAAACTAATTAGAAGACTTCACTACCGAGTATGTAAATAAATGCTTACCTAATTAAAATACCTGGAATTATAGAATTCAAGGATAAATACAATGTAATAGAATGGAATAATTTCACTGACTCAAAAAATATATAAAGAATTGGAAGTAGTTTAGCGCGAGTTACAATCTTAGGGAACAAGAGAATTCTCCAGAATCGCACGCTAGCCAAGATCCACTTTTTAACTCAGTTGACAACATCGGCGTTACTTTGTGTGCCCCGATTTTAAAAGTGGATTGGAGTGAATTGTACGTATTATTAAAATACTTTTTGTTTAAAGCTTGACATTACGCGCAGGTCGAAAAATATTATCCGGCTACATATAACACCGCCGGAATGCAGAAATGCAAACATCTGAAAAAGCTCCCGTTTGTTCCTCAATCTAAAGCGTTTTCGTCTTAGAAAATGTCCGTCCAAACAGTATCGTCTATCTGCAAAGCTCATCTAACTGTGGTATAAATAAATTCCACGCGTAAGTTACCTCTAAAACCGGTTTATTTGAAAGTTTCTGGTGGTGAGACGTGCTTAGAATAAAATAGTTAAAAGTCGAAGTTCAAATGATACAATTGGCAATAATAAGAAATCTTATTCACGTAGTGATGGTCTTAAATGAAAAATATATTGACTTTTTCCTCATTTTTGTTCCTTTCTTCTATTATTTCCACCCATGTATAACATTCTCGTTCCCAAAAGTAAGTAAGCCCGCGAGGGAAATTTATGTTGCTTCTTTCTACTATTTCTTTCTCTTTGACATTTGCAAAAAGATCACGTGCGTTTCGTCCATGAGAGAAATACTACCTTTCAAGAATAAAAATAGTTTAATTAAATCCAAAATGGGATTGAATTAAACTATAACTACGCAAAATGGTGTGTATAAAATATCGCCTTCATTGCATTGTATGTGTGGTAGAGGAGCTGCGCAATTATTTTTCTAATTAAAATGCGGCCCAATTTCTGCGAGGAACCGTTTATATTTGTGCTGATCCCAAAACAAAATTTCAATAAAGGTCTAATTCCTGTTGATGTTGGGATTTTTGGGAGTTTGAAACACGTTTCTGAACGTTTTACCAGATGAAATCAAAAGAAACGCTAAGTCGACATGGAACTTGAAGAACAACTAACGTAGCGTGTAGCTTTGTTTAGTCATTAGTCTTATTAGGAAATTTGGGATTTAGAAATTGTTAGTTTAAGTTGAGAGTGTCACATTTATAGATTTATTTTTTCAGGGAATTTGATGATATGAAGCTATCATCCTGGTTTTTTTGACTGGCTACATAGTGTCATGTATAGCTGCTGTTCTGTTGATAACTCTTTTATTCTGGCATTAATAACAATGATCAATATTTACATTTTTATATAATAATTTTACAGTTTAAAAAATGATGATAGCAAGGACTGTGACGTAGTAGGCAGGTGGAATTATTCCTTTTTTGCATAGACTAGATGAACTCGTGTCTGTCCGCCTCGTGAGAATGGATTCGTGTTGTTTACTAGTGTCGCAGAGAGTCGACAAAACACGAGTCCGTCTAGTCTCTGCAAAAAAGCAATAATTTCATCCGCCTTTGTCTTCTCCAGTCATTACTAAAGTTGTGCGTGCTGTTCACAAAATTAGCAGACTCGGGTTTTGTCGACTCTCGGAGGAACCAGCAAACATGAGTCTGTTTCTTTTAATTTAGGCATTATAATAGATTGGACTGTACTGAAATATCACTTTACAACAGACAGAAACACTTGTAGGCCTTTATCTAATGTCGCCAACGATTATAAGCGTTACCACAATAATATGAATAATATGAAGGCAAAAATATTTGGAGTTTTACGAATTTCAAATGAAAAAGAATTCAAATATGAATTCTTCAAATACGAAGATAATATAACTTGTACGTGACTGTATAGATTTTAGAGCATCAACGTGTTCAAATACAAATCGACTTTTCCTTAGCAAACAGCGATAACGTCACGTTTTTATCAACGTGCGGCTTTATATTACTATACTAAGTTTAATAACATTTTCTAAAGAATTGAAAAATATGTTAGTAACCTATGTATAAATACTAGACGTCTGAACGAATTTCCCATGAATCTTAGCTCTTGTAGAGGATACACTAAAATTATTTTAAACATATTGAAGATGAGAATTTTTCCTATTTTGCTTGCTATGATAATGGGTATGTATTATACATTAAATCTGTCTAAAACTGACATCATTTGGTGATTTTTAATTTCAGCATTCAATTCTGCATTTGGCAGTAAGTATTCGTAAATATTCTCATTATATTCGCTTATTACTACCGTTATTTTAAAGTAAGATGCGGAGTACGTGAAGTTTATAATCCTTGTGCGACCCCATGCCCCTTAACCTGTGATAACATTCACGATCCTCCGCATTGTTCTCCTGGAATTGTTTGCCAGGAAGGTTGCGAATGCAAGGAGGGATTCGTATTACACAACGGTGTTTGTGTCCCGATTGATAGTTGTCCCGGACTTTATTGCATTGGAAACAGAACCTACGAATTTCGAGATATCCACGTAACAACATGCGATAATGTCAATATGTATCCTTTGAAACCAGGATGTTACTGCAAATTCGGGTATTTTTTGAACAGACATGATGGACGTTGCGTTTTGGAGGAGGATTGCCCGAAAAGTTAGATTATATATTTTTTTGTTATATCCTGCGTATCATTTCACCAACTTTTCCAGAGTTCGAGTGTCCCTTTAAACATGAAAAGCTCAACTTGTGCAGGCCGTCGTGCCCACCAACATGCAGAGATCCAAAGCCTCAACCGTGTTACCTCGCCGAAAGGTGTCGCAAGGGTTGCGTTTGTGAAGAAGGTTACGTAAGAGATACTGAAAATGGAAATTGTGTTGAAATAGGTTATTGTCCAGGTAATCTCATACGCTACTTATTTTAATTCCCTTTTGCTCGAATATACTCTGAATGAATAAATAATTGTTTTGTAGTTGAAAAGTGCTATGGTCGACATGAGACCTTTCAAGAGTGCGGTTCTTATTGTCCTGCTGTTTGTGGAGAAGCTCCGAAAGCTTGCATATTAATTTGCGTCAGAGGATGCTTTTGCGAACCTGGTTATATCAGGGACCGTAAAACAGGTGAATGCATTTCTGAGGAAGAATGCAAGAAACGTATTTAAGATTAGTTGATGAAGTTATGTCAGACCTGTTAGAGGAAATAAAGAGTTTTTCTTGTAATTTACATTGTTTTATTTTTGTTTAAATTTCGGAACGAGTTTCAATAACTTTTTAAGCAAAAATCGATTAATTCAAGCAATCCTGTGGATTTAATAAGATCAATCACAGGTGAATTATTTTTGCTATAATATCGACTAAATTTATTTAGACAAAATCAATGAAAATTCATCATTTTAATTAAATTTATTATTTCAATAAATAGTGGAGATTTTACGAAAGAAAATTATTTGGAATTCAACATCTTTTATTTGAAAAGGATAACATGTTATTACTTGATGATGTATCCCTATCCGGAAATATTCCATTAATTTTGAACGAAAGAATATCTAAAACTTTCAATGAACACGATCCAAGGGAATGGAACTGTAGGTACATATAAGATACTGCACACTGCATATTCAACTTAAGACAAGGAGTTAACTCTTCAATTTCTACTAAATCTCCAGGATTTACTAAAATACAAGGTGTGGCCCACGTATTATAAGTCTGAGCCAGAAAGAACGCGTGTAGAAGAAAAGTCTCATCATTTACCAATATAATCTTTTGCTGTTTCAACACTCTTTTGGTTTGATGTTTGTTCCTCTTCAAAGTGCTTTGAAACCGCCTCATGTATCTTTTCATCAGTATTCAATTTAGATATAATTTTAATGTTGAAAACAAAAGATAGTTGTTGATAGGGAGAAGATCGCGACCGTCGAGCGCCTTGAAAGTTCGCTTTCAAGGCGCTTAGCCTTAAAAGTTGCAGTTATGCGGATAGGAGTTTTATCGTGTAAGAATCAGACACCTCGTCTCGGCTATTCTTGGCGTTTGATGATGGTTTAGAGCAGCAAATCGACGTAAAATATTGCGTTCAGTTAAAGTTTATTAACAAGATGCCCTCGTTATTCACTCATCATCTTCTCTGTACTCATTGTCACCATCTTAGGGATGAGTTTGTTGACGATCACGATACGATATCACAATAAATCGTACTCGGTGCGGTTTTATTTGAAAGCAGTTCTGTTGTACAACTTGTGTCGCATTCTTGACAATGCCACAAGCTGGTCACTCTGTCTATTTCTGTTATACGGTTACTCTTTAATCAATTATAAGATTTCCATGTTATTATTAACTTTTTAATGTTTTGAGTTCAAGTTAATGAGTAAGTTACTTGTATTATCTTTGAAGATATTGCACATATATCTCCATAAAAAAATCACTGTACAAGAAGGTGATGATGTTAATCAAAGCTTAATACATCAAATTTTCATTAACGATTTAGAGATGTGTAAATTAAATTTACTAAATTAATTTACAAATTAATGCAACCAGGAATATTTATGATCAGCATCCTCTAGGAAACATTTTTCTGAACATCTCTTTTATTTAAATGTGCAGAAAGATATTAATTTTGTTGCTACTTCCTTTCAACATATATTGTTGCACGTTTGTTTCAAAATAATTTATAAATTTCGTGCTAACTTTTGTTTCGGAATAGAAAAGTGGATATCTTATCTAAAACGCTTGTTCTTTAACAAAAAAGCCGATAAGGTTAGAGCTTTATTCGCACGTACCTGTTAGATTAGCACGCTGAAATTAATTCCTTTACTGATCAATAGTTAGTATATAAATGTAACTTCCTAAGTTCTAAAGCAAGTCTTATTGAAAATGAAAGTTATCGAGGTCTTCATTTTGTTTGCAGCATCTGTAGGATCAAATTTTGCATATAAAAGTAAGTAATAATTTTTTTCAGTTTTAATTTGATCTAATATGTCATTTCAAGGAATATGCGCACCGAATGAAGTTCACCAAGCCTGCGTGTCTCCGTGTCCTTTAACCTGCGAGAACTTCCACGATCCTCCACACTGTTCACCTGGTATCGTTTGCCAAGAAGGTTGTGTCTGTAAAGAAGGTTATGTATTACATGACGGTACTTGCGTACCCCCTGAAAAATGTCCAGAGCCCCGTTGTCCTGGAAATCAAACTTACCAGACCAGGAATATCCACATCAGGACTTGCGATAACATCGAATTTGATCCTTTAGAACCGGGATGCTATTGTAAGCCTGGTTATTTGTGGAACAGTTATAATATGGAATGCGTTTTGCAGGTGGATTGCCCAAGAGGTTTGGTTATTGGATTAGTTTAAATTCGTAATAGCTTTGCTTATTTTTAAATAGTATGTGGATCGCACCAAATTTATAGATCATGTATATCTGAATGCCGTCTCACTTGCGACAATCACCATGATCCTCCAATCTGCCCTCGAATACAAATATGTAGAGAAGGTTGCGATTGTGAGCCTGGCTACGTATGGCATAACAACGATTGCATCCGAATTACGGAGTGTCCGCTTCCCAATTGTGGCGAGAACAAAACCTACGTATCGAGGAATATTCATGTTAAAACCTGTGATAATTTGGATCTATATCCTTCAAGGCCCGGATGTTACTGTCAACCTGGCTACTTTTTGAATAAACGTAATAGCCATTGCGTTTTAGAACAGGATTGCCCAGGTAGTTAAGCTTGGTATAAAATTGAATATTTTCTTTATGAGATCTAATTACATAGATTATCACCCTCTTCCGCCACCAAAATGCGTCCAAGTTGATGGGACATTGGGACCATGCTACCCGTGTAATGATATTTGTAGAGGTTACCGTCCGTGTATTGAAGCGTTATGTCCTCTTTCATAAGTCTTTCTGTTTAATTATTCGAGTCCATTGTATGGCAAAAGAAAGGGATAAGATGTAAATTAAAATAATTACCTTTTTATCATGTATGTTCTAAGTAAAAAAAGGTTATATTTCATTATGAAGTTTGATTTATTGAAATATGTTACCATCATTTTCTTACGTACATTATCTAGCAAGTTAGCAACCACCCATGTATAAGTAATAGAAAGCGAAAATATGCGGATAAATGTTAATTAAAGTTCAGCATAAATCGAATAGAGTTGCTTAAAGTAACTATGTTTCTTCAATAGTAAATAATACAATATTGAACATATTGAAAGTTGTTCAAAAAATTTCAAGTTAGCTGAAGAGAAATGTTTATGAAAAACCAATGCGTAAATATTACCCCTGAAATGTTAGCTGCGTAGGAAAGGATTACTCCTGAAATGTTAGTGAATAATAAAATATATAAAATTCAACAAAGTACAAAGGTACACGTTACAGTTTGTGTAAAGGAAAATGGCGTCCATTTCGAACAGATGTTGAATTCACATGCAAGAATTGAACATTATAGGTTATACTTTACACATTTTAGCAAAGAACTTTTTTGCAGAAGTTCATATTTAATTTACTAAAGAAAGGCATTTTAAGTAAAAGGAAGTGTTTGTACCCTTGAAAAGTGTCTATCAGTTTCTAGAAAAATATATAACTGTTCCCTTTAGAAAAATTGAAGTAGTATAATCAAACACGGTAACAATTTCGAAGGACGTCTTATAAACAGTAGTTGACGGAAAACATATTTTGATATAAACTCTAAGAAATCAAATGGATAAAATTTGAGCGTAGGCTTCCACGACCGTAATCCATAGTAGAAATTTCTTTCGGGTTTTATTTTTCTTTAGTCAGCGAAACATCAAGGAAAATATTAATTACACGACAAAACCCGAAAGAAATTTCTACTAGGGATAAAATTTGAATCATCGAGATATTTAGCTATCGGTCGAACGGCATTTCCTAAAAACTATGTTACTTATTTGGAAAACTAAGGCAGATCCAAAAACGTCTATAATATACAAGGAGCTGAAACTGAACGTCCTTATACTCGCACGTGCTGCGTACATTTTTTATTTGAAACTTCCTTTTGTAGATTATTCATTAAAGTAATATATAACGCTACTACTAGTATAAGTGAAAACACATTCTACACCTCATTTGCAAGCTATTTGTTGAAAATATGTACCTAAGGGCTTATACAAAGAACTTATCCAGTAAATTGAGAATGTGAGAAGGTATTCCGGTAGCTGTTGTCGCTGTTACCTTCAGAAATGAATGGTGCTTAATCGTTGGCATAGTGTTTTAGATAAATGATATATCTTAAATCTTTGAATTCAATTAATCAATTACTGTCTAATTGAAGTGTTCCACTAATAAAAAAATCAGAATCAATTTTTCTACAAAAAAAAAAAACAAAAGAATGCTGAAATATAACATAATATGTATCTTCAAAACTGTTTACATCCATTTAAGTAATAACTGATTGTTAATAAAAAAAATAACAGTACGTGATAATTCAAGAAAATGAACTGAGCAGGTTTTCTATTAGACATCGTTAACGATTGGGCTTGGAATTTCTTCAAAAATTTTGTACAAATGGGACAACAACCGATAGAATACACAAGTCTCTATTGATTAATTTCGAAAAACCATTAACTTGATGCTACCTTCTGAAGATAAGCTACTCTAAACTGAAGCACTCCACCCTCAATTGGCACACGTGGAGCCGGCACAGCTCTTCCGAGATACCTTTCCCAACGACTCCTCCATGCTAAATTCATGCTGTAGAGTGAATCAGAACTTGTCGGAAAACAGGCTTCTTCTTCAATTACAAGCCTCCCACGGTCAGTAATTTATTGCCTCTTAGTGATCCTACGTTGCTTCGTGAATACCGGACATCCGACTCTTGTTCTAGTTCCAAAATCAAATTCGTACAACCTTCTTCTAATTGTTAGATTACACATACAATCCTGTAGTTGTGCAAAGGTCGTTTTACAATGTCGTCAATATTTTGTCCGGTCCAGTGTCTTAAATGCAGGAGTTGTCCTTCTCCGACAGAGTACCCCATGATTAACGCTTATACTACCATTTCTGCGGAACTTTACTACCCACCTATCTCACTGAGACATACTGTAGATTCTATGCAACTTCTTTAGTGGAACATTCATTTTGTATTAACCTTAAAACACTGTTCGTAATGTCTTCACTAAGACGTGGTATAACAGAAACAAAATAACAGATTTGAGCTAATATCAAAATGTAAATTTTTCATGTTACTGTTTGATGAAGTATTCACTAAAAAAACAAATAAAAAGTATATTAGATTTTTTGGAAAAAAATAAGTTATGCATTGCTAATTACTTACAATAACGTAAATTTGAGGTAACTCCGATTAAATTTAAACGATTTTTTTTATTAATGAATCACTTCAATTCAACAAAGTTGAACGTTTAAATAAGACATCCCTAATCTTTAATTTTTATAAAAATAACATGAACCCTTTATCTTAGTTGTGCAAAAAATTCTGCCATTATTTTCTGAATTTTAAACAGTCGGTAAACAATCAAAGTTCGTGATTTATTCAAATATAAAAAAGAAAACATATCATTTACTTGCTTATATAAACGTGCCTCAAAAAATAGCACTAATTACTATAACTTAAACAGCGATTAGCACTCGGTAATTTGTACAAGTTATCAGAGGTTCATGTTAAAATGAATAATATTCCACAGAGAGCTTGAATATAAATACGACCCTTTAACGATCATCTTCCAAAGCGTACTTAAGCTGCAATTATGAAATTGCTTTTGTTTTCAGCGTTGGTTTTTATAATAGGAGGTACGGTAGGAAAATAAAATTGTTAAAACAAGTGCTTAAATATATATATTTTTTAAATTTCTAGTGTCTGTACGTGCCACATATGTAGAAGGTAAGATTCATCAGAAAGAAACTATTTGAATTGTAGCTGCATTACTACGCTCCGATTTCCTCGTATATTTTCGTTGTATGCAACGTATATTGTACTATATAACGAAAACATACGAAGAAATAGAAGCGTTATAATTGACTTTCCGTTTAACATTGTTAATGAAATTTTTCATCCATCTTTCGAAGTGAAATGCGGACCGAACCAAGTCTATTCGCACTGCATGAACACGTGCCCACGGTCGTGCCAGAACCATAAAGAACCGCCGATAAGATGCTCCGATTATTGTATTGCGGGGTGCGAGTGCGTTGAAGGATACGTTCTGCACGAAGGAGTTTGCATACCGATAGAGAAATGTCGAACTGATGTAATAATACCACCGCTGTGCGTTATGAACAGGACGTATGAGCGAGAAAATATTTATGTGAAAACCTGCGATGCCATCGAGTTAAATCCTACAAAACCAGGATGTTATTGCATGCCGGGATACGTGTTGAATCGACACACTGGATATTGTATCTTACCGCAGGATTGCCCTGAAGGTGAATAATTCTGTGTTGGTGTAAAGAACGAATATTGTCCAACTTATTAACATGTTTGCTTTATTTAGATATCGAATGTTTCCGTAACGAATTGAAGAGTAATTGCGCATCTCCTTGCCCAGCAACATGCAATGATCCCATACCGATCCAATGTATATACAGAAGCTGTGAAAAGGGTTGCATTTGTGAGCCTGGCTTTTTAAGAGACACCCAAAGTGGATATTGCATTCGTCCAGAACACTGTCCAAGTAATTAAGTCGCTTATAAGTATTTACTTCTTAGATTTATTATTTACATTTGCGTTTCCTTCTTTAGATCCAGTATGTTCAGAAGCCAATGAAGAATACAATTCCTGCGGTACAGCCTGTCCTGCCACTTGCGAGCAACCAATTAGAGGTTGTACGAAACAATGCGTTACTGGTTGCTTCTGTAAAGATGGTTACATAAGGGAAACTGAAGGTGGTAGATGTATTGAGAGCTGGCGATGTCGATCTTCAGATTACAATTGGAAATTAAATTGACTAATGCATTGAATTAACAATAAACGGTTTATTCGAGAACGTGATATTTATTTATGTAATGAGGATCATTATGCCACCGATGCGCTCCATTTTACCTGAAAAATTCGACTTCCTTGTTCAACTTAACGTTTAATCGATATGAAGATTCATATGTACCCGTAAAAACTCATCTTCTTTAGTTTTTTTTTTTATTTATCATGTAGTGTCCGAAATTACGCATCGAACATACACATCTCTACGACTAGTTAGAGAAGTTACGTATATTTTTCTTACATCTCGTTACTCTTTAAAACAAGAGTCCTACAATTTCGCCAAATCTAAACCTATCCTCTGTCTGCAACAATAAGCAGGATCTCAATGGTGAGAATCGAGAATGAACAAACCTATACATAGCTTGATTGAATGAAGGTGCATTGTTTGAGTGACTTTTCGACGCATGTAGAAATTTTATTTCGGCATATGAAAGAAATACATTGAAAAGATGGTTCTTTATCGTTTCTCCACAATTTACTCTTCGTAATTTGATTGTCTTGTTGCTAGTCACGTTGAAAATAATCGACATCGCATATTTACCATCAACTTCGCGCAAGTCTACAATGTATTCCCCTTCAAATACACTTATTTAATGTGTTCCTATTCAATACCATGTCTTTTATACAAAACAAGCAGTTTTCGGATACACATTAATATACACTTTCCAAACATCAATTGTTTGTTAATACTCAATAAAATTTTAATGATGCTGTAATTTCAATAAAGACCAGTATATTATTAACTTGGTTATTTTCTAATTTTCCCTCGCATTGTTCTGTGGGCATAAACGATGCTTATCAAATTTTACGCATGCAATGTAATTTTAACGAGGCAGGCATGAAAATAATCGAGAGACATGAGACATATTGGTTTAGTCGTGTTTTTGCTACTTGCAGGTTAGATATTCGACAAAACAAAAATCTAGAATATGAAAGAAATGTCTTTTTTGTTTTTAGGAGGTGTAATATGTAAATACCATAAATACCGAAACACCAGTTCCAGAGGTGAGTTTATCTATCATTATTATTATGATTATTGAGCTTGATGAACGCGTCCACCATTTTGTTCTAAAAACAATAGTTCTGTAGAACGTCTTCAGTTTGCTGTAAAACGCATTATGCTGTGAATGTAAGAATTTTGTAACTTGCCTCAAATTGTTGATTTTGTAAAAAATTACTGCGTCCTGAAAGCACGTATGTACTCTATTTTGGGAATTTTAACACAAAATAAGTTGGTTTTACATTAATATAATAGCTTCATTATATATTACTTACACCGTATAAATCAAATTTGACCTGATTTGAGGATTTTTAGTTCGAAAGTGTCCAGCAGATGAAATCTATCTATCGTGTAATCGATGCAAAACCACATGTTTGGATATTCACAAACCGTGCAGCCAGATATGCACAGCAGGGTGTTTCTGTCGAATGGGTTATCTAAGAATAAAGCCAGGAGGAAAATGTGTACCTGAAATTGTTTGTCACATGAAGAAATTTTAAGATGTTTTTGTATTTAGCTACCATTGTAACCTTTATTCATTATTTCGCATGTGCTTTTAAATAAGAAGTCTTCTATCTAAGCTGCATTATATTTAATTGAAATAAACTGGCTCGTTTACGATAAACTTAGTTTTTTTTTAAGATAAATTTTAGACCAGAACAATTCTAGAAATGTTGGAAGAACAGATTTGTTTATCGTAGTTCAGGTATATTCCATAGAAAAAATACCATTCTTGAGGTGGCAGAGATAAAAGGATATAATAACGTTCCAGTAAAGCTTAAACTAAAGTTAAGCATTCTGGATATTTCGAAAATTTTTGTAAACATTACATTTCTTTTAACTAAACATGTTTAAAAATCAAACGTGGGTTGTAAAAAATGATTTTTTAAAAATTCGTTGCATAACTTTTAGAAATTTTAAAGAAAAATGCGTCAGGAATCGATATCTGCGCGCGCATGGGTATAAATACTGGGATCTCAGTGCTTTCAAAAATATTAATTTTCGAAATGTTTCGTGTTGCTGTAGTGGCAACAGTTCTTTATGTTATAGCTAACACCTATGGCTGTAAGTATTTAACGACAACTCACTATCTTTACATCTTCAACAATTTAATATATTTCCTGGTATTTTTAGTTCCTGCTTTCTTATACAGGCTGTCTCACGAGGAATGAAAGATAGGAAAGATAAAAAAATTAAAAAGTAGGTATATAAAAGAGTATACATTGGAAAACTTGGCAGGACACCAAAATTGACGTGCAATATTGAATTAAGATATTTCTAATAATACCTTCATTTATACCGAAAGTAGCTACTATCTTTGTTAATTTAATTTTGAAGTTGGTTTGAAATAAGCATATAGTTTATGTAATTTTCCGAAATGTTATCCAATTTTGGAGATATCCAGCCTAATCATAACTATTAGTAAACAATCCAGTGACATACTTTGTTCCAATGCAATTAAAAATATTTTGCTTCAATAATATATTTAGGCTTTACTATGCTACCCACTTTCCAAAATATGCCGATGTAGACTCTTTCATGTATTGATCGTTGCAATTTCTCGTGAGACACGTGTGTAGTCCTTGCAATTGTTGTTCATCCTAATATCATCAAGAAAGTTGTTCAATTACTATTAAATTGACAATGAGCAATGTAATCCAGTAGTGAATACAAGAAAATTTCTTTAATACAGTGGAGCCATGCAAAAAAGATGAATGGTACAGCAGAGTAGAAGTCAATTGCGATGGTGATATTCTCCTCAAGAAAAAGCAATGCCTCTGCAACCTTGAACTGAAGTATGTACGAGGTCCAGATGATAAATGCATACCTAAAAGCCAGTGCGGTAAGTGTAGATTATAACAGGCATATCGTACCGACGTAGTATTGTTACTATTTTGAAAACAAAATACTTGAAATTTAACAGAAAATTGAAATTTAAGTTTAAAAACACGGGCTACTAGTGAAATAAGCAATTGCAATCATAAAAGTTTAGTAAAACAGCATTTCTTAAATTATCATTTTGCTTACTTCTACCTAAAATAACATCCGCCTAAAATTTAGGGTTAGGCACTTTTGTTTACAAAAATTTGTTAAAATACTGAATTAACACTGTTAGGCTTATCCAAATCCTAGAATCTTCAATAACAGTAAACTTGCTGTTTTGGCTGTATTGATCAAGAATCAAAAATATTGGTTTCCATTTCCGACAGCAATGTTTCGTTTATTATCAAAGTTCCAAATTATGGATGATAGTAATATTCAAATAAGTAACATCTATGTCGAGTACTGAATTTATTATAGATTTAGAAAATTAAAAAAGAATTGAAAATTTTGGAAAGAATCAGCAATTAATTTTAATTAATTACAGAGAAATCTACAACCACTACTCAAAAGCCAACGACACCCAAAGAAGACGATAAAAAGTGTAACGCTTAACTCATACTACTTTTATTTCTAAACTATTATAAATTGTGTCTATGTTTAGATTGCAATGATGACGAAGAATTACAACCACTTAGCGATGGATATCCAGGACCAAGACCTTACCCGGATCATTACCATCGTCATGGTTACGGTTATTCTTCACCTTGTGATGATTGTAAATATAAGAAATGTTACGTTTGCAAATGCAAGAAGGGTGCGGCAAAGGGTGGAAAATGCCTTTAAGGAGAAAAGGAATTATCTGTAAAAGTTAATAAAACAATAATGCAGAATCTGGGTTTAATTTTTGATGGGGATAGATGATTTTAATAATTTATGCAGACTATACCAGATGTAGCACCAACATTTAAAATATGTGCCGCCTTTCCCAATTATTTCCAATTTATGAGAAGTATGTATATAGCCATCCTTTTCCTAATGATAGTAAATTTATTGTAATAGTCGTTTTGCAAAATGACAACTGTTCTAGAAAACTTTTCGTAGGGATTTAATAAACTAGAAGTGGGGATGTCCAATAGTACCGTTGATAGTTTTGCTAATAAGAAAATATGCTTTTTAAATTAAAGAATTTGTGTTTCCGAAGAAACTTTGTACAGCCCAGAGGAAGCTCCATGAAATTGAGAACGAAATATCGAAATAGCGAAATATTCAATTACGACGCGATTTCAACTCTAGAACCCAAATTCTTTAAAAGAAAGCAACGAACGCGGGAAGTTTACAATAACACATGCTTTTTAAATAACTGTTGTTTTTTATTGGCATATTTTCGTGTGTGTTCTTTAGCATTTTAATATATTCTGGTTGTGAGGACGCGTAAATCATTAAAATCATTACATCGTTTGATCTGTCGAATTGACACATTGTTTTTGGTTATGTATGCATCAAATTGAATCCGTCAAGTTAACAAAACATTAGTCTTTTTTTTAATGCTTTTACTTCGGTATTTACAATTGAACACAGTCCCTTTTTGGAATGACCGATAACAAAGATGGATCCGATCAGAAAAATTCCTTGTTGAAAGAGAACGGCAAAACCAAAAAGAACAGATCAAAATTGCTAGCGAACATGATCTTGAAAGCGAAGGAGAAAATCAGAAGCAACAGCAGTAACACAGCCAACAATCAGGTACCAATAGATGGTTCTGTAACTTGTCTCTACGACATCCGCCACAAGTCAGTTACTAGCCAATCATCCAAGAGTAAAATCTGCGAAGACAGCGACACTCATTTGGAAGGGAAAACCCAATCCCAACCGAATCTTCAAGCGTTCGATGAAATTCCGGGCACCAGTAAGGATAGTTCAGGATTTAAATTCGCGAAAACGAATATTGCGACTTCTTCGATACCACACTTGCAACCTAGTTTCCAAAAAGACGTCACCAAAGGTGAGGTGAGAAACATCAATACGGTTACTGCGGGGAATGGTTTATTCGAATGTTTAGGGTCTTTGAATAAGTGCGCGGGTGTGGCATTAATATCAACAGCCGTAAAGGAAATGTTGGATTTCAATCAGAGGCTTCAAACCAGCGAAACTCACTTGTTGGATATTCTCAAAAAATATCTGAAAGATAACCGTCTAGAGAAAGAATTGACCGACGTAGTCACGAGACATATAACTTTACAGATAAGAGTAGAAAGGCAGGCTCAAAATTTAGCCAACGATATGTGGCTACAGCAGGCACAGTTCTACAAAAATCAGGAGAAGGTATTTAATGAAACTATCAAAGAAATTATGAATCAAAACACGAAGTTGCGCGAAGAAAACGAAATTTTAACACGAAAAAACGAAAAGATGCATGTCAGAATGGTGCTAGCTCACGAAGATTCAAGCTGTTCCCACGACCAGTGCAATATGCACATTGTTGAGCACCTAAGTAAAAATAACGAAAAATTGAGATGTAGGAACAACCAATTGACGCAAAAACTTCGGGGATTAGAAGATGCCTTAGCAGAAAGCAAAGCGCAATGTGCAGATTTAGAAAAGCATCTTCAAGGTTGTTTTTGCGAGATGCAAAATCAAAAACGAATCATCCAGAATACTAAATTGGACCAAGAGCTCGAGACAGCAATCCTCAATCATAAGATCGAAAATAACGACAAGATGTTCCAAGATGCAATTCGCCATGGGGAGAGTGTTATCGAAGAGATCACTCTGATAAAGCGAAAGTTATCATCTGTGTTTTCCGAAATTAACTGGAAAGATCTACAGCGTTCAGGAAACGTCCTGCTAGATATTTTCATGACTTGCAAACTTTACATCAAAGAAATGGCTTCTTATATAATGCAGATGCAAACTAACGTCAGTTCATTGCAAGAGAGTAACCATTCCAATAAAAATGAATGTTCAAAGCTTAGAGAAGCTTTAACTCTGGCTACAACTGAGATAAAAAGTTCAATGAAACAAGCCGAGGTATACAGTTCTTACGCGCAAGAGAAAGAAAGTTACTTAGCAAAAATTAGCACATTGGAAGAGGAATTAGGTAAATATAAGCAGATCATACAATCTAAGACCGATTTCGCTTTAGAGGAGCGTGCAAAAATGATGAAAATGCTAGAAGGATTGGAATTATTGAAGATAAAAATCTCTGAAAAAGATGAGCAATTGCAAAAAGCCGAATGCGTTTGCGAAGGTTTGAAACAACAAATCGCCCTCTTAAACAACGCTATGCAAGTATCCGGAGCCGGGGACGTGGCTAGGGAATTGGTGTCAACTCAAGAGAAACTGTTAACCTTGCAATCGATGTACCATAAAATGACAACCGAAAAGGATAGCTTGATCCAGATGGCTGGCTTGTACTCTTCGAAACTTGACATCCTCGTCGGTAACGAAACTACCCTGAAAAATAAGCTGAAGGATTTAGAGAATGAAGTAAGAACCCTGAAGGATGCAAAGGCGAAGATGAAGGAAGAGCTAACAACTCAAAAAGCAACTCTAACCGCTTTACAAAGTGAAAGGAAGAGACATCTTGAGGAGAAGACTTTCTTAAAGACGGTTTACGATAAGGTGAAGTGCGACGCGGTAAAAGTGGAAGAATTAGAAAACACCGTTCATATCATGAAAAAAGAAACGAGTCGTTTGACCGCTATTGCTGAATATAACAAGCAGCTAGGTGATAGACTACAGACAGAAATTGACCAGAGAGACACGTTAATTACCGAACTGCAAGAGAATATGAAAAAACTAAGCGACATGCAGAAAGTTAGTATTAAAGAGAAAGCGGCTCTATGCGAAGAATTAACTGAAGTATGTAGTTTCAAAGATATTTTGACCAACAAACTAGAGAACGAAATGAATAAAAGCGCTAAGATAACCGAGTCTAAAAAGCAATTAGAAGACAACGTGGCTAAAGAGATGGAATCCTTGAGAAGTCTACAAAACATTGAAAGGAATGCCGTTCACAAATTGTTAATTGACTTTAATGATGTATTGGATCAAAGAAACAAATTGGCAAATCAAAACAAACTGCAGGAAGAACAGCTATGTAAATTAGAAGAACAAAAGAGGCAACTGGAGGAAGATATGGAAAAAATGAAGCACGCGAGAAGTGAAATCGACGAAAAAATTGTGAACTTAAACAACAAACTGCGTAAAGAACACGAGAAAACCCTTCAGATTACGTCTGAAAAGGAGAAACTGCTGTCAGAAAGACATTCACTTCAAAGCAACAATGACAGACTTCAAGAAAGTGTGACCTATCTAAAACAAAACATTCAAAATATGCAAAGCACGATAGACAATACAAAAGCAGTCGAGGTGGAATTACATGTGGAGTTGAGAAAAAAAACTGACGACTTAAATAAAGTAACTTCGTTTTTGGAAGACGCCAAAAAGGAAAATTGTAACCTTGTAAATGAGTTGGATTCCCAAAAGCAGAAAAAGGACCAAATTCTAGGCGAGTATTTAAATTTCAAAAACGATATCATCCAGATAACTAACCTGACCCAAAACAAGCTCCAGCTCACCGAAACTGAATTGACAAAGTCTAACGGAAGGATTGCAGAACTTGAAAAGAGTTGTCAAGAAAAAGTCATGGAAAATCAGAAATTGGAATCCTTAATTAAGGAAAAGGAAATGGAATATACGTATTTAGCGCACAATAAGGATAATTTAGGAAGAACCATTTGTACCTTACAACATGATAAAAAATTGTTGTCGTCGAAGCTGACTAAATTAAAAGCAGAACATGAAAAGTTAAAGACGCAGTCTCTAGCTATACAGAAAAAGATAGACGAGAAGGAACAAGTGTACAAAAGCAGCTTCGAAGAGTTGTTCGCCATCAATGAGGAGCAAGTTGATGATTTAAAGAAGCAAATTGACTACTTTAAAAACGAATTGAGTCAATTGAAAGAGAAATTTAAAGAGGAATGTCGTGCCAATACACAGCTAGAGGCATCCCATAAAGAGCTAGCTGCTAAGCTACTGAAAGCCGTCCATATGTTGATCGATGAGAAACTTGCGCGTCAATCTGCCGAAGCTAAAATTAGTCAGATGACACAGGAGATTATCAGAAAAGAAAGTGAACAAGTTGGTTCCGAGCAGAAGCTGAGCATTTACTCAGAGAAGATGTCAGAGAACGCGAATAAAATCCAAGAACTGCAACAAAAGTTAATAACAATTGAGGAGGAAGCCAAAGACACGGAATCGAAATACCAACAGCAATTAGAAGAATACGATAAGTTGATGATCAAATTCACCAATCTAGAAAGCGTGTATAAGGAACAGTTGGACAAATTAACGTTATCCCCAAACTTTGAAAACGAAGACAGAATTTTATCACTGAAATGTGAGATCGATGACAGTCACGCTTGTATGATGAAATTGCAAGAGGATGTTTTCAAATTGCAGCAGGATAAGACGGCGTTGGAATTCGAGAATACCGAAATTAAGCTGCAGCTAGACGATTTGGAGAAACGTCTTCAAATTGAGGAAGAATTGAAGAGCGCCTTTCATAGCGCCAACGAACGGACTCAAGTGACGATTATGGAAATGAAAGAGGAAGGACAGCTCAGTGATGCATTGTGCGATAAGCTACTGGATGTTGTTAAATGTGATACTAAGTAAAATAATTGCGGTTTGTTTTGTTAAAGCAAATAAAATGAAATATCAACGACCAGTGATTTTTTTTGTATTTCGCCAAGAAGTTCGTGAAAGTTTCGCCCTGTTTAGCGACAGGGTAATAGAAATAGAGCCATTAAGTAATTCGGTGTACTTCATGTAGATTTTCTTCAACCTACACGTGTGGTTTCATCTAGAGCCTACACCTTTCGAATGTGGAAGGAATGTGGGGGTTGCTCATGTGGAATTCGTCAGTCCGTTTTGTTGTGCAATAACTCGATGTTGCGTTACGTACCGCACATGTGCGAATAGTTGCATTACGTACCGCGCTCACCATTCAGTACCCAAACTTTCCAGTTTCGCGAACATGGCAGTATATTGTTGCAATTCTTCCACGTTAAATTTTGTTGCCAACGCTACGGTTCTTCGACATTTTACAATCTTGTTGCCAGCGCAAGAGATGCATATATTTATCAAATTAAATTAAATTATTTACTTATGTCACTCTCTTAGTAACAGTTGTTGTAACTAAACTATACTTGCTTTCGCTACTTGTTCTTTTTGGTTCATGTTCTTGACAATCTATATTAACGACTATCTCTCGGATGCGGAACGTTTTTGCCCACATGTTTATTAAAGCTTTTAAACTCATTTTAACTCGGATTCGACCCTTACAGATTGTCGCTAGAGTTCTGAAACAACCTGTATAGTAGTGAGTTAGCAAACAATGAGTCCGGTTCACCTGAACCATCGTTTTGTTTCAATAATATTCCTTAAGATACAACAATCATGTAAAGTTTATTTAAAATACTTCAGTTTAGCTTTTTTTAAGATTTTTTTGTAAAAAGGTTTAAGTATTTAAATATATTATTTATAACTTCATAACTGCTTTTAATCCGTTTTATTGATAAAAGTAATTGGTTGTAACTCGTAATCCGTACAAGGCAGATCCGGGGATGCCTACCTATACATCGATGGCGATTACGTTTCTTTGAAAAACCAATTTCTTTGAATTTAATACTAATAAGTTTGATATTGAATTCTGATCTCCGTACGTGGTTGCATTGTTGCTGAAAAGTATCAAGTTCTCATTGTCTCTGGTATTAATATAGCAATTAATATTGGAGTGATATTGGAGCATCTAAACAAAGACTTAAAAAATGTAAAAAAATATTATTTTAATTATTAATTTTTTATTTTAATTATTAATTATTTAAACTTTTCTACGCAATATCGTATCCTGTTGTGGTACATTTTGTCTACACAATTCTTAATTGTGTTTCAAATCTTGTCAGATATTCCTAGCGGAACGTTCCGTATAAGTATCGCGAAGTACCTTGAAAGATGCGTCAAATAATTGTGCCTATATTTGGTTAGTTTAGATATTGATTCAAGGAGACCTTGCAATTAGCGGAATATATTTACTTTGTAGATTTAGAACTCGTTTTCGATGGCATATGCACATAAATGCGTTAATTTCTTACAAAGTCAAGATTAGCAAATGTTTTTTTGAATCTAATTGGAAAATTTATTATCGTTTGTTTCGGCACGTCGTGGTTTCAATGTCACATTTTGTCGTTTTACGTAATCTTTCCAAGAAATTTTCTAACTATTTAGGTTACACTCGCGGTTAAGATAAGAGAGTTCTACGTTACAAATAGAAGTAGGTAAGTTGGTATTCCCAATCTTTGTTTTTGGTTGCGCTTCCTTTTGCAACGAGGCGACCTTCGACGTTGAATACTTTGCTGTTATGTCAGTGTTCTAACGTTGATTGTTGTGTGCGGTATAACGATTTCGAATCTTGAAAGATAATTAAAAATACAATAAAATGAAGTTAGTTATTTTGATTATTTTAATTGTGAATATAGCGAGTTTTGAATCGAGCGGTAAGTATGAACAGTCTTCTCGCCATGCATATGTTACGGTCTGCTCGATTAGCTTTATGCGCCAACAACAACCGAAATTCATTCAAACGGAGTAACATATTATGGCATCTTTCTTATATATATGGTGTTTACAAAGATGACGTTTTTATTTTAGCGTGTTGTATAATAAATAAATCATTCCATTAAGAATCGGCTATTAACAAATCAAATATTGTTCTTAGGTTTTGTTGCTTAAGTGTTTCCAACATTTCTCGATGTTTTCAGCATGTTTAGCTTCTGCTGGAAGACAATTTGAACAAATGTTGTGTTATAAATTTCCAGTTGTCTAATGTTTAAATGTTTTATTTTTCATTCTTAAAATTGCTGTTAGTCAGAAAATATTGGTTAGATTAAAAATAGAATCTTTTCAGTTTTTGAAGCTTAATGCTATCCCACAATCGGCGTCCGCGAATTTCGTAACACCCTGTAAAATCCATTAACTTTAATAAAGTAAAAACATCAATTTTAAATGTTATTCCATGATCTTTTTTAATTTTAAGCTGTTCCTCGTTGTGGCATCAACGAAGAATTTAGATGCGACTATCCATGTGAGAGATCATGCCTGACGCTACACGCCAAATTTAAATGCGTCAGCCAGAAGGTTTGTCGCTGTTTCTGTTCCCCAGGCCATGTGCGTGCTGACGAGAACGAAAGATGCATACCAATTAGCGATTGTCGTAAGTAATTTTCGTCCTGGTAGCCGTTAATTAAATTAACTTATTAATTTAGTGCTCGAGAGAATGTCACCAGCGTCCGACAACATTGAAATTAATTCATTAAAGTAATTTGTTTATTCTCCGCTGTAGGGCATGCCGGTACGTATGCACAGGTGGCGCTGATACGTGGAAACCTCTTGTGGGTTTAATTAAGTATCGAAGGGGGTGTATGTAGATGCAGATGATTGGATAAGTGTATATTCATGCTCATATTAAATTATTCTCAACAAGTTACAAAGCCAAGTACAGGAAACACGTAATGGAGTAAATCGAATACATGTGAATACACAAATTGTATTAAAAAGAATATTTCATGTATACATCAGTATAAAATCTTGTAGTTAGATATATATTAGCTTTGCTTTTATTACAATAACACATTAAAAATCTTGCGCAGTGATGCGAAGTAAAGCCGTATTTACCACAGGCTTCTTTAGATCTTAGCTGACCCCATCATATCTAGCATCTCTTCCATCTTACAAATCAACATCAAAATCCCCCAAATCAAACCTGGAGGACATCATACTAAAAGCTAACAAAGGTAATGCCACGGTGAATCTCAACAACGAAAGCTATGAGGGTAAGAGTCTCGCCCTCCAAAGGAATTAACAGCCACCATCAAGCGCCTTTCGACCTCTAAAGAAAAAAAAGTTTATCACTTACCTTTTACAAGCCCACGATAATTCTACCAACATAGACGAATTAATAAATGCACGTCTAATCTCCACATATTTCCACTTCCATTAGTAAGCATTATAAACAAGTTTTTGGATCTGCCATGGGTTCTTCTTTGCCTCTGGTCGTCGCTAAGATTTTCATGGAAGTGTTCCAACGACAACAACAAACCTAACATCCTACCATTTACAATCAAATTTTGGTTTAGATTCGTTGGTGGAGCTTCGTCATCTGGCTACATTAACCTTCCTAAGCACACAACATTCAGACATACGTTTAACAAAGAGATGGGATCACTCTTATTTCTGGATGTTCTCATATTTGCTACCTCAACGGCAGACTAAAGCACGCGGTACATCGCAATCTATTAAAACGCCTTTTCTCACCGTCATCCGGTACAAAAACAAGCGGTCGTAAACATATCAGTTAAGCGGGCCTTTTCAGTTTCTTAGCCGGATGCTATCATCCAAGAATTGGGTCATTTGATCGATTATCTCATCGAAGACAATTTCAACAAACGAAATATGCGAAAAACGACACATCGCTATCGACTAAGGTCAAAACTACTCGTTTACATAGCACATCACAGGTAACGCTCGCAGCTGCTGTGTGATCGATAATCTCGAAGATTAAAATCAAGAAATTGGAGACGGTACAAAATAAAATTCGGAGATTTTTCATCCACGCACCAAGATACGTTAGAAATACGAGAAGACTTGTGGATCCTATCTATGAAGGATTTTCTTAAGAAACTACCAAGCAATATGTACGAAAGCCTACTGGAAAATCAAGGGGCCTTAAGGCGAAAAGCCTTGCCCTAAAGAGCGATTGTAGACGTAGCAACGATTATTTTTCTCACAGTAGCGGTACAACATGCAGCAATCCATAAGCTGCTGATAGTACTCCCATTATTTGATTATGCATCAGCTATAATGCCCCGTCTGGAAGGTCGTTCCTTGTTCTGTTTTACTAGTTTTTTTTTTATTTTACTTTACAGAAAACTGCGCGGTTAATCAAACATATCGAGCTTCAGGTATCGACTGTCAAACTTGTAAAAACTACCAATTTGTAAGATGTGCCTTGAAAGAAGAATTCAAATGTTATTGCCTGGATGGTTATGTTTTGGATGAATCTACTGGTTTCTGCAAATCACCATCGGATTGTTCAATATACTAGAATTCATGTTTGAGGTAACATACTATATCGAGTTAAAATATGTCTCTGCATTAATAAATATTGAAAACGTTTTCAACTACTTTTATTAAATCAAATAACGTCCAAGTTACCTCGAAAGTCCCTCTCTTACTGGGACAATAACTACCACGAAATTATGTGAAGCTCTCGCATCAACAAACCATAAACCAATAACTTATTTAAAGGCCCATTAACCTGGACACAACTTGATTTATAGCAAAATAATCGTTCAGTCAGAATATTGTTAACATTTATCAATTACTTTCTGATTTATTGAGTCTACCGAAGGCTGATTTATGCGAGTTTAGATTCGTGATCTAGCGGACGAATTCTTATTTCGACACGTTGTTTATACATCGGCGTTTTACAGTGTTAAGGATTATAAACATTCATCGACCGTATCGACTTATAAGTTAGGTATATATTTTGCAGTTAATTTGCAAGAAGATCAAATATACAGAGTTGTAGGTAAATGCGTTTTCTTCACAAACGAAGAGAACAAATGCTCTTATTTTCATTTCTCAATACGTGATCAACAAATCCATTTACTATCGAGGTTAAGTCCTAAGAAGTGACTTATACTCTCACCAAATTGGTTACAACATTAGCTAAAAACAATCGATTCCGTCGATCTTTCACCCAAATATTTTCCCAAATCAAAATCTGAATAATATTGATGTTGTCTAGGTCTGTATAAGAAACTATGTCACGAATGTAAATCAAGAAATTTTAGCACTGAACGTTGGGGCACAACAAAACTTGATTTCAAGACACAATGCAATGTTGTGCTTATTGTTTGGGCAATTATTGTAATACATAACAGGTACCTGACAGCAGCATTTCACACATCAGTAGAGTGTGTTGTATTATTGTTTTACATCATTGATTATTAGGCTATTGGTATGAAAACAATCTTTAATATCATTAAATGTAATGCTAGCAGCGCGTAAGAAGAGATTATGTAGGCAATGACATTAATTGTCATCAGCGAGAAATGAATACAGAGGAATCTATAGAACCGGGAAAATAGTTGATAAAATGTTAACATTTTGCGGAACGTCTTCTTGATCCTCCAGGAATACCAGTGCTCATAGTACCATTCCTTCAAGTCTGATCTTATTCTTAATTATGGCCTACTTCGTTTCGTAATGTATAAAGTAGGAGTAATAACCACAATTAACAATCTTGATCTTGTCACGAAAAATAGATCTTCTTGCTATTTGCAACATCAAATTTGTAGTTGCAACGCCATACAGCAACGCCGTGTGCACCCATTAACAATTCACCTTATCAAATTTTCCTTAAAATAATGAAAAAACTAATTTATTCCGCCGCATTCATTCAAATCAAAACGTAACAAAGACCATCCTGAGTAAACCAAGTGCGAGAACGGATTTCCTTGGGGATTCTAGGTGTATATTTGGAGCTTGCGGTTTATTTTAATCACGCTGTACCTAAACAAACCTTATTTATAATTCATTAAAGCATCGTCGAACATTTTATGTCGATATTTACGATAACAAATGTGGCATTTTAAATAAAACAAAGCGGATTCGATCACACAATCGTTTCTATTTGGATTTGCGGTAATATTATCTATCTTAAAAGAAAGCAGCAAAATATTTTTACGTTTGTACGCGTATAACTACGTACCCGGATGACGTCGTTCTAGTGGAGAATGTTTCTAAAAGATGGCTAATGTAAACAATAGTAAGAATTTATTTTAGTGTACGGATAAACATTTAGGTTGTAAATTATTTGACTATGGTGGATAAAATAAATAGAATTCGGTTTTAAACTTGACTTGCCGTAATATTGCGATTATGACAAGATTTTGAAAGTTTCCAGTAAAACTCAAATATAGATTTGATCAATATATCCTTCTGGGTTGGAATCGTGTCATGGTCGTAGCTTCTGCAGACGTTCCGTTCTCACTCTTATGGTACATCCTCAGGGCTGTTACTGCACACTAATTGGGGACGATTTACTTCGGAAAGCCATCTGGTAGCCGTAGTCGTAGCCGTCTGGTTAGGATCCTTGAAGATTTCCGTAAATTTACGGATTTTTCTACTAAAATAGTGAGGGTTATAAGACAGGATAGAAACAGTGTTAGACGACCGGCTTCCCGTCTATGTTCAATAAGCGTGGACCCAGCTACATGCAACTACTACGCATTAATTCGCGAGCCTGGACTTTCGGATGATTGAGGTCTTTGATGGGAAATAGCGAGAGTTTGAAATTAGGGTTGAAGATGATATGTTGTTCGTGAAGAGAAGCCTGCTGAGGCGATAGGTGACACGTTGAATTTAGGATAAGTACGCTTGCTTATGAGAATTAAAGATTAATGATTACGGATCTGAGATTCTTGAGAAAGCGAATTGGGTCCAGATATGGAAATGGGCCTTTGATCAGAGAATTGATAACACCCCGTTTTTGGGCCGAATTATTGTAGCTGAAAAACCTGTGAATCTATAGAAATCTTTAAACATTCCAACAATTTAGAATACGAAGCTACTTTTTACATTACATGTGGAACTCTCAACTGACTCAACTGAATCTCGTAGCAATCGTCACGATGCATTGATCCATAATTTTTAATAATCCCTATATAAATCTTTCCGAAATGATTTGCAGTTTATTTGTAGCAACAGTCCTGGAAATGTCCAATAAGAGGTAGACGAAACGTCAGCAAAAGCTAGATCAGCAATTTTGTTAGGCGCATAGGGCCCGACAAAAAATATATTCTTCTAAAATTTGCTAAGATTAAAACTGTTTTGGATCTTTCGCTTCTGTAAAAAAGAAATGATGTTATTTCGTCGCTCATTTCTGATATTTTCCATGTAAAAAATGTAAAAAACTCCACTTGCAATACTTTATCTAAATTCATTTCCACTCCACGTCAATCATCTCTAAATATAGAAGCTATATAATCCAACAAAGATGCCTTGAATTTCGTCTTCTATTTTGTGTAGTCAAGCTGAAGTGTCGTGCGTAAAGTAGCTACGAGGTAACTCGAGAGAAGAAAAGAATACCGAAACAACAACAGACGATCTTCGCGGGTAATTAGTCGCGAAAAAATCTACGACGTAATTCAACTCGGAAGGATCTAATTAGGATGTTTGGGAGCGCATGGAGACTGAATATCGCCTTGGAGGATGATTAACATTTCAGCCCACGCTGGCTTTTTTCTGCTTGTTTTTTTCTGTCTTTGTTATCGAACCTTGCGAGCTTGTTGGCTTCGCTATATTGCCTGATGGTTTTCATGAGATGACTTAATTAGATAAAAGTTTTCAGATATTTTTCGGTTAATGGAATAATTTTAACAGTAACAGGCCAATAAAACATTTTAGGAGCCACAACATTTAGACGTAATAATTCTTTTATGACTTTAAATGTCGATCTGGATAAAAATAAACGTGTTCCTTAAGAATTGTTAAATGAAACAAATGCTTGCACTTATTGCACCTTTTGGTGATATTTTCTTACAGAATTGCTATATATATATATGTATGTATGTATATTCAGCCATCAATCTGATTTAGTAATTCACGGGCTTGTGTTAAATAAAAGAAGAAACAAAATTTGATCCAACTCATCATTATCAACTGATCATATTACATATTACGAAGAAAATACGCTTTAGTATTGATCACTTGCACTCATGCAGCTGAATTTCCTGAGAAAATAACAATATTAATCCGTTTAAGGATAGTTAGCGGTTATAGCTCTATTGTTCTATTGGGTTAAAAAAAATTAATAATAAATGGAAATAAATTTGATTTGTCTTAATGGATTCTCAAGAACTTGTATTCATTTTAAAGAAAAGTTCAAGTTCCTTTAATTAACTTTTCTCTGATCAAGCACTAAGAGGAGCCGTTTGCAGTTTTTTTTTTTTTTTTTTTTATGGAAGAGCATAGAAGAACTAGAAGAAAATGGCGAAAAAAATTTTTCGAGAAACTGTTTTTTTCTACTTTTTCTTTTTTGAATTTTCATTTGATGAAATTTCATTTGAGCTCTGTAGAACTTTCATTGCTCAGATAGAGCTTCTAACCATCTTTTTCGGATTTCCAGTGTTACTACCCATGTTCCCACACCGTGTCAGCAAATATAATTCTACGAAATTAAATATGCAGAAGTAATGATGGATGCTTAAAAAATCATCGATCGGAAATCACCCATCTATCAATCTTCAATCTATTGATTGAAGTTAAAAAGAGGATTTGTAAACTATTCTAATTTGAAATAAATTATGGTAAGTATCCGAATGATATAATTGAAATTAAAGACATAACATATTTACTCACTTTAGAAACATTGTAACGCCCGTAGATTCCATCGCTCTGCTAATACCCTTCCACGAAGCTAGCATATTGTATTTCTGCTTGGCGGTTAGAGGTAATCTAGGATCTGTCGGTGCGGGCGGGGGTGGGTCGTCCAATTTTCCCGCGTTGTTGCCCGCGCTGCTGGCCGCCAGTTTACCCAATTTACAGCCCATTTTGTTCCGCTAACGTCGCTAACTGTCCTTTGTTAGCGTGCCTAGGCACTAAATCACCTCCTGGTATATCTTCTAAAGCGCGAGAGACTATCCAGGCCGGACTGAGACGAAATTTTTCACTATATCGAATGGAATTTTTTTTGAAAGATGCGCGATCTACTCAGAAATAATGTTTTATAAACGGAACACGTTCCTTTTCGCAGCGTCTAATTAACTCGCAGGAACGGTTTTGCATATCCAACAGTTGATGGCACGTTTCCATGTACTTGTGACCTCTTTTGCTGTATTCGCAAAGAAATGGTGGCTCAGATCCAAGATGGTATTGGATGCAGCAAGGTGTCGCCTGGAAATACAGAGAAATAAATGTAGTAGCTCTATAACTCGTAAACAGTGACAGATATCAAGAAAAGTTTGTACATATTGTTGTAGGATCATGATTATCAGCATTTGTACAGGATGTTTCGTAAGCTCGGTACTATATAACAGATAGAGGTGTAATAACATGCCAAAATCTTCAAAAATTATTTTCTGATCAAAAACAATATTTCGTAGTTTCCGAGGTATTTACAAAAATCTAAAAATTGCAAATTTATGGGAACACTGTATCGCGAAATTGGGCGATCCAATTACTAAAAAAACGTGTTCTTTCTCTACAGTTTCATCGAAGCCTGAATTTGCGAGTTGCCAATGTTTCCTTGTGAGTTATAAAAAAATATATTAAAATTATTGTTATTACAATAATAGGCAAAAGTTTGGAAATATCTAGATATTTACCATGACATTATAAGTATTGCTGTGACATTTAGAACTTGCAGATAACCGATTTTAAAGATTAACATGTAAATATCGACGTTTTCATCTTACTTCCGGTTTAACCGGAAATCAATTTCAGCTTTGAAATTTTAGGTATATATTACACATTTCTGATAGAGCACGCTATTCCAATTTCTAATTTGCTTAAATACGACTTGTACACAAGTAACAACAAGATGCTGGAAAATATACACTTGAAAAGTTCAGTCAAGAAGACACGCTAATATCTCAAAAATAGGAAGCGTATAAATTATCCAGTTAGGTTAGTGTCACTCTTACATGCAATTAAATGCGCGGGATGTTATTCATGCAAGATTATTATTAGTTTGACATCACAAATTCGCGAATATGTGAAGAAGTGGGCAAGCATATGGTCATTTATTCACGGGATTTTCAATTTCAACGTCGCGTACGTTTTATTTCCATATGAAGGAGTTATTCATTTGGAAGTGCATTTTACCAAGATGCGTCTGTTTACCGCTTCAAAAATAAATCCCTGACTTCTTGAATACATTAATATGAGTATATAAGCATTTGATATCTCAGCTTTAAGAGTAGATCTAGCAAGCGTGAACAGAGAAGAAGGAAACGAAGTCGTAGAGGTAGGTTATATTATAGATTCCATTAAGATTTATCAAAATGTTTTTGTTAATGTATAACTTTACTATGATTGAGATTAGTGCGTTTGGTTTTTCTGTACATCATCATCCATATTCGAAAAATCCTTTTTCTAAAGATGTAATACGGGAATAGTCTGAATTTTATTTCCAAACGTAGTCTCTTTGGAAGCTTTCTCCCAGAACTAGAGAACTTGGTTCCCTAGTTAGTTGTCCTGCAAAATAGGTGTTTACGAATGTGATGGCCTCTACATTCATTAAACATTTTTTCTCCGAACGAAACTTTGAGCCCAGGAAACAGAGTGAAGTCGCTGAAGACTAGATCTGGTGAACAAGGTGACTGTCAACTCGAATTTCAATTCGTAAATTTTTGCAATGGCGAACACTTAAGACGCTTGTTTTGGCCGAGCAAAGCTTTTCTTTCGAATGCGACAGTTTTTCCGCAATTTCTACTTTCAGCTTGTTAAGTAATTATACGTAATATTCTCCAGTTATTGTTTTTCCTTTTTTAAAATTGTTGATTAACGCAACTCCGCGACTATCCTAAAAAACAATCGTCGTCACTTTTTCGAGCGATTGAACAATCTTTACTTTTTTTGGAGCCGATTTGCCTTTCCTAACCCACTCTTTCGACTTTGTTTTGACTTCAAGAGCATATCGGTGCATCCAAGTTTTGTGCCTAGCTACCCCAAAACTCTCTGAATTATTTCAGAGATAGCTGAAGCTATTTCAACAGGGCTTTGGAAATGTTAATTCTGATGCGCTTCTAGTCCTAAATGAGTAAGTCGAGCAACCAATTCAGCTTTTTCATGGCCAGATCTTCAGTAAATATATAACTAATGCATTCTATCACTATTTGGAGGAATTTTCCGATCTTATCGGTGATGGTTACAGCTTTTGCCCGTCCAAATGCTCATTGTCCCAAAATTTCTCTGTGATAAACGATGGCTTATAGTACAACCTCTACAGCCATTGGGTTATAGAGGCTGTTAATCTTTGAAGGATGTAAATCCCAATAAATCATTTTCGCGTTTCTGCAGACACAGTCGTCTTTGTTCCGCGTTTTTAGAGATATATTTAATATTTTGATACATTTTCCATTTAAAATTTGAATGCCATAAAACAAACGTGTAACCCTTCTTCTAAGTTAATTTCCTTTCTACTTCTAATTTCTTTGCAGATGTCCATCATGAATTACCTTGTCCTTGCGATCTTTATATTAGGCGTATTTTCGCAATCACACATAGATGCTAGAAACATAGATGAAACACCAGTACAGGTTTGCGGACCACCGCTTGCCCGCCTTGTTCAAGCAGTTTGCAATTCGCAATATGTAAGATTCAGTTATAAAAGGGACCTGGAAGGTAAGTCCCTTTGTTATTAAATTTTTATTACAGCTACACGTAATTCAAGTTTTAGCGTTTTTACTAGCGTTCATGTTTACAATATTCGTTGTTATAGGGACTATTTACTTTTGTCTCCTTGTAATAAATGGGGGCAGTAAAAAAATATGTTTGTCTACTCTTTTAGGAGAAACACCACTTAACTTCCTCCAGCGATCAATGACCGAGGACGGGATGTTTCGAAGACAAATTCATGACGAATGTTGCAAGCAGACCTGCACAATAGGACATGTAAGGAAATATTATTGCAGACTGGACAGGAGAAACGAAATGGTCTCGGAAGAAATGGCCGACATATGAAATATCAATAGTAATGAACGAAATATTAATAGTAGTTGTTGTGTATAGTAGCATATTTTAATAAAAGTTACGCAAAAGCAATTCGTTCAATATTCGCTAAACCTATCTTAGTCCTTGAGAAAGTTGTCGTATTTCGAGATTTTCGCAAAATGCTGCTGTTTCTTTACCAGTTTACATCTTAAAATCTCTACATGCCAGATAGCTAATTCCATTTTTATTGGATTGAGCAATTCTTGGAGTTTTTGGCCATTTATTCCATTTGTACTATTTTTTTTAGTAATTTTTCATTCTTTTTAACTTCATCTTTGTAAATTTCCAGCGTTCTATCTTTTTTGGGTTTCTAGTTGTTTGGTAAAGAAAAAAAAGCTTTTTTTACCCTGGAAAGATTATGTATCGTCTAATCGTATGTGCCATTCTCATCGACATTCTTGAACCTGTAAGCTTCTTCTTGCTTTCATCTTGTATTAGATATAAACTTATTTCTTTTTTTTTTAATTTGTTTCATGTTGCTTTTGGAATGCCGTTATTTGTTTTTTTTTGCTTTTTATAGTTTAGGTGTTTTGTTTAAACTATTCGGTTAAATTCAATTACTTGAAAAGTTATACCAAGTAACTGAATTACAAATACACAGTGTCGGAGAAATAGTGGAACCTCTTAAATAAATAAAAACCAAAGCTGATGTGCCAAAATTAATTATTTTTATTCAAAATCCACACCGCTGGGCACGTACTGAATCTCCTCAATAACCCCCGTCGCGGCTTCTTGGATTTATGTAACATTGTCAAAAAACATCCTTTTTTGACGAATTTAAGTTTCCAGAGCAAAAAACACTCATAAGGAGATAAATTAGGCAAATACGAAGGATATAGAAGCACAGCCTTGTTTCTTCGCCAACAATTCGCGAACACAAAACCGTTGCTCCTTGTGAGGAGCAACGGTTTTGTGGAACGGTGCAACGGAGCAACATTATCATGCAACAAAATCTAGCTTTCCGACACGCAATGTTCTGACCTCACTCGAACTATTCTCTCCAACAAATGCTTCATAATAGCCAGATAATGTTCTTTAGTAACTCCGAAGTAAAATATCTTTAAGGCGCGAGGAACAAATCGCGCTTAACCTATCCGTTTATCTAAATCCCTCGTCCAAATTTTGTGAATCATATCTTTGGTCGTATTTAACTCTTCCGCCATCCACCATACTGTCGAATTTTTGCATTTCAGCTGGTTATTTCACGCGGCCGGCCGGCTTTGGGTCGCCTTCCAAAGTGTGACGATCGTCCTGAAAGCTTATATCACTGAAACATACGCGTACAGGACAAACATTCATCACGGCAAACTTTTTTCATCGATTCAAATGTTTCTGTAAAAATTTTATCGAGCTTGAAACAACATTTAATATTAGCTCCATCGTGTTTTTGTAACGAAGTGACAAAAGGTACTGCCGATAACTTCGCAATCCGTAGATCGACTCAAATGATGGCAGTCTCGTTTTATATGGGAGATATACAGCTTTCAGATTATATATTATTTCAATATTATTTTTCCAATATGCTGTGTCTATAGGTGTAAGAAATAAACATGTAACATTATAAAAGTACACAACATAAAAAAACAATTTTTTAATTTTTTTTTATTGTTTTTACCTTTTTGTTTCTGTTGTGACCGCCTACTCTATTTCAATTTGGTTTCTTACTTTGTACATATTTTTAATTTGCTTATTTGACACAACTTCAAATAAAGCTCAATTAAAAAGTTTGTAAAAGCAATTATATTGTAAAAAGATATAATACAAATTATTTGTAAGTGTCGAAAGTAAAATGAAAGAAAGTAGAAGCTTCCTCAAAAGAAAGATACAACTGCTACAATATGAAATCATGAAGAAATTGACAGTTAGGCCTGAGAATATCAGCAAAAATGGTGTGACAAAAATAAAATAAATATTTTCTAAATACTTAAAAACCCAAAGAAAATCCTTCAGAGAGAAGTTGTTTTAGATTTTTTCGTATATTAATGAAGCTATGCCTCGTGTATTCCGGTTGCACAGCACAATGTACACAATATGCGAGAAAAATACATGAAATTGCCGACGGCCCTCCGTTATGTCATCATACACCGCCGCTGTTGTAAACGTTCCCTTTTTTTGTTACAATTCTGACATCTACTCGCAGTAATTACTCATTCTGCTACATACGTTTTTAATAAGTTTATAGTTCACCATAAAATAAAAAGATCAGCGCACAAAATTTCTTTGGCAGGAGAAAATGCAATAGGAGCAATTAAAAGTTGTTTAAAACAATTTGAAACTTGCCTAATGGAAATGTTTTCTGCGTGTATTCCTTGAAGAAATGCATGACCTGGACATACAATGCATTAATGAAGATCTTTAGAAAAACGAAGGCTTATAGTATTTAGACGTATCATTTCCTGCATTTTAGTAAAAGACGTGTACGCATAGCTTCATATTTAACTTACTAAAGAACGATGTACTTTAGCTATGGAAAAATGTAGATAAAAAAAATTTAGAAAAATTTCTTTATCAGATCAAGATGTTTGAAACAATATTAACCAAAGGACGTAAAGATTTCGATCGCTATCTTATAAGTGCTAGTTAATATAAAGAATTTTTCGATGTATTGCCGCGAGAGCTCAAAAAAATATTCAATTGGCATACAGCGGCATTTTATTATATCCAAAAGTAAGAGTATAATTTGTGTGTAACACTTCCCTCTTGGTAAATTTTAGTTAAAAAGCTTCTCTCCAAGTTACTCATGGACGGAATTTCCACGCAATAAGTAAATCCGCTGTAGAAGAACTGATAAGGGCGCTGATGACATGGCTTTGAAATGTCTTGGCTTGGTGAGACTTTGGTTCTAATCCGCTAAAGAAGTCAAGTACTTCATTACCGGTCAACTAACCCTAAGTACGATCTAGCGTGCGCGTTAGGTTGTTGAATGCTTAGAAAAGATTCGCGTTCCTTTGAATGTTGAAAATCGAAAAATGTTGAATTTAATTTTAAGTGTGACTTTCCACTCGGACCCTTTGGAAGACTAGAAATTTTGAGAACTGTTGACTTGAACATCAGTCATTGTGTTTCTTTTCAATACAATAATCATGTTAGTAATGTCAGTTCTATGAGCATTGAGGTACAAAGAGTAAAGGAGACTAATGTTAATTAAAGGAGACAAAGTGTTAATAATAATACAAAACTGTAAAACTATTATTCCAGAATTTATTATCATTTCTTTACATTACATTACGTTACAATATTATAATAAATTTATTTATACATTTACAAATTATGACGTAGAATTATTATATTATAAGCGTAGAAAAATTAATAAACAATCTTCTCTATTACGCACAGTAACGTTCCATAGTTTCGAACGTACAAGAATTGTAGCAACATTCATTTACTATACCAGGACTATTTTTGGCGAACCTGTAATGGGTCGCTTCAGGATTGTAAACATCGATAGATGAGCGATCCAAGAACATATCGTTGAGGAAATTTGGGAATTTCGTGTAATCTTCATCGGATTTATCCACATAATCACCGTTGTACACTTAAATGGAAGATTAAGCCATAGATTAAAAAAAATGAAGACAACTTTGACGTTGTTTGACTGTAGCTACCACATTTAATATAAGAAACTACCATTTCAATAGATGATAGACATAAACATTTCCTAGAGTAAAATTATCTATGTATTATGTAAACATAAAGGCAACATCAAACACTAAAAGAATCTTAAGAAAGATCGAAGAATGTTAAAAAAAATCCAAATGTCTGAAATATAATTTAAAGCCAAATTTAAAAGATGAGACGTAGCACAAGAAAATCACGTTGTCCTAATTGAGGGAAGGATTCAGAATATTCAACAGTTAAAGTTTACCTGGTTTAGCTTCAGGTAAGGTAACTACAGAATTCTCTGGCAATAAATTTGATTTGAAAGAAAACAAGAAGAATGGAGTGGTTTGAGAAGTACTGCAGGCTGAAGGAAAAGAAGCGACTGATTTTCTATTTCACCTGGGAAAGACTACAGATAAATGAAAATACGTCAAAATGCCAAAAGCAGAAATACTCTGGTGCCGAGATCAATGTTCTCCTATTGAGTTACTTTATTTGAGTAACTACAGAATATATTAATAATTTTGATAGTACTATTTGTGATCGGATCGGATTTCCGATGGGTAGAGACGTAGGCTGACTGCTCCACAAAGGATAAGAACAACAATTTTGAAATACGAATTGGCAAATATATGAAACTTGTTATTTAGATTTTATTTAAACGCTCCTCTGCGAAAGTGGATAAATACGCAATACCCAAAGCAATAACTTGATAAAAAGAATCAAAAATAAATCTTTCATGTGGACTTACCACCCAAGAATCGTTTGTGACCAGGTCCATAGTAACTAGATTTACAAACCAGCGCCAACATATCTCTTAAATGCTTCCCGCAAGCTTGAACGCGAGCTTCGGCGTTAACGCTTGCCAACTGGCAGAAAGCTAGGATCATCGTGATACCCAGTAAGTAGCGCGTCAAAAACATCTAAAAAGTTTCAATGGTAAGAGTAAGAGTAGTTTTAGGGCCTAACAGAGCGATAAACCAACGAATCGGTCTCTTACCCTGCGTATCTCACACTTAAATATTACGTCCTCACTCCAGTTGCTTGTCTGGTGGCCTGTCTTGGGACTATGCCGCTGCTTGGCCTTTCATCCCTTATATATGTATTAGGAAGATTCTAATTTATTCATTCACGTGGTGTCTGTTGTTTGTACACGCAAGAAGGAACATTAGTGGCAAGACGTGTGAAATAAGGGTTTAGTATTATTATATATTGCTTGATAATCGATGTGACATAGTGACGTGTATCTAATTGAATCAGATGTTTAATATTCCATAAATATGTCTGCTATAAGTATAATGGATTAAATTTAGAATCCGAGGTTATCCCTAGTTTTCGTTTGAAATTTTGGGCAAATAGGTTGCAATGGGCCAACGTATGTCTTCTATTTTTTGTAGGTTAGATCTTTTAGTATAGTGAAAATATTGCTTCGTCTAATTGCAATTACCACCTTGCATGATATATCTAAGCACAATTGCCAATGATATTGCGAACCACTAGCGGGATAAGGCTCTACAATGAATTTAATACTGGAATCATTGGGTTGCAATACATACGATGTAGTGGACATTATCCTGCTTATTGGCAAAAACAAAGAATTAATCCAATAATCTTGCAGAATGACAATATAAATAGCAAATAGTCTTCAGCCATTAGGGTAGCATCTTTTATCAAAATATTTTTATTCGTGGTTAACTAGTTATCAAAACCTACCAACCATAGCAACTCAGTAATGGAAGAAATTTATGTAAGAACGGCCTTTGGAAAAAATTATTTGTTACATGCGTTTTGCCAATTCTTTTAAAAATTATGCAATCCCAAATTGGGTTACTGGCTTTGAAATGAATGTCAGGCAATGTGGTACCTAGGTTTTTGTTGGTAGACATCTTTATTAATTTTAAATTCTCAAGGAGATCAGAAGCGCAAAAATCAATTGTTACCATTATTAAGGAGCAGACTCGGTAGACTTTTAAAAAGATATCTCGAGGACTAAAACCCAACCCGAAAACAGTTTCGATGGCAATAAATACGTTTAACTTGAAGACTTCGACATCACACAGAGGATAGGTTCTGGAAAAAGATAGGCTAAAGGATGAGCTGCGCGAAGGTTTTTGTTCGCAACATCAAAAAGGAAACTGAGCTGAACCGTTAAGGTCCAAAGGGATCTACACTATGAAGCACTGTGAGGTGAAAGACCGTTCTTTCACCTCGCAGTGCAACAAATTTTCGAATGCTGCATCACCGACAACGAAACTTATATTTTAGAAAGTTTTTCACAGCTTTCTGGTCGATAATTTGTAATAGCCGAAATTTTCCTGAAGATGACAAGCCATCTGTAATTGTAGCAAAAGGAACAAGTTACAATTAACGCCAAAAATTAAGTCAAAGAATGCACGGAGAATAAATTACTGCTATTCATAAGCTAGGATCACACACCTCATATCACAATGACGCAGCTTTAGAGTGGAAGAAACAATGTGGTTAGTGCATCGGAAAGCAACCTCTCGAACTCAGCCCATTTGAAAATTAATGGGTTAGATAAGAGGAAAATGAAGGCAACTAATACTTTCGAAGAAAGCGGAAGTTATCTGGAGGATATTAAACAACGAAAAATGTATTTTATAGTACATAGTACATTATTCTAAAACACGTGAAGGTATCATACTTACCTTAGTTATAAGATGTTTTCTATAAATCGAGATACTGGTTTAGCAGACTGATGGAAAAACGTTTCAAACACTGTAGAAAATGTATTAGATTGGCAAAGGTGCTGAATACAATATTTTGTTTGCATAAATAAAGAATACCCTAGTTTTTCGACATTGATGGGATTATCCACAAAGATTCGTACTTCTAAGCAATGTGATCGTGACACTCTAAAATGGCTAAGGGAGGACACGAGAAAGAAGCGTCAAGAGAAGTAGCACAACGACGACTGAATTGTCCACCATGAAAATGTGAACAGCTGAAAAACAACATGGCGGTTGTTTTTCATCCGGTCTAATCGCCTGACATGTTTCCCTGCGACTTTTCTCTTTTTCGAATATGAATTAAAGTTACAGAGGCAAAGATTTGACACGGCCTTGTTAGAAATATGAAGCATTACGTCTCTAACATTGCATTTCCACTTGTCGTTCCAGATTACAAATGAAATTCGCTTCTAACATCAACAAGCTGAAATCGCTGGAAAAATCGACCTTAGTTTGCATATATGGGGCGAACGATGTCGGCATCTGTTCTAAATATAACGGTGCAACGAATAAATTACTTTCTCGTGGTGCATATAAAAGCTAAGCGCGTTTCCTGATCAGGCATTCGTTGCAATAACTGCAAAGCATTAACTACTCAGTAACTTACTTGATTATGTTTGGTGAGGTAAGCTTGAATTAAATTTGGATTTTTTAACGATTTTTCTCCTATTTTTGGGGTCTTATTATATTCAAATTTGCAGATGCATGCTATCAATGGCTTTATGATGGTTTTTCTTATTTTGGTTCTTACCAATTTTTCCAAATCGTACAATACAATAGATTTAGATTCGGAACAAGCAACCATACGAGCCTGCGGATCGGACCTTGCAAAACTCCTCCAACTAGTTTGCAACTCGAGGTACATTAGGCCCCACAAAAGCTTTTTGGAAGGTAGGTCTTTTAAACGTCATAAAGAACGCCATTTCAGCTAAGCCAAATTAATATTCAGATATGACCCAAGGTCCAAATCAATGGGATAACGATTACGGCGAACCATCAGCATTCTTGAAGAGCTTATTCCGCAACAGGATCCGTTACCAAGAGCTATCCGGTCAAGAAATTGGTAGACATCAAGCGAATCGTGACTGTTGTGATAAACCTTGTACAATTAGAACTGTAAAATTATATTGTGGAGTTTGAGAAACACCATTTTACAAGCGTTATGTTCAAACGTTGATATTTCAATTCGTATAAGTATAGATAATATAATCTTTGAATCAGTACAATTCAGTGAGTTTTTGTTAAATCCACAGTTTACCTGGCATACTCACAACTTCGTTATGTTGACATTACACTAATTACTGTGACGGCGCAATTCAAATGTAATTACTGAAGTTAATCCAGGCAGATTATGAGCTTTCTGAACATTTAAAATCGGTATAAAGTTTTCGACTGTTTAACCCGTGTCTTTTCAGAGTATATTCCGCATGGGAAAGCAGAATGTAATAAATAGCTTGTGGTATTGAGCTCTCTCATATGGATATATTCCTGTTACGACTGTCAGAAAGTTTGTTAATAATTTATCTTCCAGATGGAGAATTGTTGTGCACTATTCAGGAGGAAGTTCTAAATTATGCATCGAAAGGAAACAGTGGGATAGGAGGGATTCGATATATATTGACTAGGAAATGTGAAAATGTGCTTTTTTATGTTTGAAAGTTTTATAAGGAAGAGATCTGCGACCTTACCGAAAACAAAATAAAAGTACGTTGGTGCAGGGATATATTTCTGAGCACAGGAAGAGTTTCTTGTATAATACTGAACACTCTATTGATTACATACATCTGTGCTCAAAAATTAAAGATGTTTGGATTTGGTTCTTTTTTTTACGGATGGTTCTTTATTGAGATTTTTGAAGTCTCAGATCAGCAAATCAATAAGCAATAACATTTTTGGAGTGTTCAGCTCTAAACAATTTGAATCTTAGATTATGGTGAATCTTTACGTTCCCGAGGTTGCTGTTTGGTATCCGATACAACTGCCGCATTTCCGTATGGTTTCAAGTATATTAAAATGCCTTGTTGTATATAGGTATGTAATTATGGGTTTTACCATTAACCCCAATTGGCTTGAAGTCTAACATCTTCTTGGGTTGGCAATTTACAATGAATTGAAGGTAATCTTGAAATTGCAACATCACCATGCAACGGTATCTTGAACTCGTCTTTATTCAAGTTAATTTTGTGATGTTCTATTGCCAATAACTTGATATTACTGCTAAGTATCTGTTTCTCCATGGTCGACTTTTCTTTTGATGGTGCCACTATCTTTTCTGGTTCTTCCGTCCAATGTGCTTCATACCACTGGTACTCCTTATCCATTTCGAAACGGATCGCAAAGGAGAGCCCGAGCTGGCCAGCGAAAGCGCCGCTCTTTGCTAGTCGGTCTGCCTTTTCATTTCTTACTATGCTCAATTGGGGTTAATAAAAATATATTCATTTCACGGCATAGACATCACCAGTACAAGTAGTTAAGGTGCAAGCGGAAATCTCTTCAATTACACAATTTTTTATACCTTCTTTCTTACAAATGGCAAGCGGAGAAACGAAAGACTCTTTTTAACAATTATATGTCATGATTTTTTTGTGGTTCGAGTCATGTCTGTTTTCGCAAGCAGATACACATTTGTAATTTCATCGCTGGTTATTGTATCCAAAATTATAACTTCAGCTACCTTCATTTTGTATGTATACAATATACATTAAAAACATCGTTAAGCGTAATTAATTGTAACATTTGCAATTCTACTCTTTTTCACGTGATACACGACAAAGTTATCCAAAAAATATTCTCCATTACATAGAAATTCCAAAACATTCCTCGTCCTACAAAACTCGTATTCGCGTTACATAAACATCATCCTTTTTTTGGTACGGCTATTTCCAGCTACAAAACCAAAATTGCTAGGTATTACTTATCAATATGATGCATTACCCACGAGCTAAAGATAGCTTTTCTATCTTAAATAGAATCTCCTAGACGCAATCATTTTTCTGTTCTTGCTATCTATTTAACGCCACGCAATTCTGCACTCAATCTTAGTTTTTCAACGCATTTTGCAGCGAAAAAGAAAAAATATATATTTTCGATTTAAGAAGAGATATCGATTATATTTACGTGGGCATAAGCACAAAACAGTGGCGGCGGAGAGATGATAATTGTGCTCGATTGGGCGAGAATATATACAGCGACGTATGTGTTTAAGGACACGAAACTTATCTCCATTCAGTCTAATAATAAAGGAATTACTATGAATAAATTAATACCGGTTAACTATATAAGGGACGGAGTCGTGCATGTTTAAACATTGAGCTGCGCCTATCTTAGGGAGAGAACAACAATGAATTCGAGAGTAAGGAATCACGTTTATTTTTGCTTATTATATCAAATTATTTAGCATTCAAAGCTGAGTTTTTCTTTTTTCTTTACAGATGGCACTTAGGCATTACCTGTTCGGCGTTGCAGTTGCTTCCATCTTCCTCCTATTGTGCATACAAGTGCAAGAAGTTAAAACCGCCGAATTGGCGCAGTATTATTGTGGAAAAACCTTAATGCAAGCCTTATCATTAGTATGCCGCTCGAGATATAACCGCCCAAATGATAAACGATATTTGGAAGGTAAGTTTTTCAAATTTGTTTTCTTAAAATTTCAAACCTAGCGAGTAGTATCAACAACTATAACTAAAATATCCGTACATTCCGCACCGGACGAATCATTGAATTAATTCGGAGGGATTGTCTCAGGAATTCCATTGTCAATCGTACGATCGGATGATAAAAGAAAAATATTTTAATTCCAAGATGCCTTGTTCAATTTTACTAACTATCAATGGCTTCCAGGGGCGAACTTGGCTTTCTCATAAAATTATTCGATTTATTTTGTCTCAAAATGAATTTTTTAACAATTGTTGTTGCATTGAGTCTACGTCGATAATATACAATGAAATCACCTTAAATGTGATTACTTATCATGCTGTGCTGTTGTTACTACTTTTTCTTTTATTTTCAATAGGGTATTAAGTTATTTTTCTTTATAACATCAACAACAACAAGAATTTAGCCGTTGATTTGGCGTGCGTAAATAGGCGATTTCAATGTTCACCAATTCCATCAACTAAATATTTATTATTATTATTAATGATGACCAAGCCAGGTGAAGTGATTACTTTTTTGCAGCAACTAGACAGACTCGTGTCTATTCGTCTCATAAAAGGTTGTATTGTCTACTGATTTCCCCGAGAATGACTTTGTCTAGTCGTTGCAAAAAAGTAATAATTTCGTCCGCCTTTATCATCTCTATTTGTTACATTCCTTTCAATTTGAAATCCTGCTTATTTTTAACTTCCTTAATCTGTTTCTATTCTTTGCTAATATGTTACCAACAATCTAACCGTCCTGTACTTTGATGAGCTTCAAGTAAGCAAATATTAATTTCGATTTTTTTCGTTATTTTTCGCATTTTAAATGCATTTTCATCTACTCGAAGAGTCGAAAATACGTACTTTCTGGTGCCTTCCTCTTCGGGAAACGTTGTCTGTACAACTTTTGAGCTCCCCTTACATTTTTAGTGCAAAAGCAAAAGTGCATTTCTGAAATATCATTCTTTATATTAAAAACCTTTCTTCCACATCTCTTTCCTTATTGCTTGTTTAGTCTGATGTTAATGATAAAATTGTCTCTTCATCCGTAGCTAGAATCACCGCATTGTGCAATTTCATTGTTAGTTTTACGGGTTTACAACATATCACTGTAAATATTGGTAACCTCGCCTCCTTCCTGACTATCATTGACTTGATGGTGATCAATATTTCGAGCTTCCTCCTTACCGGCAATGGAGAAGTGAATATTTAAAATATATTTACCTATTACAGGCGTTGCTCCGTTCTTGAGACTCTTCCTTTAACAATTCATTTCATTTTTTCTCTCTTCTATTCTTTGAATATTGCAATCTTCTTTTCTTTTTTTTTTGTGACCAATATAATATTTTATCTTTTATGTTATTTTCTAGATGCCTACGACAACACATTGATGGTGGAAGCCGATTACATGAAACCACCTACTTTTCTTAATAGTTTGCTTTTGGGCGGACCTTCTGATGCTTATGACCCAGATATGCCACGTTTCAGGATTACGAAAGGCGTTGTTGACGATTGCTGTTATAACCCATGTGGTTTCAGCACGATGAGACTGTATTGTTCTTAAATAAGGATCAACTATCGATCTTCTATATTGTTATGTTTAAATACGATAATGGTGATGTTATACATACATGTGTGATAGCTTTTGATGATATTTAAGGCTCTTCATTAATAGAGGTCTGATATTTATTGTTTGTGAATTACATTATATTTTTATGTAAGATTAAATAAATGCATGTTTTAAATCATGTTATCTTGTTTTCTTGTTTTTTATTGTTGTTTTTTAATTTAAAAGAAACACATTTTAAACGAAACTTGAAATAAACTGGGTAATTCATGTAAGCGCAGTGCCTTTGAACACAACGTCTGTTCATTTTTAAATTTTTGAAGTTTCCTCGCTAAGCTGATTTCAACAAGCCATAACACTTATGATTATTGGAATATTTTATTTGAACTGTTTAAGGTACTATATGTTCGAAATGTTTTCCATTTACTTGTTAGCTATAATCTGACCTGCAATAAAACTACTGTCTCTCTCCACAACTCAGGATGAAATACATTTTTCAGTTTGCATTCTATCTTTGGCATAATCAATGTTATCTGGTTATATTTAGAATTATTTTAAAGAATACCGCAGAGAAACATTTTTTTTGCTGCTAAATTTCCTTCAATAATTAGAACAAATTGCATAATAACTGATGGTACTTGTCCAGATCTCAACCAAAAGCGTCTAAAGTATTTCTTCAAAAGCACGTAAAACATATAGACTCTTCGTTGCTACAGCCTCGATTACTTAAGATAGATACTAGTCATGAAGAAGAGAGATTAGAACGACAATAGAAATTTGATTTTCCTATGTAGGCCCCTTTTTTGCCTTTGCTTACAAACAATGTTTTTGTATACAAATATTACATCGTCTCAATAACCAATAAGAGAAAACTCTTTTGGATTTTCTTCAAAATACTTCTCAACAACCGCTATAATCTCGCCGTCGTCCATAAATTATATTTCAAACGAAGTTGGATATAAATTTTGTTTTATTGGAACCTGGAGACATGGGGAGCTAAATTTGTACTATATGGCGGATGGTCAATTTCTATAGTACCATATTTATCAACCGAAAAAATATTATTGACAAGTAGCAGACGATAAGTGTAGGCACTTGCAAGTAATGTCTTTCCTCGAAAATAGGGAGAGAGCAGGAATGTTGGATATAGAGTTTTGTCACATCATTCGATCAACGGTGCAAAATGAGGATAGAACCAAAACAAATCCTTTTTATTACCTCCTTTGGTTAGAATAAAAATAAAATGTTTAAATTGTATTTTTGACTTATTTACTTTCAAAATAAATTACATAACTTGCGATTTATAATTTTATTTCAAAAATAATATATCTATAATAATTATAAATGTTATAAATTAGTTCACAAATAATGGTGGCGCTCTGCTTGGACGATCCCGTCAAAAGTGCGTCAAGTTTCAGATCTTGGTTACGCGAGGATCAAAATTGTAAAGATCGCGGATTCTTGTTCGCTGGTACCACTCTCAGTTCTAATATTTAGTAACAATACATCTGTAAATCAATTCTTGAAATGTTGAGTAGTTAGCTTGAAAAATGCTAAAGCTTAGACGTTTAGGTTAATAAGCCCAAAAGTGTAAAAGCTTTAAAGTACATAACTTGCATTAAATTACGTAAATATACAGGGTGGTCCAAATTTTACCTGTCAAACGATCACTAGCAATTTTAATCAAAATAAGTTAATGAGCAATATTCGTTATAGTCTTAGATCTCTGCCGCCTGATTAAATAAATTATCATTGATAGTATCAAAATGCTATCTAAAATTACTTTTTCTCAGAAGGCACAAATTCCAAGACAATTTAATGATCAAGCTCAACGTAAAAAAAAAAAAACAATAATAAATAACAACAATTCATCGAAGCCACGATAAAAGAAACGAAATAAATTTACATTCCACCTTAACCGTGAATATTTATCAACTCTGCAGAAATAGAACAAAATCAACCCGTGGACAAAATCGCGAAACAGTAACAAAGCATCTACTCGTATAGCGTAGGCTAGAGAAAATTAATGGCAACATGCTTACCCAATAACAAATTCCATTGCTTAGAAGTGGATCCGGATAATATTTTAACCCCGGGGCGGCATTATTCTCCCGGTTGATGCTAAGCGACATTTAAATAATCGGTTTTCAGCGAAGACGCCTTTTTTTCCGTACGGACCTTCCGCTTCGTTCGCAAGGCTATAAATTTTGCGAAGGTTGTGAGATGCTCTTGTTTCCCGAGATTTAAATTACAGACGTTTACGAAAGGGTAAGGATAGTTTCATTTTATGGTTTTTAGATGGCAGACTATGCAGAAAAGTTGGGAAACCTACAAGATTATTATCCACATATTCTGGTGGCCATCATTTTTCACGTTGTTTTAGTTGAAAATAGTGTTTGGATGCTGAGGTTGTGCATTTGGCATATTTCCGTCGAGTTCCTTAACGATGCCAAATCGCTATTCATTAAAATACGTTTTCAATGTATATTTTTGTAGTGTCCTATGCCCTATTTCGGATTTATTTATTTATATTTTATTTTATACACCCTCGAGTGTATAAAATATAACGGCAACACAAATAAAAAAAAAATTTTGTGACCTTCCAGGAAATTAACCATATAATGATTTATGGCATACAGAAACGACAATACGAAAACAAAGACAAGATAAACAATTTGATACGCACACTGAGATCCCTAATTGATACACTCGTCGATTAATCACGAATGAAACTAAACGACATAATAGCGCCATCTACTAAACGCTCGGATTATCGATAACGCAGCGCACCCATCGCTGGTTTATTATTATTAATATCCCAGAGTGGGAACCTCTCGAGTGCATACAGGTTATTAGTTTCAATCTTAGCCTTTAGGAAAATTCCATTTGGAAATATAAGCCATCTTACCATTTTACTTGCGAATAATATTAACAATAATATTATTACATATGTTTCTACGTCATTGGTATTCGTACGACAATTTACTCGGTTAACTACCACCTTTGACAAATGTGCATTGAATACGGCGAAACGGGCGTCTGCACATGGTAGTCATCGAACTTCAATATTACTTTCATTATTCTCTGGCTAATTAACAGGTTCATATTAAAATGTCGGTTCTAATATACGGCAGGCTTATTTATTCATATTATGTAGCTACTAATTACATGTATTACGCTCTTGCGCTTTGTGATTAAATTTGAGCTAAGTCCAATCTTTCTTTAAGGTAATTTTGTTTCTGTTGGTGTTTTCCTAGTTTGATGCGTATTGTTGCAGTGTTTAGTAAATTATAGTAATCTTAGTGAAATATTAAATATGTTTATTATAAAATAAAACTAAATTTAATGTTTATATGTAACTACGTGCATTTGCATGAATATACATGTACGTACATGAGCATGTGCACGTATTCGATGTGATTTATCACTTACATATGAATCTTTAGCTTGGAAAATTAAGAAAAATGGAAAAATTCAAGAAATATATAATTTATTGAAAGAAAAAGATGTTCAGGAATAAACAGATTTAATACTTATTAGATCTTAGAGATATAGTAGCAAGATGTATCAAAAGAATTTGAAATTTTACACTTTGGAATAGGGACTTATATATTCAATAAAAATGTAGAAGACGTGCAATGACCTTGAAGTTGCTACTACGCAATATCCTGTGGAAAAAGAAAATATATCTGAAAATAAATTGCCATGAAAAGAAAGAAATGAAAAGTTCAGGTGGAATAGAGGGAGCATCTATTTAATAAAAATGTTAGTTAAGATACTCGATCCGGATAGTAATAAAACTACAGAAATACCATAATCTCCTATTCAATATTTTTCTGAAGTATTCTTGAACATCTATTCGAAATTATGGCAATTTTTACGAATCTTCATTCCGAACAGAAACAAACCAACTTTAAACCTGCATTTAAATCACAAATGTAAACTTTGCTTGCTTTGCGTAACGGTTACCCAACAAATTCTATTCAAAATACAAAAACAATTTCTTAAAGAAAAACTCATTGAATTACATTTGCCTCGCGTATAGACAATATAAATTAAATTGGTATTTCAATAAATACATAGGTTCAGATCTGAAGGGGTTAGGCTGTTAGTCGATGCTTGCAGCTCTCAGAGATCTCGATGACTACAATTCCTGGTAGCGATTGTAAATAGTGGTTAAGCGATTAGGTGATTACTCAATAGTAAAAAAGTAAAACATAAATAAGGTGTAGCAAATACAAAAAGAAGTTATTACAAAGGAACTATCGTTGCAGTATAGGTGCTTGCAAGTGATTGTTCTAGAGACCAGTAGTAAGAACTTTGGAGAAATGCGTCAAGAATTTATAGAAGTATGAGTGAGGATGCAGAGCAAAGACTTCATTCATGCATTTCCTAAATTTCTTTAAAGGAATGGTACTTCGAGAATTTCAGCTGCTTCTTCTCAAAGTTTAATTACCACGAAACATAGTGCGGAGAGCAGACTTAATGAGCATATTCAATTTTACTCGCGACAAAACTTTTCAGCAGCAAAATTTTACTAAAGAACTTGCAGTAATGCATAACAAAGTCAAAAGTTTTCGAAACTAAATTACGTAGTTTACATGGTCGGAAAGTTTAAAACGGAGTGTAAGTTCATTATGAGAAGATTGGGTATCTCAAAAATGATATACTAAAAATTGGAGACATATCCTGATCAATAATCTTAATGGTTAAGATCAACGGTAACAATGCGTATAAACAAAAACAGTTGGATACATTATGTCAATGCAGCGGTGAGTTTTTTAAATATCTATTAAAGCAAAACTGAATAGAATATACAGTCACGCAAAAATTACATATCACACAGGAACTCTTTCTATTGATCAATCTATGTTAAGCGCATTTCATTAAAGAAAAGGAAATTACGCGATTATTCAAAAGTCGCCCATCTATAATATTGCACTTTACTTTAAACTAATTTCAAATCAAAGAAATTAAAGTGCTAGAAGCAGTTGTTTACAGTTATATCATACGCATGAAACCCTAACATATTCATCAAATCCCCCTAGAGTGGGGATAAAACGAGATTGAACATTGTTGAGTAGACGCGATCTAGTGCGCCAAGAACTAGCAACCATATCGTCTATTATTAGATAACTCGATAAAAAATTTCTATTTACGTAAAGGTATAAAAAAAGGTAACTATTGGATGAAGAAAGAGGGATAATTTGAGGCAAAGCATCCTATAGTAAAGATGAGTTTTTGGCGCGTAGAGGTGACAAAGACAGGTAGAATTATTCATTTTTTGCAGCGACTAGATAGACTCGTGTCTATCCGACTCATGAGAATGGATTCGTGTTGCCTACTGGTCTACTCCCCGAGAGTCGACAAAATACGAGCCTGTTTCATCCGCCCTTGTCCTCTCTACTCATAAGAGAATTATTAGATGCATTGCGGAAATTAACGATAGACATTCATGTAGATCTTTAAAAAACGGAACATTGTTCACGTAGTAACGATACATTGTATTGAAACTTAATGATATCCCCCAGCAGAATACCTGAACAAAATCTAATATCACATACCAGTCAATCAGCATTTACACATATTGAATAATAAAGAAAGTATTTATATGATACACGCTTTATCTTTGCCACACCATATAATCAACATCTACATCTGCGTCGGTAAAGAAAGTTTATGTTGACAATAAAGTTCCTCGCAACACTATTAATGGTCACCCTCGTTGTCGTGGCAACTCCTCTTGTTTTGATTTTGACACGAATTCGTCCAATAAATCGTTACAAATATGACGCTGTTTATGTATCCTACGCTAGAAGGTTGCAATTAAAATTTTACATTCATATGCGGCAATAATAAAACGGTTTCCTAATGATATCCAATATGGAGGGTCGTAGTCATTTCTATGCTAATACATTTGCATTATCGTTAATCCGAATACGGAGATAGTACTTTTAAGAACAGTAGTAAATTCAATTTTTCTACACACGACTGTTGTAGTATATTGTAAGTGGTTGTAACATTCTTCAGCTATAAGAATATTATGGATTGCCTTGCTGCTAAAATTATTAATTATCGCCTGCGTATTCAATGTTCATTAATAATTAACAGTGGCGGCGCGTTGTATTTTTCCCTTCTCTCAGTTTTTTAGCGATTTTCTTCTAGATTTTTCTTTTGTCTGTCTCATTTCCATTCTTGTAATTTTTTGAAATCGTACTTTTCCCATCTTTATTGTGTGATTATGCTATGACCTATTTCTTTACGAAAGGGCTTTCTAGTTATACTCTACATGTTTCTGTTCCTATTTTTGGGACCCTTTCCATCAGGACCTATTGTTTTTTGTATAAATTGTTCTTATTGTAGGAATTTTACAAGAAGAACAAATTTATAACAATCTTACTCTTCTTTCAGTTCCAAGCCTGAGACAACTATAATATTTTTAGGTAATATCTTTTTCTAGTATTGTTATTATATTTTCTTCTAATTTCTTTTATTTCTGTATTTGCCTTTCAAAAATTCCATTCTGTTGTTTTAATTCCTTCAAATCTTGTTGGTACGTTTTCTGGTCTTGTTTAATTTCTTTCATATCTCTCGTTAATTCTTTCATAATCTCTGTCACTGAACCCAATTTACCACCTTTATTCTGTTCTTCTTTTTACTTCCTTTTCTACTCCTCTGGAAAATATCCTCCAAATTCTCCCTCTCCCTTTTCCCCTTTTCTTCTTCTGGCGTATATTCGTTGCTGTCTACCTTATTAGTTACTTTATGATTTCCTGTCTCCATTTTTCCTCCTTAGCTTAAACTGAAGATGACTCATAAGAGCTTGGACGAAACATCGGCAGAAGCTGCGATTGCAATGCGGTTCCAGCTCCGGAAACCAAGAGTGTTGTAAGTGATTTTTTTTTCTTTTCTAAAAGTACTTCAACTCGATCCCTACCTTATGTCGCATATAAATTAATCCATGGCCGTTCAAATGGCAAAAACAAATGTCAATACGCATAGTTAGTAACTGCAGGCTGCTGTTTAAAGTTAATATTTACTGGAATCCGTTTTGCAAATAACTGAATGTAAAATAACCTATCGAATAATTACAATTCACGAACATCCATCATACAGGGATTATATCATGCCGTTTGGCAGACTGTTCGGTTTATGTTCATATATTCATGAATATACGATTGTCGTGTTCGATTACCAAAAGGATTATACTAACAGTCGTCCACGTATGCTAATTTTAATAGATGTTCCAATTAGACAAAGCGGTTTTATCAACGTTACTATTATTGCAAACAATAAAAAGAAGCTTTTCGAATCTTCTACAAACTTTTCCTCTTCCCTCTGTTATTTACAGACATATGTATCTCTAAGAAAGATGCGCATGTATCTTTCATGAATATATTTTCCACGTGTTCGTCTTTCCGATATCTCATACTCCTTATACGGAATATTCAATTTCCGTTTCGTGTTTTCCACGCTCGAATTTTCAAGGAATCGGTTGCTTCTACCTGTTCTGATCGCTTTTTTTTATCGAGAATATTTCTTTCCGACTAAATGGAGGAACGTAGCACTGCAGTAACTAGAAACGAAGTAATAATTTAAATTGACTCGCCAAGATGATAGGGTGGTCGGTGTTCAAAATTAATATCTTGACGTTTCCATTTTCCGAGCAAATAAACTTTAAGTACCAGGTTTTCGTGAAATTCGAATTTATTTACAGTTTTAATGAGATTTTATACAAGAAGTCCGGTTATATCGAATCTTGAACAATGAGAATTTAGGTGCTTACGTTTCAAGTGATATTGATGGTGTCTTAGTTTTTTTATTATTTGTTCTGAAGACTAATATGGACGATTATTACCTAACATTCTAAGAGATAAAAATCAAAAGCATCAATGAAATAAGCGAGTAGTAACAGCAAAGAATGTTGGAACTATCAGCGGAAACGGCATATTCTCAAATTGTAGGTAGTAGGTTTTTGCGACGTTCGAAATTGGGCTCCATCAACTGCAAAATTAAACAAGCAAAAAGATAGAAGTCTGGTCTGTCTTAAATTTTATGTCGAAAAGTTTATTTTGGACATTTGAACAAAACGAATACTTCGGTGAAGATACCCATTAAATTTCTCGGTAGCTCTAACAGATGTTAGGATTTTGCTTGCTTTATTTTAGGTATATATTCCTACAGTCAGTCAAATATTGCTTAATTTTTTCGAATTATCCCTGTTGAGCATATTCAGACATTTCAAAGGTAATGCTTTTATTCCCCTCGCTAATTTGCCGTCTTTCTGTTTCATCAACTATTTCGTTTTTATCTATTTTCTTTCAATACTTCAACTGACACTGAAGCGTTTTTAATTTCAATAATTTGATACAGTGTGCCCCATTTATTTGTTTTATTTCGATTGTGTTTTCTTGGGCCTTCTTTACGCTACCTTGATTTTGGCAGTGCCGTACACTACTCGCGGTATATTATTTATGTATGTTAAATCCACATTCAATTTAACGTTAAAATTGTAGTACCTTTGAGCAGCTCTTTTTCTTTTTAGCTTTCTTCCTTTTTACCTTGTCCATTCCTATCCATGCTTGAATACCTCCAATAAAGTGCATGTGTACGTTTACCATTCGTTTGTGATTAGGAGAAATTCCATAGATAACAAAAAAACTTCAGTACGATTCATTAATTCAGCACCAAGTAAATGCAAAAATAATATAAATATTTGTCCATAAATGTATAAAAGTTTTCAATAATCGTTATACTATACTTCGCTAAATTTAATACTACATTTATAAAAACATCTTAGATATATATTACATAAAACTTTGAATTGCTTTTCGTCCATAACGTAAAATCGTAATCGTCAAAGAAATTATTGACATAACAGCTATCACTTTAAGGTACCAGCGCCTCCACCAAATTTGTTTTGCTTCCATTAATAAAGATGATTTAATATAAGTGTTGCAAGCTGTTAAAAGCATTGAAATTACCGTTAATAACATGGCCGGGAAGTGCCTCGACAGTCAAACACGACGGTAACATGCGCCCGTAGATTAATCTTGTTCGCCACGCTCTCCCCTACAGCATATGATTTAATGTGATTATTATATGCTAGAAGGGAAATATGAAGGGTTGTTTATACGTCACGTCAATATCGTAACAGGTTCTTCCTTTGATAGGCAGGGTATCATAGGTATTTATGAACGTGTCACGGTGCTTTAAGCTGCATTAGAGGAACGGTTAAACTAAACTGATAATATGTTTAGGCAGATGCTGCCTAATTCTGTATAATTTAGGAACAATTTTTTCCAAAATTATGAAAAGAGCTTGACTTCAAAATTTCCCGCTTCGCATCTTCTTTTATCCAATAATTTTTGTAAACATTACATTTACTCTCCAAAACCACACGTCAGTTATGATAAGATAATGCACCCGCGGGTTTCGAACTTCGCATTTCATATCCTTTTTTTTATAAAGGTAAAAATTGCAATATCCTTTCGGCATCCCAACAGAGGAAACAGGAAAAAAAGCAAGTTTTCCTTTTTAAATTGAAAAATATATTGGAAAACAAAGGTATTTAGGAAAGAAGATGCCCAATAATAGCATTTTGGAAAAGAACGGTATTGGGCAGAGGAACCTTTAAAAGAATTCTTTATCCGCATTTTATTTGTATTCTGATGTATTTCCTATGTAGCTTAATGTCTTGGAATTTGTTGCAAACACAGATATTTATTTTGTTCATCTTGCTTATTCATTAATTTAGAATTTATGTAAATTTCAACGAATTTACAAGTTTTGTAAGCTAAAACGGTTGTTTACTTCACAGAAACTAAGATGAGGTGTTCTAATGAAACAAAAAATAAAACAATATATGCGACTATGGTTAAAAGCCACGAAAGAGTTGCATAATTTAGAAAGGTCGTAGTATCGACCAATGTCATATGAAAACCTAAAAAACTATTTTAGACATGTTAATGTATGCGACTCTTGCCGTGCTGCAATAATTGGTTTTATTCCATCTTTTATACAAAATTCAGCCGAGTCCTTTGCTTATCAGTTGCGTAAACGTTTTGTCTTTATTTATTTATAAGTTATCATTTTCGTTTCATTTTAATTTTTGAAGTTTAAGTTTGTCATTGGTGTTGTGCAAGTTAAATGTTCTCTTATGTACTTCTTTCACTCGACTAGTACTGATTGTCGTCCTCTTCGGAAGGTAGAACAGCTGCCCTTTATGCTATCTCGAACCTATTGGCATGATGTTGGGTTTTATTCTATTTTTTGTTTGTATGGCGTCTTCCATTTGCGAGTCGGAACAAATGAGACACGATAACAGAATAATATCGCTAAATGCCCTTCTGGACTTCGCCTGACTGAATGTTCCATACAAGTGGTTAACGTTAGCCTTCGTCGAAATAACGGTCTGACCGGATATGTGCTGTCTATGGTAACATTTCTTAGTTTACTCCAAAGATATCCTGTCAACATATTACATAATTAATAGCAACGTCATATCCATCATTGTCTTAAAAAGAAAAGGTCCGATCATGCTTTGAGCCCAGAAATTGCACCAAATGGTGATCTCAGGATAGAAAGGTGGTTCATTAATCACTCGAGGATCTTTATCGGCCCACATCCTACAGTTTCGCAGTTATAAAGTTATAAAGTTAAGTGTTTCTTTGTTGCTTTTTCGATATACTCAGTTTTTTCCATTAAGTTATCAACAAACATAGTAATTGGATGGATACTAACAATGACTATAGATCAAAAAAATTGTACTTAATACCGTTCACTTGCAAGCTTCTCGTTGTCGGTGAGTGTTAAATCTGCAGTCTCTTCAAGAATTGCGATGAATGGGACGCTTTTCTCTTGGAATATGAGCTTCATCGTGACTTCACTTGTAATTTACCGACTTAATTAAACTTGTTACGACATTCTTCTTAAATAAAATGTTTAGCTTCGCAATTTATTTATCAAGAATTTAGCTCGCCATCTTCTTATGGAGAAAATTAAGTTTATGCACTCCGCGCTTTTGTTTAATCCTTTATATACAAGCAAAAGTATTTTATTGTGTTATTCGGGTTTAAAAACATGTTTACCTAAACGTTGCATGACGTTTCATAGTAGGCAGTTAAATATTCTATTATTAACGCTTTATCTGACCCTTTATCTGTCCTTCGCTAAAAACACGACGATAAAACATTTATTATTTAAATTTCACCGTTCTTTATCTCATCCTTTACCCTGAATTACGTATAATTAAAGAGAGCATTCGTTACGTAATCGGTAGTATAAATGAATTCAAACTTCACCGGCATGCTCCTGCCTTCAGTGCTCTCTAGTGTATATGCTTTGTGTTTTGTTGTATTCGTCAGCGTTCGTAGTGGGCGGATGATGGCGGTTCTCAAAGGTTTAGGGGTTAAGGGACGTTGCGTAACAAAGAGAAAGATGAAGAAGATGGCGATACCGAGTGGGGTAGTTCGCCAGTTTCCTAAAGTCGCGATGTTTTTGACTATACATCGGTGGTGTTTACCTTTCGGAGAGCTTAATCTGGATGTCTAGAGACGTTCTTGACTTTTACTTAAGATAATTTAATCAGCGCAGTTGAGTTTGGACGGATCTGGTAGATATGAAGGGTTATTAGGGGTAGATTGAAAGTTTGAATTGTGTAATTTAATTATGGTGACGACGGGGAATATTAATGTTGGTTGTAAGTTATATTGAAGATGCTTACACACTACGACTTTATGGAATAAATTCATTAAATGTAAAGTAATTTGTTTTCCAAAGAAATGTTTGGAGAAGTCAATTTTATTTTTTATTGTGGAAATGGATGTGAATGGATTCCCATTTATGACCGTATGACGGTATCGCTATAGTCCTACCACCTTCTTTCACACTCTTCCCACAGCACGATATGCATCTTTTCTTCTTTTCTTTTGTTGCAGTCCTTCGCTTCGATGTCGCTAAAGTGACTATTTGCTCTTCTATGAAGTGCGTGGTTATATTATCAAGATATTTTTGACGGATAATGTCATCTTTTTTTTAATTTAAGACTTTTGAACGTACATTCGACTACCCGAATAGAATAATTATTTGAAACACGACACCTACGGAGGCAAATACGTACATAGACCCTAATATGAAACAATAATAGTGAAACAGGGCCAATCTACAAGAAAACCCGTATTAATTTCAAGTGCCACCATTGAACTACGCCATCGAAAAAAAGCTTCTCGAATGTGTGCGTGCCGATAATATTCGACCTTATAAAAATAGAAGCGGGTACAACTAAGTATCCGCAAACACGTGATGCGTGTTGATGGAGGTTAGAAAAGCACTTCAAGCATGAAAAAAACGAAACCATGAGCATTGAATGGTAACGAAAAATGACCATTTTCAATTTATTAATGGACAAAAGCCTGTTTTATGAGCTTAAATACACTGTCTGTAAATATAATTGAAACGTGTAAAAATTTTATAAAAATTTACTTTATATGATGAAATTATGTGTCAAATGAATAAATAAATTGTAAAATAATCAAATAACTTCGGGGACGATATCTTACTACTAAAAGAATCATCGTAGTACAAAACATTCCGCTAAAATTAAAAACGACGTCGCTCGACGATCTATCGGTAAGATAATGACTTTTAAGAGCGACGTATCCGCTTCTTTGCTTCTGTAAGTATAAATATTTACGTCGAACAACGGTACGAAAGCAGAATATTCCGATATACAAGCTTACCCGTCACTTTCGCGAAAGTGAAACGCATTAATGCGGCCCCACTTTAAAACGCTCCATTTATTTATACGAACGGGAGCTTTGGTGCTCCTAGATCGAATGAACCAGCTGCATGATCGATAAGAGCTACGCTCACCTACCTATAGAATATCTCTACTGTCTAAAATTGTAAAAATGTGGTGAATATCCTTGGAATTTTTTGATCATGTCGACGCTTTCCCTATTCGCTGGAAATTCAAATCTCCTTCGTAACTTTTATAGTTTGCTTTAGTATTCTGTTTAAATTTTACAATTTTCATTATCACTCTGATAATCGCGAAATGCTAAAGCTTAGGGTACCATAAAAGGGAGCAATTTATGTTGTGATCGCCTGCAACAATCAATTTTGTTTTCCATCTTCAACGCAAATATGAATCCCAACCACTGCTCAATGAGCTATAACCGAGGGTAGTCAGTATAATGACGATTGGAAGAGATCTGTTTGTTTATTACTATTAACTAACTTTCAGAAAATCTCTTGTTTAACGATTTCAAATAAAGAGGAAAAATTTGATGAAAGAGGGTCACCCCTAATTAAATCAAATTGTTTTCAAGCTCCTTAGCAGAATAGCGATGTCTGAACCTTATAATATGAATAATGCATATAATTTCTCAAGGATATAACTGCACAGAGCTGTACTAGAGGCCATGACGCAAATTAAATCAAAATGTCAGAAAAATCTCGCTACCTACACGCTGTCTCGTTCATATACCGTACGCCATCTTTTAATAGAGTGTTTATATACGGGAAATAGTTGGAAAAACAAAGACGCTGGAAGTGTATACATCTCTGTCCCCGTACTTGAGTGGATCCTGTGTTTACTTGCGAAGTAATCCGCCGCGAATACGGAACGAACTTGACAAGATCAGCCCGAATGTGCAAATAAAACGAGCTAACGTGAAGAGGTTTCTGCATAGAAACGTAAATTTCGTACTCGAGAATTTGTCTAGCGCAACGGTTTTAGCGTACGGAGCATTTTGAAGAGGTCCTGTTAGTTTTCAAAACTAACTTGGTTTGACTTTAGAACTTGATGTTTTAGTTTGTTAGAAGCTGGAATGTTAACGTATAATTATAAGGGTTTCTATAATGTTAATTCGAAGTAGTTAGGTTGGGTTGTAAATTCTATATATACGGAAGATTTGCCACATAGATTCATAATATGATATCTGTGGATTGGTAATACTTAACGGATACTTAAATATCGACATCGTCCACGCCACACAAACATAATTAATTAATCCGGCAACACCTGTTTCAGGGATTCGTGGATCTTCATTTTCAACCGTATAACGGAACGATGCGACAAGAAAACTAATTCTAACATACCTGTTCCATCTTCCTTCATTACTACGAAGCCAGCCACAACTTCGGCTATGTACCAATGTTGTGGAGACGTAAATGTGGCACTTATTCTAAAGTAGAAAGTAGATATAGAGCAGGCATTTAAAAACAATTTTTTCCCCATATCATTCGGCCATATAGTCGATAATGGGGATCCACGTGTTCTCAAAACAGCTCTTCCAGATTGTTTAATTAAACTTGTGTAATAAGAGATGTCGCGATACTTTAGTGTTGTTTGCCATGCTAGTCCACAGTCCTTGCTATCATTATTTACTTATGGATAAGATTTGTTTTTCTTTTTTTTTTTTTTTAGTATAAAATGTTTACCAGCTCGTTCAGTACACTCTTTCAACGGCCTCGTAACGCATTACAGCTTATATCGTTAACTACAGTAATTCTTACTTGCGCAATTTTTTTACCAACATACTAAATTGGAAAGTACTCAGCCAGAGGAGCTATTCTCGTAAATACAACGAACAACGTTGCCGCATATGGGGCCACTTGCCACTCAGTTTAGACAGATATGTAAAGGAGACGTAACAAGCAAAGATGCTCGAAAGGTACTCCATAACAATCAACACGTTTTTGATAAAGTCTAACTAAAGCCATACCGGGTACAATTCGTTATTATGTCTGTTTACTGTGTATTGTTCACAGAAACCATACCACTCTGTACTTAAGCATACCACGCTATATAATCGATTTCGAACAACTCGAAATTCCTTCATAACAAATGACGTTCATTCCCGGTCTCTACTAAAATTTTATGGCCTTAGTAAATTCTCCGTTTAAATATCAACGTGAAACTAACGAAAGTAAGGCTGCGATGGAGGAATGGAAGGGGTAGAGTAGCCTGGAAAAGGAATCTAAACTAAAATTAGCTCTGGAAGTTTTCTACGTGCGTCAGACCTTTTATTTCCCATCCGCACTCTTGGAAACGGCCTGCACCGTTATTCAACCGTTAGTAATTGATTTCAAGCCACTCGACGTTATCAAACCTTGCTGCGGCGGATAATAGAGCGGATCTCAATAAGGCAACCTTGGAAACGAACACACTGAATCTCGATGTTGCGGATTCGTTTTAAAAATTTATCTGGCGCACTTGAAAGAAGCCACACGAAAATGTTCTTTGAAGATATTAATCTATGATTTAACCACTGGAATGGTAAATATATCATTTATATCTTATAGTCGTAGGGTGCAAAGCTGTCTGTCTAATACATTTTGCATGAACTCGCTCATCCGCAGCTAGCTGCTGGTAAATTTCTAATGTGACAAGATGGATTTAAAATACCAGAGTTAGAATCTCAAAAAAGGATGACTTACGCCTTTTGCCAAACGGTAAAATTGTTTAATTTTTTGTGCATGTCGTTAAAAATTAAGCATCTTAATTGGTATCAATTCAGCTCTAGCCTGTTCTATTTGTAGAGCAACACCTTCGAAATTCCCCATGAAGTAGCATTGTTATTGCTATACGTTATATGTTACGAGTGAAGTAATTCACTATGCTTAGAGTATGAGAGTTCTTTCATTCATCTGACTTATTTATTCAGAAAATACGAGATTTATCTAAACTTTGCAAAAGCTTACTTTTAATTTGCCACTTGTAAAATATTCCATTGGTTAACACTCAAATTTTTCTCAACATTTATGTGCCTTATTAAAGGATCCATTCTCTACCAAGTGTCCACTAAGATCTAGGAAAATGGTATGATGTGCCTATTGAAAAATTGGATACAATTGTACTCACTATTGTCGTATTTTACAATATAAAGTACATAAAATTCCTCTTCATTAGCGTGCGACATTTTGCTATTAAATGAACCTTAATTGAAGCATAGAATCAAGAACTACTGTCACATAGTTGTAATCAGGAAAAGAATTTGTTTCTGGCGGTGGCTAGATCTAACATGGTGCGGATAAGAAATAAGAAAGTTGATGATGTCCAGACAGATCCGAAAAGTAATGTAGAAGTCTTGAGTCCGTTTCTGGATACAAGATTGAAACAAGCTTCGAGAATACATTTTTAGTTTTCCTTTGTGAGGCCAAATAAAGATGCTGAATGTAAAAGAAGAAAATAAGCGCTTTTTTTTCTTTTTTAATTCGAACGCCATTTGTTACGGGTTCATTTTCTCTTCAAGTTCATAACAAACACAAAATCAATAACTTTGTCACCCTCTATCTCCTATAATAAGTGAGACCAACATGATGAGGGCCAAAACTGTATTAATCCTTATAGCTCCACAACTAATATCCTTTTAAAAACCAGAATTGATGATTCATTGTCCCAAATATTACTATCGTATTATCGCTGCTGCTTAATATAATGTAACATGTTAAATAATACTTCTAATAATAATTTTTTTAAACTGGAGAATTATTTTGGAACAAATAAAATTTAATAGCTTTAAACTTACGTAATTTCCAATAATATAAATAGGTACCTTTTTGTAATGGAACGTATAAGTCGTAGGGTATGAAAATTCATTTAAAACAAGATATTTAACCAAATGAATCCCTTTAAAACATTTTTAATGCATTATAAAACAAATTTATATTACGATGTTCGTAATATATTTACTATTAAAATATACATACATATAGATACATTCGTTTTATAAGCTAGTTTAAATCACCTATACGAACGTAAAATACATATTTACTTTTCAGGTACTAATTTATTTCAGTTTAAATGAACGGTATGGCGGCATGTAAATATCCTCTTCAAAACACGGTCTGTTTGCTCGGCAAGGCTTAGTTCTAAACGCGTTGTAGAAATAAACAAGGCTTCTTATACTATAGTTGAATAAATCTAAATTAAATATTCTCCTAGGATCTTAAAGTATCATTGCCACTATCTCTTTAAATTGCCCTGTCAAATAAATTTTAAGCGGCGTAGAATTCTAGATGTCTAGTTATATAATTTAAGACATTTAAATACCTAAATTCACTATTTGCTGAAGTAGAAAAGTTTCCTGGTATATACACTGTTAATTTTAATTTATTTTGAAATAGGTCTCAAGAAGCTTCCCGGTGTATAGTTACTGGTTATTTTAATTTAATTTTAATTAATAATAATAAATTTCGTATAAAAAAGAGCAATGACATGTAATACATCAAAATGGGAGAATTAAATGTAGAGATACCGTCGAGACGGCATCTCTTTTTCTATCCAACTAAATTAATTTAAGCCAACTTAAAATCTAAACGCGGGTGCCGTTACATAACGAAAGCGCAGAAGTTAAAGAATAAATAAGGGAAAAAAACAAAGGTTTGCTTTCATTAGCTAACGCATCTCGCCGTTAACTTATTGTTTAACAAGGAGAAAATTAAGGTATTTCTGTTTGAAGACAGGAACAAATGTGTACACGTTTATACGGGAGTTCGATAATTGCCTGGTCTCGGCAGGAGATAGAGCTACTATAATTGAAGTAACTCTATATTTCCTTCGGTAAAGGTTAGAAAAATCGTATCATTAGAAAAATGGAAAAACGTTGGACTTGGAAGTGTTTTGCCCCAAAGGAAACTATGTTGAAAGATAACATTACTTTTACACATAAAAATACATAGCTATTGAACTTCCCTCGTATCATTAGGTGTAGATGTAAATACAACGGTAATTTGTTGTTGATATTGTGGACATCTGTTCTAAATCATAAAAATTGATATTGGATAAAACGAGAGCCTCGCAGAACAGCTGTTTTATTCTTGTACATTCTGTTTCTACGAATAGTTCGAAAACGCTAAGTATAAACTTGTATATGCTTATTAAAATTCAACGAGTCTTCAAATATAACAACCACACTTCACACTTGATTTTAATTGTATCCGGATATCGTCCGCCAATTCATGATTGTGATTAGTTCTGGAATTTTTTGACCGTCATACAAAATTGAAACATGTTTTTGATGTATTTAAAGATAGGAAATGCCTTCGAGACACGCAAATTAAATGCTTGATTTATTTTCTAACAAGCACGTATCCTATCTTTAGGTAAAAAAGGTATCAGCGACGTAGAAACGACGTGTGCAAAATTTCACAGAATCAATAAAAGCATAAGTATCTAGGTATAAAGTACAGAAGCGCCCGAGTACGGAACTCTGAGCTACGCTCTTGTTAAAGGGAAGAAAAGATGACATACTGCCATCCATTCCGACACATCCGCTTTCATTCGAGTGATAATTATGCGGAGTTCTACAGCTCCGGGATTTAAACTGACATAATGCAACATAGCTGACATTATATTGTGATTAAGTATATCAAACACTTTGGAGTATTCGAAAAGGCATATAATAGTTAATTTCCCTTCGTCAGTATTACTAACGGTAGTATCGCCTATAACATTTAATAATGACGTTTTACATCAAAAATAATTGTCGAAATTTAGATTGAACATTCAGAACATACAGTAATATATTGTTTGACATTATATAGACTTCTTTTAATTGGAATTGCATTTGTTCTTCAAAAACTAAGATAAAACACGAAACCCCGGAAACGTTTGAAACAACCAAAGGTCTAAAACAAGTATTTTAAGTTAAATATTATTCACCAATCAAAATTTTGGGTTTGCTATTAAATGATACTTTAAGCTGGTCTCAACATGTAGAACATCTATGTAGTACGCTTTCAAGCTGTTTTGAAATAATAGTGAGGCTCTTGTAAAGGCGACACCTTGTTGCATGTACATATGTGTTTCAAATGGAATTTTACTAGTTCAAAAACAAGCAATTATAGCTATTCTTAATTTGAATTACTATTACATTCGACCGCTTTCACGCAGAAATGCGATTTTCCAAAGTACTCCTTACCTGCGATAGCGCTTGGTTTTCATCCACAATCGGGACAAGAAGGAAGAGAAGAGAAAGATCAAAGAAAAAAATATCAAGATGAGTTAAGGGAAGAACCAGAAGCGAGAAGAATAAAATACGAAGACAATGATAGAACAGGAGATAGAAAAAAGTCGAGAGAAATCCGAAAAAGAGGCCCATAACTGAGCGATTCGACTTCAATTCCCCATCCTATACCCCATATTGGTAAATGGATGCAAGGTATCCCCAAGAAAGAAATATCGAAAGAAAACGTGGGGGTATTCTTCTCTATTAAACTTTGTGAGCACTTTTGAAGATTAAAGAGAGCATCTAACTAGTGCGACATTTATAGGATGATTAATTACAAAACCGATTAAAGGAAAACAGAAAGAAGGCAGATTCACAAAACTATTCCATTAAAAGTTTATAAACATGCGATTATTAAATAATTCTGAAATTTTAAGGTTAAAAATGGTTACTAAATCTTATTACGTATGCATAAACTTTTAGTAGATTAATTCTATGTATCAACTTCCGTAATCGATATAATACCTTCAACAAAAAGCAACCAAACACGAAAGACACCTTTATATTAATTAGAAAGGGAATATAATCAGCTATTCCCATTTGAAATTATTTATGTATTCAAACTTTTAATTAATTTACACCTACAGGTTTTTTCCCCTCAGAGGAATTATTTGCCTTTTGATGAAGGTCTTGACGCTGTTACGTAGCAACTACTAAAATGAAAAAATTTCTCGTCTGTGCCTGCGTTGTGCACCCAGCGTATTAGTACACGATTTTCCTTCTAATGAAGAGGTTAAATATTCGCCCGTAAACTCCATTAAGCCCAAATGTACGATGAAATATTCAAAATCTACCGCCTGAATATTGCAAAGTCGTATTAGAGCAAGCGTTGGGATTTGGTTGAGGATTTATATGCGAATACCCAGCGCTTTGGCGACGTTTTATTAGATTAACATGTTTGCGCGCATTAGCTATATATGCATACGTGCGTAATTTTGATTAAGCAATACGTTATATTGCAGTATACCAATAAATTTGTATGCGTGCGCATGCCCATTTTAATGAATAATTGGAAAGAATTTATTAACCAGTTAACGATGACATTCAAATAAAAACGGAAATTCGGAAATAAAGCAACATTATACGCAATTGCTATTACTAATATCGCTTTACTGATATTTTATCACGTAATGGTAGAATCTCATCTACAACAAACTACAAAGTGTTGCACATTTATGCGTACGTTCAGCTAAGAGCATGCCCATTCAACGTTTAGGCCCGAATACCCGAGTCAGTTTTCAACTTAACAAAAGACACTAGCTTGGGTTCAATTATTCTTTGGCTAAAAAGCCAAATCAATATTTGTGTCGGTTGTGCCCCAAAATACATCTACTACTACAGATGACAAGGCAACTGGAATTATTCCTTTTTGCAGCGATTAGATAAATTCGTGTCTAGTCGCCTCATGAGAATTGATTCGTGTTGGCTACCGATCTCCCCGAGAGTCGACAAAACACGAGGCTGTTTAATCTCCGCAAAAAAAGTAATAATTTCATTCGCCTTTGTTCTCTCTATATATTACTTTATTTAAGTACAAAATTCTCTTCACACAAAGAATACTTACTTCGAGTCAACAAGATAAATGCAAATAATAAAATGAATTTATTACAAAAAGTTATGTAAAAACATGGTTCTATACAATGAACCATGTGAAGATTGATGCAATTGTCGTATCTATGGACGACGCTTTCAATTCTCTCTGCATAGAATTTGCCGCCGGTGAGTTGAAATCGCCTGTGACGTTATTTTGAAGCTCCTCAGTGCTTTGGAAATGTTGCCATACTAACCACTTTTTCAGTTCACGAAAGAGGTAGAAGTCGCTTGGCGCTAAGTTGAGGCTATACGCAGGGTGTTCGAAAAGCTGCATTGCGTAATAGCGGAAATAGTAAATTGTTTTAACTGACCCGCTTTTTTTCGAAAAAAGGACAAATATTTTCGAAAGGAACTGTATTTGTAACACTCAAACGATCAAACGGAAGACAGTTGCCCATCTACTACGTTTGGCAACGGTAACAGGTTCAACATTACATCAGTTTCTATAGCGTAACCCCTTCCTGCTCCATAGGACGACAACGGGGGGTCGAGATGAACGGACTGCAGATGCCATTGGTATGTGTGCGTGAGATCGATCCCGAAGAGCGACCGTATTCTAAATACGGTCTGCCAAAGCGCAGCGCTTATCTTTATGGGAACTTCTATGTGCAAGGGATGCTAGGTAGTAGGTAGGTTTGTATGTAGGGGAGCTCCGTTTCATCACGCATCGACCGATCTTTCGTAGTAGGTCGACGTTGCAAATTATAGATTTTCCCCATTTGAATTAAACGTCAAGCGGTTGTTACATGGTTACTGGTACCGTTATTACGGCGTTCCATAATTGGTAGTGGTTAGTTACCTGAAGGTGACGCTGACGTATATTGGACAAAAGCGTTTGAAGACGAGAAGATTGCACCTTTTAGCGTCACGCTAAATTTGGCTTCTTTCTGTGTTGGCCGAAGCCTGAATTCTTTATCTTTGTGGTAAGTATAAGAAAATAATTTCGATTTGGATAGTAAATGTAGATTTGAAATGTTTCGTGGCAATAAATAGACCCTAAATAATATAATAATTTCAAATCTCAGAAAGAAGCACTTAGGGGATGGACGATACCGACTATTGAGCCATATTTTGTAGACGAAGCAAAAGAATCTTTTTTTAATGGGATGTATCCAAAAGCATATTGAAAAATACAGTTTTGTTGTTGCTATAATCCTTTTCTGTTCATGCATAATCGGGGAATATAAAAAAATTCCTCGTACAAATGCAATTAATTTGATACTACTATACCTCGTTTTCCGTGTTTAATCCAAGAGGATATATCGAAAAACAAACCAATTAACTAATGATACGCTTTTAATTAAAAAAAAAAGTAAAAAAATACCCCGCCCTGAAACTGCAAAAGAAATCAATTTTCCCATATGCGTTTTACCCCGTGATAAAGCCGTGTGGCGAGATGAAAAGAGTATCGGATAATTTCATCTACACGAAAACTCCATGACGTGTGCACAAATGGATCGGCGTTCAAAGAGCGTGTACAGAGAGATAACGTCAAACCGCGACGCATAAACCGTATTAGTAAATATACAAAGTCGATAGACATGTCACGTAATGTGCTTCGCAAAAGCTCTACAACATACGAATACCCTCAATCCAGACTGAATTAATTCCCAGAATTCGTAGGGTAACCCGGGAGATCGATAATCGATTAAAAATCAACGGAATTTTAGCATTTTAATGAACTCAAATTCGCTTGGTTGCCTCATAAAATGAAACATAGGAACAGCATGATGAATAACACAGCGGTACGAACCCAAACACGTTAGGAGGTTCGTCGATATTGTTTACTCACGATGCGAGGATATCTAGGATGAATATCATCTCGAATTTTATTATCTTGAAAATGTTGGAAACAGAATGGACGACATTTTTGATTCTGGACATTACAAGTCCATTCAATGTATCAATAGTTTAATAGAAACGTGAACATGAAATTCTACAACACAATGACAGCGTATTTACGTTTGAAATTAATCACACTCGGTCACTCACACAGAGATTCTTGTTTTAACTGTTTAAATGAAGTTGACTTCAAATAAGTGTTAATAATAAAAACTAACTTAATATTATTTAGACCTAGTAAATATAGTTATGAAACTAGGAACGTTGTAATTATCTCGCTGCGTTAACGTGTATCCATTTATACACACATAAAAATCAATTCTTAATTTAAACATAATGATTTATAACAAATATACAAGTTCCTATATGCGCGGACAATTACTTATTTTGAAATTAAGGTAAAATTAATCTTAATCTAAAGAGATTTTAATCTCCTAACAAACAGTCGGTATGTTTAAAGTTGATCATTTATTACTCATTAACAGGAGCAGAAGATTTGTTTAATATATGAAAAATTTAAATTATAAAACAGAACATTTGGATAAAGAAATTAATTATTTTAACTACAGTATATTATATGATCTATGTAATTCAACGTTATATTTATGGTAGGTTATTATTTATTTGGATAAGTGTATGATATTTTAAAAATAAATTTTGCTTAGAAACTTATGAATTATTCCGTATATGTATATTTTATTATTTATTATATGTTATTATTATTTGGAAATCTCCAAATTAAAGACTTTAAACAAGTGAGCCGCTGAAACCAAAAAGATTGGTGCAACGTATATTCTTTTTGAAATCTTTCTTTTTAGACAACTGGATTAATTTCTCAGCAATTAGTGACTTTCTGTTTGTACAAAATTGCTGCTCCAACCTTGCACATATTTGCTGAAGCAGTGTAAATGTTTACTTCTTTAATATCAGTTAGTGATATGGAAGGGGAGAAGAAAGAAAAAATTGCGCCAAAAACATAATTTTTTTTAGTAACAAATAGTAATATGAAGATATATAGATATGTAGAAATACACACTTTAGTATCAAGGTTTACAATATATAAAATTTACCGTTTACGATTTGATGGAAAAATATTTCACTAAATTAGTTCTTTTTATAATAGTCATATAACTAAGAAGCTCCTCGTGTTTTTTTTTTTTTTCATCTTAACTGAAGTGGGGGAAAACCTAACTAATGAAAATGGTTAGCTCGGAATTTTTATTTGTAAAACAATAACGTACAATTATATATCGCGGATCATTCTACACCATACATATTTCAAAAAATCGTAGAGATTCCTTTATTCTTTGACTTAACCGTAAAATGTGTGGTTATGTTATGTTTAATGAACATGCGGAAAATGCGAAAGAATAATTCATACAGACATACATCAAGCGTATACCTACTTATAACAGTTTTTCTGTACTGGGTTAATGAGGTTAGGTATTTTATAATAAATAGAGATGGCAAAACTTACGTTAGAAAAGTATTTATTGTATCTCGCGTACAATCCCAGCAAGCCAAGACGTCGGAAATATTTTCCATTTTTAAACTTTGTATAGACAAAACCAAATCGACCACCTAATCCATGTATAAAACTACAAAATAACACGAAAATAATACGCCTAAACTCGCTAAAACAGAATAAAAACATAACTTTTTCTCACTCCATACCACCCTTTACTAATCAGATCAGGCACAGTAATATTCATCCGCGTAACCTTGAATACGTCAATCCCAGCTCACCTATTTTTCTATTGGACAAAACTTTAAATCAAATTTAAAATTACCCTTAAATATAGATCTTTAAAATTAACATAACTTATTTATTTATTAAAACTTATGGATCTTATGATATATTCCTTCTAAAATTAACAAGATTGACTATTATTGGAATGAGAATATGCATATGTTTAATTTAAAAAACTGGAATATGTTCTTTTTGATCCAATTACGATGCTTGAAGTAATTATTGTCATGATGTTTTTAATAAAACAATATTCCATATTAATATATTAAACAAACATATCTCAAATTATATTTAAATAAACAAATATATAACTTACAAACAATGTATTTTCTATTCAAACTTTTAATTTTTAAATGAAGTATATAATAATAAACAAATGCATATGTTTACTTTAAGAATTCATTTTTGTGTGTGTAAGCTTTATGGGATCATGATCCGTGGAAAATATGAATATCGTACAGCAAATAAATGGCGCCAAAATCAAACCAATAATCATCTACACATCTTTAGTTGGGTGGTCAAAAACAACTCAGAGGATTGCGTAACAACATCTTCAACAAATTCAGACACTTGCCGATTTCGACATCGCAAACGATGGCAACGCAGCAGCGCCGGAAGCCCTACTGGGACTACACCCGCATTGAATAGCAGAATACATCGAGCACCTTCGCTGTACTTATATAAATTATTTGGTGGGCATTGCAAAGAACACGATTTCTATGCAATACAGTTTTAATCATTGAAAGCCGTACAAGTGGGCATTTAGTGAGACTGAAAGTAAAAGAGATATCTTGTCATGGTAGAAGCAGCAGCGAATACGTATAACAGATTTTATGCCTTTCCACTCATATCAGATGCACCAATGACAGCAAAAATTGAATTATTGTTCAGCAAAGATTACTCACAAGATTTTTGACAAGTTAGAGAAAGAAGAAAGAAAAGTAGTAAGTATAATGGTGTATTTTAACATTGCGATCACTGATATTGCTGAACTAATTGTAGTATATTAATTCCGAGCTGGAAATTTTCTTTAATAGTGTGATTGGGAACAAACACAATTGTCTTTTAAATAAAAGACCCACCCTGACCATATTTGTAGATATATTTACCAAATAGAATTCCCGAGAGAAGGAGGTGATATCAAGAGGAAGCCACATGCGAAGGTACCTAAACGAACATCTTACTCATGGGATTAATATTAGATTCATTTCGAACATTACAGCAACCCTGCATATCTAAAAGAAATAAAAACTTAATACGTTATACTGAAAAGAACCACAAGTATCCATATTAGCACCAAACTAAATATATCCTCTTAACGGAAACATTGACGAACGTGGAATAATGGCAAAATCTCGGATATATAACGAAGTAGCAATAAAAGAAATGGAAACGATATTTTGCGTTCGCGAATCACGTGCATATATCTAGATATATCGAGAAGTAGACCGATGCTTTACGACTTCATTGACGAAATAGATTTTTCTTGATGTTTAATCGAATTATTTATTGCTGAATGGTTGATAAACCGCCTTCTCCGGTCTTTGATTCGGAACATTTTACGAGTGTTCTTAAAAAAGATCGAATACAGTGTCTGGATCTCTTTCGCGAAGATCGGGAGTTTAATTGGTATTTTTAGCTACAAACAACATGCGAAGCGTTAGAAACACAAACTGACACTCAGGATGGTTTATTCAATCAAATTTTTATTTACATCGAGTTAAAAAGGTTTTTCCACGCGTAGAAGTTTTAAAAGTTTTTTAGTGCTGGATTGCGAAGCACCAATCTCAACAAAAGATGTAATAGATGAAATAGAAGAAGTCGATGATAGCCAAAATTACATTATTCTTTTTTCTTTAATAAACTTTAGTTACCTTGGATTTGGTCTTTTATGTTGCCGTATGTTGACAGCTTTTTCCAATCCAAGTTCGTTCTGCTGGATAATACGACAAATGCCGTTAGTTTTCGTAATTATTCATGGAATTAAGTCCAGGGACTAGAACGGCATTTTCGATTCTTTAAAATTTGCAAACGTCCATATTTTGCCCCCTTTTTGAGCCGAAAAAGTTCGATATGCGTCGAGATTGAGAAACGGGAGCCAGCCTCCCGCAACTCCAAACACTTTTATAAATTTGACGAGACCGTCGTTTTATGTCTGATTTATGCCGTTAAAATTTTATTGTGTACTCCCCTCCCCACCTATTCGAGAAGCAAGTTATACGGGAATGGAGCTACTTAGATACTTATTTGACAGCAATCGCCCCAACTTTCCTATTTTTGAAATCGCCATATCGAAGGAGGTATGCATAAAATAGAATTTTTATGGCATAAAACGGCCACAAATTGGTAGTCTTATCAAATTAAAAAAAAAAAATGAAAAAGCAGATGTTACGAGGAGTTGGCTCCCGTTTCTTCCCTCTTGAATATTTCCAAAATGGGATGAGCAAAAAACAAATTTTTTTACTTTGAAAATAATAACATCCTAGATTTTATACGTATACGCAACAAAGATTCATTTTTTAGCGGTATTTTACAAAGAAAGCAAAGACATGTTTCATAATAAACGGTCCCGTCCGGAAGACATAATTTTTATATACACGATACAAAGTATCTCACAAAGTACCATGTACCTATCCCTTCTAGGTATTCTAAATATATTTTTCGTGAGTATGACAAAGAATTCAACTTTAAAATCGGCAGTTTTTCCTCTTCCGAAAGCTCGAATATATTCGCGGTACGCTAGACGCGTTCGAAATAACGCGGGGTTGAAATTACCCGCTGAAAAATGTATTAGCTTCTGTAAATGTCGCCTGCGCTTTAGTATATAAATATGGAATGAGGACCCTTACACGAGACTTTCATTTGTCGACTAATGGTGGGAATTACCCGCCATGCACAATTTAGGTAGGTTAATATATACTTTTTTCGGGTGGATTAAGAGGAAATTGGTAAGCTGAACGTTGGGACTTAATTTAATGAATTATATTAATAAGTTAAATATGGAATCGTATGTATGTCGCGTATACATGCACAAGAAAAAAATTGCGAAAAAATGCACAAGAGATCATATGATCTATAAACCTTTGGATCATTATTGCTATTTTATCCGTCGAATTTCTTACATCATTTAATACGAACCTTTTTTATGCTTTAGATCAACTTATTTTAAATGTTTGCGATATGCTTAAAGACGCCTTCATCTTACGGTAAGTGACAAGCCGATCTTTTACAATCCTATTGTGCACAACATAGAATAATACCAACTGGTTTTGGTCGAACTTAACGAAGTTCCCACTGATGGATTATCAACATTTCCGAAATACTCTCCGCAAACCACATTTATTTTCGTTAAAAGTTAATGGCAATGCTGATGTCAACTTATATCGTAAATATCCATTTCTTATAAGCAAGGCCATATATTTCCTAGCGCAAAATAAATATCAGGCAAAAATGTTACGCATCGCCAAGCATATTTTCTATCAAAAATTTCATAATCATAAACACTATAAAATTCTTAATCGCTCATATAAATCGTAATGTTTAATTGACTCTCTGATCCGTCCAAATTAATCAGCTTCTTTCGCGAAAATTATAGAGACCTCTGTGACGTAAAACTAATACATATATATCCGGTTTGTATAGGCCAAAATAAACACCCGATCACGCATATTATAGATATAGATACGATGTTTAAAATTAACCGCAAAATATTAGCCGTAGAGCATCTTATGTTAGGTGTACAGAATGTTTACGTTCTAGTCAGGTTTTCGAAGAAATTAGATTTCGATTGTTGAATCTCTTTTGTGTAGTATCTCGAGCGCTATGATGTTAATTTTAGCGTAGGTGAAGTGATCTTAAACGCGTTATATTTGTTAGGTTTTGGAGCACATGGTAAGCGTGGTTTTAAGAACGTCGTAATTACGTATACTTTAGAGTTGCTGTTATTAAATTCTATCAAACGGATTTACATACTATACATAAGTATATTTAGTTTCACTAATTGGATAATAGCGGTATTGACCTCCATATTATTTTTATTTTTGAATATATATTCTCACATGTATCGTCGTAGTGACTATTTTGGAACGAAGATGTAATTGTGGAAGGAAGGTTAAATTTTTTTCCTTCTAAAATAACATTTGAATAACCAAAAATGGAAAAGTTTCAATAGCGGACTTGCGACCCCTGCTGAGGACCAATCGAGCAAATTCCATAGTCAGTTTGTGAAAATATCATTTAAGTTAACTAGTGGATCTGTGGAAAAATGTACATCTTCTCTGACTTCGGCGATAATGGGTGTACCGCAATGTTCTATCCTTAGCTTCATTCCTCTTGACTGCTTATAAACGGCATTGTATCATTTATTAAATCGCCTCTTTTTCTATACGTTCTTGTTTCGACGCCAAGCTTTTCGATTTTGGAGCGCGGTTCTCGCGGATTTAGGTCAATGGTTTCGTAGTAACAGATTACGACAAGACCTGTTTTTCTACTTTCCATACGCCCCAAACTGGCGTTCCAGACTTGAATATAGGCCAGGATAATGTCACATTGGAGCATCGCCATTCGATTAAGTTCTTCGTTTTCATGTTGAATGAGAATCTTGCGAGATTGGAAAGAGCGTTTCAATAACGTAACCAAGAAATTAGGAAAATTTCTCAAAGATATGTTAAACATTGATTACATAATGTGGTGATCTGATCAGGATCTGTTACCATTCTTTATGGTATCGGATTTTGAAGGCGTTGGGTGGGCGCAAAAGCTGTAGGAACGCATTGTAAGCTGCATCTTAAATTTAAATACAATGGATCCAATCCGTCCATTCTTTAAAAATTCACGTATTTTGCCTCTGATTGCTGTTTATGTTCTGGACACTCTCTCTTACACCAATAAAAATAATTACATAAGAAATGTCGGCAATCCCAGCTAAAATACGAGTGATAAAGATGATGTAATTCCCATGACGATGATGACGTGGAAGTTGGTCTCTTCCACAGGCTTCCGAAAAATTTGGAACTAGAAACTAGTTTTAGATTATTAAAAAGATCAATTTTCTTGGAGAGTTGTGCCTTCAACGTGGATGTATTTTTCTAATTTTTATATGACGTATTGTATTCGATTAGCTTACTTAGTGAAATAAATCTACCTTACATCACAGTCCGGAACCTTTCTTAAACTCAAGGAATTCTAAAAATATGCACCGAACCGAATCAAGAAACACTGCTCTTGAGGACAAGGCTTTAATAATGATAATGCAGAATTTACCTTCTCTCGATGGCCCATATAAAATTTTAATGCCGATTACCTAGTATTATTCCAAAATTGGATAAATATCCTTCCAGGATTAATGCCAATTATAAAAGGATATCGAATGCGTTCTTGCTCAGACCAATTTCACGTTTATTGCTTTTAAGATTAATACACCTCTTAAATTAATTAACTAATAAGAATTACGCGTGACCCCGTATGAAGAGGATAAGAGCATAAATCTTCTTGCGAACCACCTCGGTTCGTGTTTCCCCATCTACCGCCGATCTAGGAAGTAATAATCTCCAAAATTCTTCGTATCGGTAGTAAATTTTGTGGCCCTAGACTTTACATCTTTTACCTTCAACCTTTTTCTTTCTGCCTCTTCTTATCTAGGAAGAACCACGTCGTGTGACTAATAAATATTTCTATAACGGATCCTATTGAACTGAAACATGCGTCGCTTCTTTACTTCTGGTAGTGACAAGAATGAGGTGCGTACAAGTAGGAAAAAGAAAAAAAAGCTTTGTCCTACATGTTTTTATATTACTATATATTAAATATAAATATTTAGTTAATTAATTATTATTAAAGAAATTGGGTTTATTTCGTATTTTTCTGTAAGAGATGATGTAACTATAGAAGGATTAACAGATTTTGAACTACAGGGACAAGTTAACCGGTAATTTCGGTGGCGCCATAATATTTTTCTGTACGACCAATTGCGAATAATAATAATAATATATTTGATTAATTGACACATAAGGAGTATACAAACAGACAAAAAAGACGAAGCGCGTTTCATTATAAATGTTAAAATTGTACTAATATATACATACACATAGGATACAAGCACATATATCAGCCATCAATACAAAAACCCACTTAATTATATACGCTGTAAAGCGGTTTAGTTTGGAAGATAATTAGCCGATGTCGGGATGTTTGATAACCAAACAAATCGATATTATGTAAATCTCATTCAGCGCCGGTCCAAGACCTAGCCAGTACTTGCGAGGTCAGTAACGTGTGGTCTAATGTAGATTCCATTGATATTCAAATGGGGTCTGTTTAGTGAGTGAGCGAATTAAAAACTCTGCCAACTAGTTGAGATATACAGTCGTTGGCCATCTTCCTCCTATTAACATTTCAACAACAATAGTTTCTAGAAGAAAACGCGTTCTCGAAACTAATCGATCTTCATCATCGCTGGGAATGTTTTTCGGCTCATTCGTACTTGTCTCTCGCGATATCTATTTTCAGTTTTGTCTTGTTTAATGACGCTGTATTAGGATCTATATTTGTTTCGTTGTGCATCGTAGTTGCGACCAAATTATCTTGATTGCATATTAAAATGGTATATGAGTTATTATATACATTATTTAACTCAAACTCCTGTAAACGATTCTTAAAGAATCTTCAGGATATTTTAAGAACGTTAAACAGAAACTAAAGATAACAACACTTAAACGATGTTTTTACAACCGAAGACCATTAAACACACAAATATTGTTGCGCACCCCATTAAATTAACATCACCGATTATATCCCATTCGCAACATAATATTAAAGCTCAATAAAGCTACCATTATTATCCCATTTATTAGCTTTGTTCGCCTCATTTAAGCTTTCTTTTTACTTCGAGGAAGAGATTCCTATGGAGCAATACGGAGCCACGTAAAATATCACCCGATGGACAAGTTGTCAGAGTTAAAGGCTGTCGTTTCCAATTTTATCGACTCCAAGCGTGTAATCCATCTCGAAAGTTCTGACTGTAGCTGCGTTAAAGCGTCAAATGGCAGGCGATTTAAGTGTCTAACGTGTACGTCGCGAAAGGCACCTTCGATCGTAAAGTAACAAGTTTATAAATCAGCAGCGGGATCTGAAATAAAGGATAAAACCAAGAATCGTTATGTAGGATCTATTTTCAACTATCAAAAGCGTAATAATTATATTTAGCGAAAGGCATTTCTTCGCTATCATTGTCTTGGTTTAGTTGTAGCATTTACTCAAGTTTTAAAATTATTTTAATTAAAGGACAATCTTCTTTAATACTGGGAACGTGCCTTGTTGAACAGATAAATTTAATAAATAAAGTAGAGAATAATCAAAGGTTCATATGAGACGACTAGAGTTTAAAGATTGTAAGTCTAATTCCTCCAACGATGACCGATGCAAGATCTGCATCTGCTTCCCAAGGTCCTTCTTTTCTTTTGCGTCTTTTTGAGTCAACTTGGGCATGGATAATATATCTTGACAACATATATATCCTTCTCTTTCTAATGAAGGATATCCGGTTTGTTGGTGGATACGTGCGTTGTAGTGTGGAAGGAGAATTCAAGAATATCTTACAACTCTCGCTAGAAATAGTTGCTGTAGACAAATCTAAGTTATTATAATTATAATTATGATTATTATCATTATTATTATTACTATTAAACAAGGAAGATAATACTGTCATTATTATTATTGGAAACCATACAGAAGCACCTAAAAAATAAGCACTCACTTTTAATTTATAGAAGTCCTCTTGGTCATAGATAAATAATCAACATTATAACGTAATTAAGAACAAATATCCGGTGTTACAATGACAGTGCTGAATGTTATGCGGTATTCATCCGGTTCCGAGCTATTGTGTATAGGAGATTATCACGAAACAAGCATTGCTTGGCGTCCTCGTTAATTTTACGAATGCATACGATTTTGTTCGGAGAAACTGTAAGCTTTTTTCTCTGTCGGCTTTTTTTATTTATTCCTTTTAGCTAGACTTTTAGACCAATATACAATATTAAATTGTATCATTACACTAAATATTATGTAATTATGCAAATGCAAGGATCAAGACAATAAATGTTGATCTTACTGGTAAATAAGTAGGTATTGATTACGAAAAAAAATTTGGTCATGGAGGGATTTTCGTTGACTTTTCAGTAGCTCGATTAACCAATTTGGGCGAATAAGGAGAAATTAAAGGAGAATTATACAATCAAAGAGCGGCTAAAAGGATTCATTAAGTATCCTTTGCTTTTTAATCAAACTTCTAATTGATATTTTAGAATAAATCGGCGAACTATTAACTCTATAATAGATTCCAGCCAAAGAAGTAGAGCTCTATAAAGTAAGAAAAAAACTAGGCCAAACAAGTCGTCCGTTTTTTCTGTTACGGTACCAACCAATCGCTTCTCTTTCTGAATGATTGGCACTGATTCTCCCCAATAGAGGTTGTGAGTTTTCAATTATTGTATTTCGAAGTTCGGCGTTTTCTGATGGTCACGATAAACCCGTCTGAGGTCAACCCTCTAACCGAAACTTTTAAACACGCCTCGTCGTGGAATCCGTTGCCTTTGATATTAAATTTGCTTGCGTCGTCAACGCAAACTTTTTGCGGTCTAATTCATGAAGCGTATTGCAACAATTTCAAACAGCAAATTGAAAAAACAGTATAAAATCATGAGTTCATTTGTTCCCTGTTTTATTAAAGCTTTTATTTGTGATTTATTGAACATTTGATTGATTACGAGCGTTTTTGCTCGAAACCTGGTAGCTTTTTCAATAAAGTATTTGCGAAATTAGGACCAAACATTACCCTTTTTTTACTTAATTACGAATTATTAACATAGGGTCGCTATTTATTATTATTTAAATATTTGGTTAGGACTACGAAACTTTATTTCCAATGCCTTTACTTCAAATTTATTCTATGTAACTGTTTAGTAATTTTCCAAATACAGCGAAACCTTGATGATCCGTACGTGGATTATCCTTGCGGCGGATTATACGTACAGCCGTTGCGCTTCAGTTATCCGCGTCACTCGAGAAAAACCTGTCGGAGGTTACATTATTACTTACACTTGAACATGATATTCGTTCCTTTATTGTTAGTCACGTTTGGTCTGTGAACTATGTATGCATGTAGGTACATATGTACGTACTTTACCGAAGAATGGCACACATAAAACGAAAAAGGAAGATATTTTTCGTTACAGGTAACATCGGAATTCAGACAGTAAAGGATATCGTTAAAAATGAGATTTTGATAGATCGTCGAACTGAAGGACAACAAAAGAATTAAGAGCCTCGATGTCGCAATGGTAGTTTTTACAAGAGAGATCAGAAGATGCGATCCGCATATCTAGGACAATGTTTGCAAACAACAATATTTAATGAAATATTGAATATCTACAAATTATTTGATGCCTAAAGTGGTTATCATATAGATTCAAAAAGAGACATAGCATTCAAGGAAAGTTTGATGTAGATGATATTGCCATTGTAGAGTTTTGTCACGAATTAGAAGAAATTACCAACAATTTTAAACCAGACTTAACGCTAGTTTCGGAAAATGAAATAGTGCTGCAAGACATAAAATGAAAATGGCATGTTGGGTTGTGTAAATGCGTTGGGCACTCATAAACTAAGATTGACCGTCATTGGCAAATCGAAACATCTAAGAGCATTAACGGAACAATTCCAATCATCAATTACAATCAAAAATCTGCTTGGATTGATTACCAAATTTTCAACAATAGTTTTTAAAAGAATTTATTACAGGAATACAATATTTTTTAACGAAAGATAATCTATTTGAAAAGACACTGCCCTTAATTCATAATGCTTACCCTCACCACACTGTAGAAATATTTAATTCAAGAGATGGAAATATACAAGCTCGTGCACAATGGAACCTCATATTTCAAAAAATCGTTGAAGGGGTCCGTAACAAGATATACGGAGATTGAGATGCCATGGTCGCTACGACGCACAAGGCATTTCGCACAGGTTTCGTTTTAAACCCAAACGAACATAGTCCTGACCAGAAACCGGTTTTGAAATGGATCCAAAATTTGAGAGCAACAGATCCCCCAATTCCGAAAGATCCAGGTAGGCGCTTGGGACATCAGTTCTAATGGTGAGACGAATTTTGCATTGTGACCCTAAGCTACACTCTTGTAAAATCAAGCTCAGCAGATTGGTGAAGACATAGAAATTGTTATAATGCGATTCTTACAGCTGTGCCTTCTAATGGTATTGTGGTGAGTAGCAACGAAGAGTATTTTTATTTTTCTGGCACAGGAAATAAGCAGATTTTAGCAGCAATTTTCATCATTGGCCTGCTGAAAACTGTCGTTTATATATTGTCCTGTATATGTTACCTTCTTGTCTTCTAACGTGACATCCATTGTTTAGCTCATGGATCATCCACTAACAGAAAGAATGAAGAGGGTGCATAAACTAAATTTCATGATGCATTGGTTTAATATGAAAACTGTTTGGGATAATGTATCAGAAGATAGAATTAAATTAATCTCAAGTTTAGAAAGGATGAAAAGGAAGTTGTACATATCTGATTCACGTTAAACCTTGTGTTACCGCCCGGCATATGGAATTGAGTAACATTTTACATATTAAAAGAACGAAAGAAATGATTAAGGCAGTTCGAAGCTAAGGAACAAACCAGAATCAAAGATTATTTTTCAAATGCAGAGCAAAATTCTCATTTATGTTTGTATTACGTAGATACTCATGTATCGTTAAAAATATAGAGTATCCTTCTTCACTAAAATAAATCAAATTTCTATTATCCGTGTTATCCGTGCCGTATCCTCGTCCCGTAAACCACAATTAATCGTGGTTCTATTGTGCTATCATTCCAATTTGCGTTAAAAAAACACGAATAATTTATCTCCGCCAATTAGGAGTATCGAATTTTATTTCGAATCCACGCGATAGCCTTTCATGGCCAAGTGGATTTAATTACCATTCGCATCGCCATCATAAAAAGTTCTATCTACTACCGCTTCCTAAACCGGTAATTATATTAATGTTTAATAACTTTCAATATTCAAAAAGCAATGCAATGGTCAATGCAATTCTCGCGGCCCAATTTAATTACACGTCTCTTTCCAATTCCTCTAGTATTGATTTTTAATTGGTGCCAGTTTCCTATCCTTTCCCGACCGCTTTACTTTGAAAAGCTTCTCCCGTCGGATGAGGATGAAGTGTCTACTATCAAAGCTGTCTGTAGAAAAGGAAGGAGTCTCGAAGAGTGGAGAGTGGAAGCAAGACGATACGAGAGGTAAGAAATAAAACTGTGAGCAATGACTTTGGCTACTGTTAAATAGTAATTAAAGACGGTAGAGAAGAAGAAGTTTCGGTTGAAGCTAATCATTTCTTTCCCTTTAAATTTAGTTGTTCAACCTTGTTTACTTGCGTTAGGATTATTCTTCGAAAAGGTCTTTGATTTATGTAAACGATTTGTCCGTAAAAGTATTTCCGTTTCATCTTTATTTCACAGACTTCTCCGATTATTTAAAAACAGGACCCTTTGCATAAAACTACATTAACAATAGCAAACTTAACAATCTTATGTGAACATGACGTTCCGGTTAACAGCATGGATTTCGAAAATGTTTATCAGTACCTTGATTCTGGCGATAAGACCATCCCTTTATTTATGCGCCCTTAAATAAGCTCCTAATTCTCTTGATCATTCACTACTTAATAAAACGTATAAACATGAATTGCGAGATATAATACATGACCGCTTCTAATCGTATCTTCGTAATCGATCGTGGAGATCTCGGCTATTCGATCATACCCCGCTGATGTTTGAAGGGTTTTCCTCCAGATCTACGTTCTAGGTCCTTTATTTACAATATGTATTACTGATTTCTCCAACGCACTCAAAGATGATAGTTTGGTATTGTTTGCGGATGATGTTTTGTATTTACGTGCGGAACAAAAGACCATGATCTTAGCTGGGAAATACATATTAAAACATTGTGTTCTTCCCCGATCCTACCGATATGTTTCGCAATTTATAGACTACATCAAATTGTAGACAGGAATGTTGCAAATTATTACTATGGTTGCTTTGGATCAAAGCTTACGTATGGCATTGCTTGCTGGAGAGCTGATCCGGGTCTTCCATTGGTGTTTTGCATTCTAAATCACGCCATATATAATATTGCAGGAGTGGCGTCTTGTCGCCCATTGTTTAAAGAGTATAAAATTTTGTTAGTACCATGTCTCTACCTTTACTTCTTCGCGTTATGAGTTATTAAAGAAAATATTATTATAAATAGCAGCCGCTAATGAATAAAAAATATATTGTTATTGGTATCACTAGTACTTTCCACAAGTTTAGGCATATTCCACATATATGCGATAAATTAGTCGATTAGCTACCGCTTCCCAGAGAGGTGCACTGATGAGCCGTAATACGGCGATACGCTGTACATACCGGTAAGCATAGAAATATAATATAACTGCGCTAGCTATAAATATGCGGCCAGCATTAAATAGACTGTATAGCGTTACTAACCTTAATGCTCGTATACTCATCAAGATCTAAAGCTTCATAAAAATATATTTCCGTCGAGAATCTCAAACTTTTCAAGACAGCAGCAAGCGGACAAAAAGAAACATTTCATTTCTCATAATGTTCTTGTTCCTTCTAAGGGAATACAACGCGCCAAGCTATTTCGTAGAACAATAACTGACATTTGTAAGTACTCGTGTTTACCGGGGAACGCCAGAAACGTGAAACAAAAACGCAAACCGCGAAACAAAGAAACGATTCGATCCAAGACAGTGATTGAGATGGAGATCCCGACAAGAAAAGCCAGCCTACGTGAAAGGGTTACGAAAACAGGGGTGATTTATTTGTTTTAGGGAGACTTTTCATCATGTTCTGCCATCCTCCTTGGGCATCTGCATATTGTTTTATAAGAACAATATTAATAAACAAGTTTTTATTTTTCTTTTATTTTGGACGAATTCATTACTTCTTCATAAAATTCGTTACGGCAAACAATTTTTGCCAAAAAAAAATTTTTTTTTGTCGCTTACTACTAGGGGGATATATATAGAAGCAAGGTGAAAATTTTTAAAATTTCAAAAATTAATTTCACCCACTCAAAGTGAAAATAAAAAAAAATAGAAGAATTGCATTATATGTGCAATACATGTTCCCAAAGTTTTATGATTCGTTTAATTTTTTGATTCGGGATCTTCCCTACTAAGACTAGACTAGAATACAAATAAAACAAGTCATAGACCAGGAGGGCGATTAGATTATATTTACTGATTTTCATATATTCTTTGCCTTGAGCGTGTAATATCATCAAAATTACTAAAACTATGAGTCTAATGCATAGCAATGGTCTGTAAAAATGTCCAAAGTCCAAAGTGTGTACCTTCCTGATATCAAATACCTCCCTTCTTAATTAATTTCGCTTGCCTGGCATTAATTACGAAGATCACTTTTAAGATTCTGGTGAAATTTCATAAAAGGCTGGTTCAAACATGAGTACGTTTAGCTCTCTTCTTCTTCCGCTTCTTTTGGGCTGCTCCTGAGCTTCTTATGGGCAGCGTAGAAGAAGCCCAGAAGAAGCTCCAAATTCTTTAAAAGAAAGCAACGATCGCGGAAGTCTACACAATTGACATATTCAATTAAGAAACAACTTTTTTCTAAAATAGCAATTCTATTTTTGATAATTTTTCTAAACGAATTTTACTCCAAAGCTCAAAGCCGACGTATTCTACTTCATATGTTGAAATTCGCAGGATTTCAAGGATTTTCCGTTAATACCCTATTGAACTAACGAATTCATTTTCAGTTTATTTAAAATAATGGTAGGTCATGTCTCCGACTGATATAGCAGTCAAAAACAATGAATATTCGATAGATTTTAGTGAACCCTATTTTTGATATTTTGAAAAAATTAATAACTGAAGAAAAGAAAAACTATAATTTTGGAAATTTTGAAATTTTTGGGAAGTATCGATTTATAGTTTTTTTTGTTCTAATTTACATATTAAGATATTTACTTTTATTAAACTACTCTCGAACAAACACTTATTTAACAACTTACAATTTGTAAGATTCATTCAATACAAGTAACTTTGTAAAGGGTGCTTCTTTTGTGCAATGGAAACAAAGCTTTCTATTTTATTGATGCAGTTACTTTTCATAAGATTTTTCAAATAATCTAGATATATAAAAAGTAAAATGTATTTTATTGTTGCCTTTTGGCTTAGAACGTATAGAAACGATCAATCATAGAGGTTTTTATTTAAAAAAGTTGGCTTCTAACTAGTTGAGTACGTCCATGTTTGGGCTGGATTTTTGGAACAATATATCTTTTAATATGTGTTTATGATTATAAATTGCTGACATAAGCAGCATAATTCCAACCAGTCAACATTTTAAAGATTTTATATATCGTTTAACTTGCATCTAAGGGAGCAATACGATCTACAGAGAAGAAAGTTGGTATCAAAGTTGGTATTTTCAGAAAGTCGATTATTATTCAGAAATAGGTCTAATAAATCACCACCAAGAAACGAATTAGAGAAAAACAAAAGTAATGCGTTACTTTCAGTCAGAGAAATCTCTAGACAGACGATTTATTCCTCTAGGATACAAAAAAGACTTTATATAACGAACCCACCGTTCCTTTCCTTGCTGAATCTCTTGCGAAAACCTCTTCATTCACAACAATCAACTCACTGATTCGACAACGGCACAACGTTGCGTCCAATTTTTTAGATCGCGCGTGCTTCTCCGATATTTCCTCGGTGTCACAGTCACCCCTTTTTATCCGGATTTCCAAGAACGATCGCGTTCGCGCCTCCCTCTCCCTCCGCGAAACGCGGAATCGCGATTAACAATAGCAAATGAAGGGATGAGTTTTATGCAACCCGCCTCGCCTCGCCGAAACCGCTTCTATCGCATAACGTAACCGCTGCTTGCAGCTTACTAAACTCGAGGGAACCTTTCGCGTAACGGACGCTTGCGCAATTCGCGACCTCCTCGATTTTGTTTCAGCGAAGTTTCGTCCTGTCGTTCTACGGGGAATTGGTATTTTTTTCAGGTACGTAGCGGAATATTTCGTATAAACACAGCTGAAAAGTACATGGAACGGACCTTGAAGCATACCGTTGTCCATTTAAACTTAATTTTGTACAAGATGTACGAGCTTGATGATATGTCTAGTTTAGAGTCTCTAACTCCCAGAGTTATTAACACGTTTATTTGCCCAACCTAATCACAGGATATTACATTTAACATACTATAAGTGTAGCTGTAGAATTAAATAGAAAAAAAGATTGATATATATATATATATATATATAAATACCGATTCGACCAAGGATGTGCATGGAGCTCTCACATCAATAAAAATCATGAACAAACCTACTATTGTCTTCAGCAGGTATACGCACAAATTATGTTGTGGTTATATATAGGGGCCCTGAGACCAATGACGACATGTGCCTCAGTGGTATGGTGGACGAAATCTTTGCAGATAGAAGCAATAAGGTGGCTGGATATCATACAAAGGCTAGCATGTCTGTGTGTCTCGGAGACCATGGAAACCATGCCAACAATTGCTTTGAAAGTCATGCTTAATCTGGAACTACTCTAGGTTTATTTTTAGGTTTTTCAATGAGAAGCTAGTCTAACAAGCTACAGACTAATGAACAGTCAGCATTCTATAATTATATCGCATGATACATCAGAAACCGTTAAGGAAACTTAAAGCTGGGCCAATAACAAGCTGATCCAGTGACGCCGTCAGATCCAAATACAGCTTCGATAAAAACTATGAAATGGTAATACGAGATAGACGATCGAAGCCGAAATTTGTGGGATTGGATCAAAGATATCTAAACCCCCAAGCCTAATTCAAACTATCACAGCTTTTCAAATAGAAATAGCAATAGAAGTGAAGAATTAGACGGGCAAAGATCTAATTATCGATGTATTGCTATCCATTCAGACAATCAAGCAGTGATATAGGCGAAGTCGAGGTGTCAAACGGCAGGAATGCGATCAATTGACACTGAAAAGTCTAACTAAGATGACCCTGGTCTAGGTCCAGGAGTCGAAGACCATCGAGGATGTTATGGCAGACGAATTAGCCTAAGCAGGTACGTCAACGGCTGAAAAAATTGTAAGACAATCTATAGGAGTAACATATACGGCAGCTAAGCAACTGCTGAACAATGGAACGAGAAGAATTCTCAAAACTAATGGAAGCCAAATGAAGATTTACGCAAATGCTCGTTTATTTAGTTAATTAAATAAATTCCTATTGCCCTGTATCACAAATCTCTAGAATTCTATTTTAAAAATAATTGTATACAATTAGCTGCTTCGCTTATTGTTACTTTTAACAATATTAAAAGTCCTAACTGTTTTAATAAACAAATGTTAAATTTATTTTTTTTAAGTTATAATGAACTAGATTATATTATTCTACCCACATTTTCCAAATTATAACATTCTAAAAATACAAAATTCTAAAGTGTAACGCCAACATTTCGCACCATATCACTTTAAACTAAACGAATTTAAATAGAATAACATCTTAGCAGCACTAGAAGATATCGAAATTAGCTCACATAGTCTAATTAATTACATTTAATTCGAAATTTTTATAAACCTGTAAAAATATACAATCTTCACGCAGGTTTCTGGTAAATAGTACCATAAAGTAGCATTTTAAAGACCGTAGCGATTGAGAAATATTAAGAACTCGTAAAGTAGACTAAATTTAAACTGTAAAAAGGACGAAGAAAACGCCTTCCTGTATAATCTTTTAATGAATGTGACGAGGAAGGACGCTAAAGAATTGATACTGGAAGTGCGAAAAGATCATTTTAAAATTGTCACCGCCATTTCAAATGGTTGCCACATTAACACATTAACAGTGTACATACACAAAAAGATATTAAATTCTGGCAATCGAACAACCATCGAAACATAAAATATGATGTATTTTCAATATTAATATTACATAAGCAACGTTCTTCAAGCTCTAGCAACCACCAAGCATTGACTAAGTGTTAAAATATCAACCGAAAGTGATAAAAGGGTAATATCAGACTAAGCTGACGTTACTGATATTTTCCAATATTCCTGAATCCACGTCGAAACAATCTGAACCGACTTTCAATACGTATAAATATACTGTTATTGGCAAACTTTCCAATTCTATTATAACATCTTTCGCGTTTCGTTAATTTTCTTTAATCAGATTGTTGTTTGGTAACTTCGCTGAAATCAGTTTGTTTGTTTTTGGGTTGGGGTGATGATAGAACTTTCCGCAGGTACTCTGTCATTTATTTAAGCTTTAACGCTTAGTTTTGATATTCTGGCAAATAGGAAGAGAACAAAACATTTCTTCGGCAACTTTATAATACGGCGAACACTACGAATAATATAATATGAAACAACGCATCCGAGAAAGCCAAGATTCAAATTTCAAATTAGACATTTATTATTAAGTTTAAAGCATGTTTACTACATATTGACCCTAGAGCTACATATATGAAACGATCTTATTCTACGCAACTATGCACGAATCTCGCAATATCATTTCTTGATTTATATCAACTGCATTGCTAAACTGAAGAAACTAGAGTAATAAGTCGGAAACGCGAGCAGTGGATTCAACAAAGCGGCTTTTGAAACTATTTTGGATGTGTGAAGACGTATAGAAGATTCGCCTAAAAAGCCGATCGGTAAGTATTGTTCCGCGGTCGTTGCTTTCATTTAAAGAATTTGGGTTTCCGAGTTGAAACCGCGTCGTAATTGTTGACGTTTCGCTCTTAATTTCGTGCAGCAGTCTAGAGGAAGCTCCATGAAATTGACAACGAACCGTTGTTATATTCAATTACGACGCGTTTTCAATTCGGGAACCCAAAATATGTAAAAGAAAACCAGTTAGTAGGCTTTCACGAGAAACTAGAAGAAGCTTAGAAGAGATCTCGAAAAATATTCATTCATCACACGAAAAGAATTCGTGTTGTTGCACTCTTGAAAAGATATCGTAATAACTTATTACCAGAGAGGACAAAGGCGGATGAAATTATTATTTTTTTTTGCAGAGACTAGACAGACTCGTATTTCGTCGACTCTCGGAGACACCGGCAGGCAACACGAATCCATTCTCATGAAGCGAATAGACGCGAGTCTATCTAGTCGTTGCAAAAAAGGAATAATTCTACCTGCCTTTGTTATCTCTACTTATTACAAAGCAGTAAACTTAGGGGATAGATACTTCCAATAAAACAATGCGACATGCCATAAAACACTATAAACAATAAACTTCACACGTGAATATTTTGATAAGCGTGTAGTTTCTCCTCCGTGTACTCTTGATCCAAGTACTTTAAATTATTTTCTAATATATGCATTTTTTTTAAGTGCACCACGCACAGTACAAGTTAACGAACCAACTCAGAATATTTGTGACATAGTAACACCCAAACACCTGGTCGACGTGTTTAGCAATAAGAAAACGTTGTGTAAGGATTTGAGCACTTATTATTGCACTGCGAGCATTGTTCGTTAAATTCTTACTTTCGCTTTTCTTTCATTCTGCTAGTTTTATTGACTTAGATTACGATGTCGGTCCCTCGATTGCGTTGTTTATCAGTCAATCAATCAACAATTTCCATGATATGGCAAAACGAAGCATAGAACGAAGCTGGTTAGGACAAATCTTACAGATATCTTTTTGTAAATTCCCTAAATGTTATTGTACATAAAATATTATTTAAATTTAGATATGTTTTGTATCAATATACTGTCGATTAATTTTAAGATGATATTCACTTTACTCTGCTAAATATTGCGTTAATAAAGGCTACTGCATAACATATTCGTGACTCATATTACATGGAAAATATTTACACTCACGAAAAACTAATAAACATCGCTTGCACCGTAATCATAAGCGATCACAGATACCGTCGTCTACAACAACGAATTAATAGACCTGAAACTTTTTATTCAAACAATGTACGTCAGCTACTGTTTGCATTCGGTAATTTATAGTTAGCGTAGTATCATTAAAAGATTAGCGGAATGCGTTCTAGGCGGGATCGCGATCACCGATCATATGGAAATATGACGCAAATGTTGTTTATACTAAACGGCGAGGTTCTTCTTTCCGACATGTGTTTTGTTAGGAAAATGTAATCCAAACATCAGCGACACAAATTGAGGGAACATCTTTCTGCAATTGCTTAAATTAACAAGTTTGGAATGTGTAGGAGGATCTTTTTTTTTTCGCAATATACTACGTCTGAGCATCTTATATGTATATTGTTTGTGTCTAGATTAAGCTTGTTAATGTAAGAGTAAGAAAAGCTGTTGGAAAAGCCGTGCACGATTATATTTAGTAATTTGTTTATTTATAATTTTAATAATATTCTATATATGTATATTTAATACTTTTTGCGTTCGTTTAACATTTATGTAGTTATATACAACCAATATAAAGTGAAACGCCCCAGTAGCTATAATAATTATTCACTAATTTTGACAATCTGTATGCATAACCTGACAAAATTAAAATGTTTTCGTATAACCACAAATTGTTGAATATATCACTTCACTTCTAATTATTCTTCACAAAAACACCAGATAATATCAGATGTTTCCGCAAGAACAGGCTGGATTATATATTATTTAAGTGTAAATAATGAAAAGAAGCCGAAGAATAACTCATGTTTTTGTTAGTAAGGTGGATAGCAAAGTTTTTATTTCGTAACATATTATTTAAGTTAATGTAATCGCATAAGTATTAATGGACAAGATGAAGTAAGCCCGTTTCCAACGTTAATAAAGCCGCAGATTTAGATACAAGTCACCGTATGAAACTTATTTATATGCTTTTTTTCTGTTTCTTAGCTTCTTGCATATAACTCTAGTACGATAGTAATAAAGAATAGGTCCTTAGTATTAATCTTTAGCTAGAAGAATTGCTATTCAATTCAACCATTAAATAACAAAATTGGTTTGCAAAGACCGCAGATATTGTCTAATTTTACTACATCACTTGGAATATAGAAAACAAATAGTGTGTCGTAACATAGCCAGGTGATCAAAATGCACACCCCCGCTCTCGGTTCAAATTCCTTTAACAGTAGGTTACAAGCACCCTATGGAGAGGGCAACAATTGGGCAGATGTCTGCAAATCTACATAGCAAACCAAGCAACATGTTTAAAATAAGGTGATATATGTTTTTTTTTTCACATATGGTACAGATATATACCATGGATGATATCACAATAGTTGATATTTCAAGAATTAAATTATACTCTTAGTTTGGCGTTCATAGTTACGTACGATTTAAATCTAAGATCTTTGTAGATAAGGGCACCTAGATTAATTGCAATCGTGGTCACTGGAAAGATATCCCCATTAACTATTATCGCAAGATCATCTAGAATCCCCAGCGCTGGCACTTTAAAAGACCGCAGGAATAAGTGATTGTAAACTATTAACGTCTAAATAATGCGTATTAGTATTCTCGCCACGTTGTTCAAATCCGTATCGATGAAATTAACAAACAAAAGCAATTCATCTACATCAAAGCTACAATTTGCCTGACTGTCATACAGAGATAGGAAGTATGAAAAAATACTTACAGAATCTTGCATTGGAAAATCAAATAGAGTAGATTGGAAGATATTGTGTCAAATATTTTTTGCTTACGCATTAAGAAGAAACAACATGACTCCCTTAGCAACTAAAAGTACGAGTAGATTAGAACTAAATTAACTTTTTATGACATTGTTTCTTTAATTCCCTTTAACTATAAACTTAAAAAAATTGATCAAAACCAGATCCTGAGGACGCAACTGTTTTTTTTTTTTTTTAAGACAAATTTGGTATGTATGTATATGGAACAACGTTCTTCAAATTCACTTGCCAATTGAATAGGAACATGTTCGTGTAGAAAATCCATACTTGCTTGCTAATTAGGTCAAGATTGTTTCATCAATTTCTGCACGTGTGCAGACTCGTTTTTGTCCCATGCAATCAACAGTTTCAGAACTTCTAACCAGCACATACAGTAGCTGCCGCAAAATTAGACAGTGGAATTATTATTCCGTCCGCGTAGCTACATCTGTACGCCCTAAAACGCGGTGATTTCAAAGTAAAACTCACCTATATAGCTAGTACGCTGCAGTTTCCCCCTTTTGTGATAGTGGAAGCGCGAAACACTTTCAAAAGCCACTGAAACTTAATGAATAGCTTCACGACGAGCTCGCACGCTTGCACAGCAGTCGTCCTGGCCGTTAAGCCGATGACTCTACGTCGTCTATTCACAATTCATACGAAGGATGCGTATAATTCAAAGTCCATAATTCACCGCGTCGTTTTCGCCTATTTTGGCAGACGACACATTGTGACTGTGCGAAAGAGCCGCGACGAAAATAATAATTGAAACGATTGTCGTCAATTATGACGGGTTTTATGAGCGTTTCGCGCGACTGGTATTGAATGCCAATTAACGCCATCCGTTGGAAAGTATAATAAATCAATAGCATCGATGGGATAATGGTAGATTGTTCTTTCTTTGTTTCGATATGTCTTCAACGATTCCTTTTTCGGACATCTGGCGATTTGACCTATATATATTTATGAAAGGAGTATTTATAATTAAAGATGTAGTACCTACTACCGATTAGATCCAGGTTAGCGAAAACAAGACCTAACATGTGCAAACGTTGCAATTCATGGCTGGAGTTATTTCAGACGTCCGTACTTCTGAAATATGTTTTCGTATTTGGATATTAATGATTCCTCAACCTCTTTTGTGCCATTCAGTCTGGCTTCTGCCGAAATTTCAGTTGTGGAGAAACGCGCGTTTAAAGCACTATGACAACTCCTGGCTTCTCATTGTTACGTTATGCCGCTGGTTTATACTCGCTTTGTGTCGTAATCGCCGAGTTTTGTGCTTTTCCTGTTTTCGAGATATTTACAGACGAAATGTGGCTTTACGCCGGTTGCGGTACTTGGAAAATTTCAACATATTATTACGACATCGTTTTGTGCTCGTGCTGTGCTACTTTGTGCTGTAACCGGCAAATTTTGTGCTCTTCCCAATTTCAAGGTAGTGTAAAAGTGACAGCCGCACACACATATTTCAAATTTCATTATGTGGAAGATACTCTTGAGGTTTTGACAAACTTCGAAACTGTTATTATTGTTGCTGAATAAAATGAAATAATATTAAATGCCTTAATAATAACATAATTCAGCAAAGTGAACAAGCGGCAAAGCATATTAAAAAGCTCTTCAAATAAAAACGAGCAAAATGAATCATTTTTCTCGATTAAAAATTGAAATAATTTTACAATCTGAACGTAAAAATTCAAATGTCACGTTTTAAATCTGCAAATCTACTCACCTATATGTCTTTTTACTGCCGTCACGTGCATTCATTTCCTTTCTCAACGGTAGTTAACCGAATAAAACAGTAAAGCAAGTCGCGTATTTTATTCAATATTTAAATTTTCTGAGCCTTAAGATTCCACCTATAACTTTCTAAAGCATTGAAATGTAATTTTTTTACGGTGATAGATCTCCCGGGCGGATAGAGGATATATGACGCGATCAAATTTTTTGGATCGTCGAAGCTTTCAGTATATCATCTGCACCTTTTTCTAAATTTGCGAGATTTGAGATGGATTTCAGGTGCATCTTCGCATAGACAAGGGTACATTAAGATGGATGTACGTCTGTACACAGAATCATTATTTATTGTTGATGGAGAGCCTGGGAAGGATCTTGTGAAATGATATTTCGCAATTATCGCTTAAATCTGCAGGTGCATAGAGAGGCCGTCTACAGTATTTTTGAAACGTCCGCGAAACAAATACAAAACTTATAAATATATGTGCTTGGAAAATTTTTCATTGCAATGTTGCCATAAAAAAAGTTTCAAATTGCTTTTTATTGGGGTAACTGTGGATATACCATGTCCGAATCTATTCCCCACCCCCAGCACACTCGATATTTGTTATTAGGACCAGCAGTCATTTTGTTTTTAGTTCTTTTATTGACAGGATAATTTTGATCGTAGTTTACGGAAGAGAGGTTTGGCAACAAATATCTGCATCTGGATTTGTAGCTAGCTGACTGTGTCGCCTTGTAAACATTGCCAAATGGAAGCTAAAAGCGAATACATTAGGAACTGTTCAGTTCGCTGTCATTTAAGAACATTCTCAATGGAACTTCACTCTGTTTCGAACGACTCTTTATAAAAGTATAAACATTTGAACCATCATACATTAAAGCTACGTTATGTAGATGCTGATTGCGATTCGTATTAAAGATCAGATAACTTTGTCGATAGTGCTTGAAAGATTCAATATCTGTAGCTGACTGAGTGCGTTTATACTTGAAGAATTGAAGAATTTCAATACACTGCTACGGATAAGTATACTCCTTGCATCTATTGTTATAGACAAGTACATGCTTCTTCGTACAGTTCTCTAGCACTAAGAGACTGTTTCAACATTCTATGAATACCATTGAAAACATTCCTATATTTTTTTAAATATTTTTTCATTGGTTAAAAAATTATATAACCTAGAAGGTCATATTGGATTTAAAATTCTCAACTTTTACCATTTCTAGACGTTCACGTACGTGAGAAAGCTTTCAATTTACGGCCTCGTTGTATTTTACATGACCTACATTCCGTTCCTTTTTCTCTTCCTCCCCCCGTCTCCGCGTTTCCCCTCTACTCAACACCAAAGGATTTTTTTTCCGGCGTTCTCTCGGTTCGTGTCAAGGGTACTCCAACACGTCGCGCTAGTCCTTCTCCGAACCAGCTGAGCTTCTAGTGCGTCGCTACCGGTACCAGAGGACTATGTCCGTGTAATGATATTTTATATTTACGAACCGGAGGTTGGTACCCCTATTTGCAACTTTGCATGTGGTTGTTCAACAAATAACCGAGAGGCAGCACTATACGTGAGATTATAGAGGTATAGCTCTAAATTAAATAGGATATTGTCGTCCTGCATTAGATGGACTATTTCGTAGTCCTTGTAGTCGCCATAAACGTACAGGCAGTACTCTTGATATATACAATGGAACCGAAATAAAATAAAATAAAACAATATTACTGAATACACAATTTATAGCATTGCAGCGGTGTAGCGTTAACGCAGTATCTTTCGACTTTTGCCGCATGCATTGCACTAATATCGATTAAATAAACGGGATATACGCATTCCAACGACTATGTGGCAAATCATACATTGAATAAAGTGGAGGAAATCAGCTCTGTTGTCAGCTGCAGAAGTTTAAACATGATACTATACACTTGAGAACGCTCTATTCGTATTATGAAAGCTTCACAACTATCACCCATGAAAAATTCTTGACGATACTGGATGAAGTTAACTTCTGCTACATCGCTAAATTTACTTTCACGTATCCAAACAAACGTCCAGCATTAATTACTAAGACTGTCCGGAATATACCTTCACATAGATGTACGGATTCTGATTGGACATTGCCGATTAAAGGGGCATCTCCATTGGAAAGCTTTCTTTGCAAATGCCCAGTGTTAATTAACATGCTGGTTAATCAAACAGATGGTCGTCCTGCCACTGTTAGGAGAACCCTTTCGACAACACCCTAAGCTCTGCCAAAACAGTGGGTTGCTTGACGGTCTAGAAGGGCTCTCCAGGTTAGAAAGGATTCATAATAAACCTATTGTGGCCCGAACACTTCCTACTTGAAAGTTTAATTTTCTTGTTCAAAATAAACTATTATATACTACTATATTGAACTAAACAAAACCTAAACTTCGTTGTTTAATTAGGAGAAGTATAGTAGAAAGCCACATTTACAGAGGGTAAACACATCATCTCACATTAATTTTAGGGAACATATGCTTTACTAACCATTTATTCACATTGTACTACTCTTTGAGTGTACCGGACGACAATGAAAAAACTACAACGTACCGTGCAATAGAGAACCATAAAATGATAAAACAAGGTCTTATCTCTTAAACGATTTTTTTAATGATTGAATTACGGAGTCTACGCTGATAGTATCACTAATAATCTAAATATATATATCAAATATGCCGTCAATCTTTAACTCAAAGATAGGAAAAATGCATCCAAGAACAAAGCTTACGGACATTAATATAAAAAAAACCTTGTTTAGGGTCGGCAGTTGTATGATACTATGCATTTTAGTTTCTTCAATCTCATAATGGATATAGAACCATGTTCCGTTTGAAAACAAAAAGAATTAACTTCGCTGCGACCTTAACAGGTTTCTCTATTGCAACAACAACAGCGCCACCTAGCGAATTCTTTAATATGACTAGAAATCAATTGTTTCCAAGATATTAATGTGTTTCCCTTTAGATTAACCATCTTGTCAACATGATCTCACCATAATTCCACTTAATTTAAATTTAATTTAACACTAACACAAACAATAAAAATAACGAAAGTCAAACTACAACCTCGCCATTTTACTTCTTTCTTCCCACCAAGTGACTTTTATTAAACATATTTTTTCCTAAACTACATCATTCTCCGGATACTCAGCTGTGCTCAAATTAAACAATTCGCACTATATCCAATTTTGAAGTCTGAAACTGGAAATTTACGGCGTTGAAGTAATTTATTAGCCTATTTCATTTTATGAGTATTATTTTAACGAGTTCTTCGCCATATTTTAGTTTGGCGCGGTTGTATTAACGGCCAAACGAATAACCACGACGCTTTTACACTTTCTTTCTCAATAAAGTGAGCTATGCATACTATGTGCACGGTTTTAATGTTTTGTAGAAGCCTATGTTGATCCTCGTAATTAAAAACAGCTTGAATTTATATTGTTGCGTTGTTAAAGTTTCAATGCAAAAGCTAAATTAACAAATGAATGGATGGAAACGGATATGAAGTAGATTATTACGTTAAATTTGAGGAATCTTCTGGATTTATTATTTAAATGAAATATAGAATATTGAATTACAGAGTCAAACGCGAAATTTATTTATTATGTAAATTCACAAAGATTAATTGTTGTTACGTTTGAAGGGAATAATAATATTTTAAGCACAAGAAGAGAAAGAAATGTTTGACTATCTTGGTATGTAGGTGGAAAAAGGTAATTTTAACTGAATACTAACTTTTAGAGTTGATAGTTAAGGACTAATACCTGAAAAACTACCACATTTCATCTGTTTGAGAGTGTGGTTAACCAAAATATTTTTTGTTTGTTTATACGCCTTTACCTGAGATAACATGGGATCTACAAGTCCAACAAAATTCATTAAAATCGATGGCACCTTAGCAATTAAATTGGTTTAATTAAAATGAATTTTTCACAGAATAAGAATTATAGATACAAGATACCAATAAATTTCTTTATATTTTAAAATAAATTAAATGGACAAAACTAATCTTAGGATACGTTATTTTAGTAAAAAAAAATGATTTAACCCAAGAAAAACGTCAATTCTCTAATAGATATACCTTTCACAATTTTAATCAATCCCTACATCTTTTTCTTATCCTTTCGGCGATGTTTTCTACCATATGAAAGCCTTTGCGATTACAAGATCCCACGTCATTAAGTTAAAGAAGCACTAACAACCGGGCGGCCGTAGCAGATCCTAGAAATAAACGTAAGGCGAGGAATAAGGATAGCTAACGGCGGGAGGAGAAACGGTGATAAAGCTTAACCCGTCGGTTCAGGATTGCCACGGATCTCCTGGTCGAGTATTTGAATTGCAAAGAGAAAAAAACGAATTTTCTTCGAAATCATGATTTGAGCAAATAAGACGAGATAGGGCGCAAGCAAGAAAATATTAAAATTTCTTGCTATAAATGGAGCTTAGATGAATGCGGGAGTTTCAAGTTGGTTTTTAATACAAGAACGTCGGTTTCTTACATCAAAACTTTGCCGAAGTTTTGAATAAGGAGGCATTAGATTTTCCTACTTGGAGCGAAAGAGTTGTAGACTCCATGCAAGCATTTTAATAAGTGATAGGCAATTTATAGATGTAAACGTTACGCATCGGCCTTTCTAAAAAATTTCATAAAAAATAAGTACCACCATGGAGTCCTCGAGGCTCTGGAATATTATTGGAGATATCTGGGAGTCTCCCGACTTTTAGCAATCACCGCATGTTTCGTTAAATAATGTATCGGAATACTTTGAACTTAAAAATATTCAATATATTTTTTTGATTTGTCCTTCATTTTGCTTGGACAATGGCTTTGAAGTTGAAACTATTCGCCGAGGTTCTCACGCGCGAGCTAGATAATCCAACCGGAAGTATACAGCTCACGCTGTGCTCAGCCCCCAATTTAGCCATTTATGTTGTATTCTATTTCATATTATATTTTGGAGTGTTTCGTAAAATTTTATACAATGAAAAATTAATTATTATCTGTTATAGATTTGTACAATAAAGATAAAACTTAAACATCAATGTTTATATTAAATCTGTTAAGCTTTCATAATTAAGTTGTAAAGTATCTTGATTTAATCTCTGATAGCAGGTTGACGTAGGTCTATTATATGTTAAATGAAATTGAAAAACCGATATGAACATCCATTCTTTTCGGTAATTCAAAAATAAAAGGTGTGATAAAGTCTTTTACAAACATATCTTGAGATAATGCTGAAATAGCTTCCTCATGGTATTGATAAATCATTTACGGCAAAAGTAATGCAATGAGAGAAAAAACACACTAGCCACGGACATGTATCTCCCTATCCGACGTCAGTGCAACGTCCAATTCTTGAGTGTGATCCAATTTGAGATATTTAGACTATAGTTACTATTTAGCTACCATGATGACAATACATCCTATTATACTAAGATGCTTTCTTTGTTAATATAGAAAATTCTAGCTTTGCTTTCGTACATTAAAATTCTTATCGTTTAATTTCCAATAATTATTATAATTTTCCTATCGTCTTCTTAACAGAGATGAAAAATGATTAAAATAACTCAACGTTTTCTCTTTCCTGCCAGACAATCACCAATCCATAAATACATTAAAATCAGTATCGAACTCGTCGCTAATTGAGCGATTTATTTAGAAAGAAAGATGCTGTTACTGTTCCAGAGTGATGGGTTAGCGTTAAATGCCAAGTATATCAATTTCCGCCCTTTTTCCGGTGTCAATTCGATTCGCACTTAATCCATTTCATTCACGGAAAGAGTTTGCGTTAATTCCCTCAAGTGGACACCAGAAGTGATGCAGATACGGAATCAACAGATGAAAAGCAATTTCCAACTGATACGTTATATTAAGGGCTTTTATTTGCAACTCGTTTTAGTAGTGTTTATTTCCCAATAGAAAGTGAGCTATTAAATAGTGTTCATCTAAATTAATGTTGAGTTTCTGTAACCTCCGATATTAGTGTCTGATAGGAAAATTTTAGAACAAAATACAGCAAATATATCTCTTAATTCTTGTACGTACATCTATATAATACTTTATAGGCTTCTAATAGCTCAATTAATTGTCGTAAAGATCTAGCGTTTGGCTCTGGCAAAGATTCGAAATGGCAAATATAAATTGCCTACACAGGCGGGCGGCGGATGCGATAAGTTTGGAAGCACTATTACGCAGAAATAAAACGATGCATACGAATAAAAGGAGATTTATCACTCGTTTCATAATGTCGCCCAAATTACCAACGGCATACGCAGCTTTGAGTTATGAGCAATAAAGATAATTTGGCAGACATTTCGGATGCTCGGTATCAGACTGCGCGTATCGAAAAGCTGGAAGGGAATGTATCTGTTTTGTTCTCGCGGGTAGGGGTAAAATTGCGAAAAGAAACGAATAAATTGTTTTTTTTTTCTTTCATTCAAAATGAGACTATCAAAAAACATACGTATTTTATCCAATCCCCACTGTTCGTGAAGAATCATCTCGCATGCAACATACGTAGTCATCCTTCTGAAAGGTCCACATTGGAATTAACACCGTATTTAAGGATACTAAGTCTATCAACACCGCTTGCGTTTTTTAAATAATATTGGTTCTTTTAAATATACTTTATTGGGTTGAAATGATCTACATGAACCATTTGCGAGCACTCGCAGTTATGAAGGAAGTATCAACTTTCACGACTCAAATAATATCAACTATAACGATTCAGGATATTTGCTGGGGCGACTCATAGCTCTACTTATAATTTAAAACCGGACACATCAATTGTTAACGGTTATAGGTAGAGGTAATCAACGATCTACGCATACAAAAGCTTTCTAACAAATTGCTACATCTGAAATCTCACCACGATGTCTATCTCTATTTTTCAATAAACAGCACAAGTTCCATGAACATGTCGCTGAATATGTGTACTCGTTTTCATCTCGAGAAAGAATTTCCTCCTTTTTCTGTCAAATCAAAAACGTTTTCGAGTTTTCATCTCAGAAACATTTCAAAACACTCGCTGCGGGCAATACAGCGAGTATCCCGGGAGCTTTCCTCCTCTTCTTTTATATACATTACCAACGGTACTTGTAACGAAACTCGTAGAATATTCGAAATTGTTATCGAGTTTTAAACGTTTCCACGAACGTTAGCAAAAGGATCAAATCCTAGAGATTTTATTCGTTTTAAAAATACGTTTGTCCTTTGTGCGAGGAGTTTAATATAAATACTTACATTTGGGGCTTTCGGGGAGAACGTGCGAAAATAGAAATTATACAGATAGTGTTCGCAAAGACTCGGTATTACCGGGAGTATTAGAAAATAGAAATGTTTTCCTATGTCTGAAATTGAATTTGTTTTTTATTGTATTTGGTTTAAATAAGATTTTATCTTATTTGAAACTTGGATGGTTGTACATTCTTTGTTAAGTCATGAAAGAATGAGGACATTAGAAATCTGCAAATACAGAAGCTCTCCCTCTCTTTTCCCTCTAAGGTAGCTGGTCATAATTCATGTGTTGATCGGATCGGAGAAATGGATCTTCTGTAGTGTGCCCCCACATTTTGCCCGTATCACTCCAAAATCTTAATTTGTGCTTCTTTATCTGCCCCTCCGCCTTTTTTCTTGGCTGCTACAACAACTTTTATGAAATTAATCCGCGTCAAGTTCGTCTGTCCCTATATAATGAGGTTTATAACTTTTTAAACGTTCACAATACCGCAATTGTCGTTATTTGCTTTTTCAATTCTCTTGGAATATGTGGTAAACAACCCGTGTTCAGAGAGGAATTGCGTCAGACGGTGAATCTACCTTCCTAAATCTGCATTCAACCCATGATATGATGTTCATGATCAGCACTCTGGTCCATTTAGCTATCTCTACGGGATTATTCCAGATATTTCGCTACTTCTTTAATGTCAGCTTCCTTTCCATTTTTTTTTTTTGTTAATGAATTCCAGATGATCGTCCTAAAGGCCGAAAAGCCTGCATCACTTTTCTACCAATAAAGATAGGAGGTAAACGCCGCTACATTTCACCTCCAGAAACAGTCCAAAATAAGTCCACGAGTCTCAAAAGAGCTCTGCTTTGAGATTTTTCTGACATGTTTTTCCGACATATAGTTTCATCCTCAAATCTTGCTTTACAGTCTTCAACTCTATCAGCAGTTAACAAGCAAATTTAACCAATCAGGTCCCTTACAATCCTCGCTTTTATGTCCCAAACATAAACATTTATAACGCCTGGGGATTACTTACTACCTACTCTCGGACATTCATGTTACCTAACCAATCATCCCTACTCTTACTAGTGTGGCAGCATTTCTTTTTTTTTAGTTGCTAAGTTATAAGTAATGTCTTTACTAACGCTCAGTTTATTTAAAGCTAACCGCCTATTTGCTCACGAATACATCCTTGCGCTTCTATTTGACTTTCTGAAGATCAATCATATGAGTAACAGCATGTAGATGGTATAAATAACAGTAGAATAAATACAAGTCTCTAAACAATACCATATTTGATATCTATTATGCCGAATTTGGTATTATTCCAAATAGTCACTTGGTTTCTATTAGTAATTTATGAATTAGGTAGGTTCAAGGCGTGAGTCATCTAAGCTAGGAAGAAGGATTGCAAGACTTACATCAACTACTAATTCCATTGTAGATACTGCTGATCATCAACAATCATATAATATCTTTTTCACTTTTAATAACTTTTACACTTTTCGCTTTTCATAAGAAACACATGAAATTCTGATAAAATTTTCAAAATACATCCACTCTCTCATAATCACCCTAATCACCTTCTCTTAAAGGGCCCGTGTAAAGGACAGATTTAGTTTTACGAACCGTGACTCCAGCAAACTGGTTTTATTCGACCCTTGCTTCCATCGTGCAGAAAGGGTATTTGATATAAAAATCGGCGTTTCTGATGCCGGAGAGTCGAACGTATGGCGCGAATTTGAAGGAAGAGAAGTCGTAAAGTACAATGGAAAACGGCAAGGTCTTTGTTAAAGCTAACGCTATTTCGCTTCTACGAGACGTAAACGGTATTTTTCTTGAAAGCAGACGCGAAGAGAGATGTATTTGAAATGTTTACATCTCCTTTAAGGCATTGACAATTTAGGTCTGCTGCTAATTTTAATTAAAGTTTATAGAATTTACGACTAAATAAAATACGACTTTATTTGTGGCAAATAATAGAAATGAGATAGGAGCATTCAATTTTGTCGTGGAATCTGAACGGTAACAGGTGTAGCTGCAATTTTAATTAAAGTAATGGGGAACGGTCTGACTTATTTGGGGAAAAATAGCTTTTTCATTTTTAAAAGAGATTCATGTTTGTCTAGCCTGTACGGCCAGCCAATTTTCAAAAACTATTTTTTTAAGACCCATAAACTGGTTTAATGTAATCTATATTGTCGGTAATTTTTATTTCGTGATTCCTGGGCTTCTTCAGTAAGCTGTTTAATAAGTAAAATTATTTATGAACAGATGAAGTCGTATAAATGAAGATCTTCTAAATGCTTGCAAGTTGATCGATTTTAGGTTATGGAGGACAAAGAAAATAATATTTTAACAAATACGTCATTGTAAATATAAAAACAAAATGTAACACATTCAAAATACACTAAACAATCTTTATTGCGTATATGGCAAAACTATATCATCGCAAGTTTGTTATTAATAAAGTGTCCTTCCTTAAAACATGCCTTTTATTTCCAATATCTTAAATTTTCGTAATTTTGCAGCTTTTAAAGTAAATTACCGATATCATTCATTAATTTTTAACCAGCCTCTTTCATTGTTATGGAACTGAATGTTAATAGCATACCTTCCAACTTCTAATTTTAATCCGTTAACATTGACCTTAAACATGCTTGATGTAAAGCACAAGTTATAATAGGATTAGCCGCATGTGCTTCAATAGGGACCGCATTATAATACACAGTTTTCGAATAATTAATGAATTCCTGGACGTAAACGTTCATTACACGCGGTATTAAATTCTTTTCCATAATTGTGGTCACTGCTAACATCTGGGTCATGTACAAACGTTGTGTATAAAAGAATGAAATGGTGCCGTTATTGAATTTCGCTCTAGTTTCCCAGCGTAATGAGTATCTTTAATAAATGCGACGAAGACCTTTTATCTTGTAGTCATATATATTATTTGTGGATTATGCCAAGTTAATCTTGTGATTTCATTGTACAGAAGCAATTACTGCATCAGCACTTGTGCACGTTTTTATATACTTAAAGCTGTCTCTTAACATCACTACCATAGGTCTGAACACTACGTTTAAAGAGATGAACAACTATAAAACCACATTGAGAAGTGAATTGGGTAAATTCAGATATAAAAAATAAACAACAGACGAACAGCACACTGAAAAAAAAAAATTCTAAAGCAGGATGCTCAGCCATCTCGTCGTTCTTTTCCACATGCTCTGTACTGACTCTTGTTTTTTTTTTTTTTATTAATTAAACCTAATTCTTTGTTTTCCATTTATTTCATAGAATTTATGTTTCTCTATCAATGTATCCGAATTATAAATTCTATTATATTTAGGATAGGATAGGATTGAATCATTATCAACGCATTAGTTACTACTTAATCCATTTAATAATCCATTATAGTTAAAACAATCTCAGAATGAATTTTCCACTAATAAAATCCAGATAAAACGCTCTGTTTAAATTTATCTTTCCCTTATCCCTATCCTAATAAATAACATTTTTGACAGCAAAATCGATACACCACTAACATCATAAATTGAATCTTCCCGAATTCTATCCCCTCACATCAAAAAAAAATCCTAAACTGGAGCTTCTTTCAGTTCCATCGATACCGTACCATTCTCATACGTGCAAATATAATAGGCGGCACACAAAGGACGACCGCTGCTTGCGTACGATTTAAAATCAATGACGTTAATGTCGTTCCCCGTGTCGGCTCAAGGCCGCAAGTTTCGGGGAAACGCGGTGCGCCGTCGAAAGCTCGAAAAAAGATATCGCGTCTCAGAATTTCGTCTACAGGGAAACGGAAACGCAGATCTAAAGTAGGAATACTTAAAACACAACCGGATAAAGAAACAGGGACGAGGCTGGGTGTATAACGGTGACGTAGTTTGCTTGTAAAATTGATTTGTCTCTGTGACGTTCGAAGACACCTTCGAATGCGGCCATAAAGTTTGCCATCTCCGGGAGTTATTGCGGGAAATACGTTGTCTGTTAAGTAAACTTTAAGCTTTATGTGCATGGGTACTTAAAGTTAATGGCTAGGAAATGTACGTAGATAATCCAGGACGAGAAGAATGCGTTAGAAAATCCCTGAGGACTATAAACTTAAGGGATGAAGACTTGGACAAATTCGCATTCATTTTAACGCACTAGCAGACCAGCATCGATACGGTGTCTTCGCAGACGGATCGAGAGGAAAAGTATACTCACTCAAACGTGCTGCATTTAAGATAATCATGGCCGCTAGGAACTCAAGAATAAATCTCAACTATGGCCCCAGCAGTGCACTATTTCATTGAGCTCTAGATTACAGTCAAAACTATTAATCCGAGTGTGATGGCTGATGACCTAAAACTTTCCATTAGATCTTTGTGAAATGATCAGAACTATCATCAGTGGAAGTCTCTTCAAGAGATGGGATGAAATTAATTCCAATCGTAGAACAATTGAACAATAGTAAGATACCTGAAACAGTTCAGAAACGATCTCCGCATGGCTGTTGGGATTTTGACCGGACTTTGTCTGGTCCGTCCAAAGAAGTGGCTCTACAGGATAGGACTAATCATAGGCCCTCAATTAGAGACCTATAGAAGGGGATGAATAATGGGCCTATTGAGACTGTTAACTTACAGTTAATGGTTTACAATCAATTTAGAAGCTCTTTACATTTATTGATCATGCGCGGTAACGACCGCTACAGAGGCTTCAGTTAAGCGACGATTTATCGAGATCCTTTGAACTGTAAGGTAACGGTTAGGATTTCAAAAGAATTTTGAATTTTAAGCTTGTTTCTAGGACTTGATTTGTAGATCCTGCTTGCAATTCGACTAACAGATTACCGCCTATTCAATTACTTGTATTCCCTCTTTCAATAATAACCGATTACATCTACCCAAAACCGTATAATAAATGCAAAAGTATCACTATCTTCAAAGTGCTGCCATCTACTGAAAATGTCCGTCTACTCTTTACTAACGACTTCACTCACATTACGTAATTAATACAACGATGAAAACTTGAGCGAAGAAGAATTTTGCAACGAGATGATTTACGATGCTAGATAAAAGGACGTCAAATAGAATGAATTTCATTTGTTTTTAATGGAGATATACATTGCGTCATGCCTGTCTGCCAGATACTAAGTGTTTGCGCAAAATTGAACTTGTTATATTTGAAATTTAACGAAGAAAATATAAAATAGCAGGATTAAGCAGGAATTATGTTACAAATTAGGTTTGTCCTTATATTCATTGGACGATGTGAAGAATTTCCTTGTGAAAATAAAATTGAGGTACTTCTACTTAAAGGGCACTAATTAATTTTAACTAACCGCAATTTATTCTCTGGGACGGGCCACAAAAAAAAATTTCATGAACAAATGCTATCCAATGTTTTACCAATGAAATATAAAGATATTGGAAGCACACGTGCCCGCGCTACAGAAGCATCCTATGCACATAGACATATGACATTGGTTATCGTATACCGATTGGTTATATTGTACTTAGCTAAGGAGAAATATCGAGCATATAGTTGTTGACCTGTGATCCCATTTAAGAATTATGATTTTAAATAATTTTCAGAAATCTTACGATGAAAGTACAATACCAATCTTAAATTTCCATTATTTCAACAATACGTATGACAGGAATTGTGAAAACAAGAGGGCTATGTACAATAAAGTAAAAGTCGAAGCTTCAAGGAAATAAGGAATACTTGTAAATTGTGTCTTCTGTACCCTCATCCTATATACATATTAAGAATGTGTAGATAAATTTCACTAAGAGTTGCTACTAAGCCTTCTTCTACAGAACTTATTTTTAATCAACTGTCCCCGAAGAGTTCGACAGATGCTTTATTTTCTTCCAAAAATATTCCTGCCACTTTGATTGAGAAAGGAATATCGAAACATTAATTACAGTACAATATTCAGCGCGATGAAACAAAAAAAAAATTGTTCTGATTCGGTAAGGCGCATATGGTAATTTTGGTTCCCAACCATATTTTCTGAAAATTTTATTTTATTGTCAATTTTCGACGTTTCGACCAAACCCAATGGACAAAAACAAAGCTACCAAAGGTGATATCGAAGAAGGGAACTTGAAATATTAACGGAACTTCAAAAGACACGATCTCAAAAAGTCTTTTTTCGTTTATCATTTTCATTCATTAAGATATATCAATATATAATCTACCCTTTCTAGCCTTTAAGAGAGTAAAAGTCTTTTTTTCTACACTCTAATTCTCAATAAACTTATTCCAGTCGTTTTTATTTCTTCCTAGTTTCTTAAGTTGTTACCATGTTTTTCCTTTCTTTTGTAAAACGTTTCATACTGTTTTATTCCATGACTCTTTTGGTCCTCGACTCTGTTTCCCTATCTCTCTAGATTCCCAACTCCTTTTAACTCCTTTTTAAGTGTATTGTCCCCAACATTCGCGTTGACTTTACTCTACGAGAATTTCTATTGCTTTCACTTCTTTAATGAGTGGGTTTTCAGCTCTGTTCAGTCTAGTGTCACCATGTACCATTCGTAAATACCTCACCTCTGCCACACAAATCTTACCGATTTCTTTTTGCATTAGCACCTCTAACAGTTTTGTAAGCTTTCATTTGTTTGTTCCGTTTTTTTGCTATTTGTTGATCTTTTCTACTTTAGTAATATCGACTCTTTTTGAGTTCCCACATCCGATATTCAGTGCCTCCCTCATTTGCTTTGTTTCTTTTATTAAATCATCCAATTAAAATAATGAAGAGAAGCGGACTTAGGCTTCCTCGGCGTCGTTGCTCTTCCAAAAATGTTTCCTGCGTATGGCGACAAAAAAATCGGTGCTTATTTCATACCGTAGAATCGTGTATTTAATAAAAATGTAGCATTTGCATTATTAATACAATATATTTATTTAAATCATAATCAAAACATATAAACGTGCAGGTGGTATAACCTATAAGCAATTTCACAATAGATTATGAAGAAAATCAGGAAATTGATTTTGATTAAAGCGCATATAACTACAACAAATGGGAAGAATGGTAACATACACATACAGACAAAGTATTTGTAATAGCTAAGCTAAACGTCAACAATCTGTATGCCAAATACGTACATAAGTACACATATGTAGATGTGCACCTCCTTATTTGCTACATTTCCTTCGAAACCTCTACACAAATATCGACCTACCTGTTTTGTGTTTCGTGTCTTTCGTTCATGATGTTCTCAAGACGATTCATCCGCTAAATTTACCATGCACGGCGTTCCCTCCGGTGCGGCCGTGCAAGTTTACATAAAGTCTTTCCCAACCGTTGATATGTCATCGCCGCCACAACAACGACAGCAAGCAGTCCGCTTCTTTGTCCATGTTAGTTTTTAAATTTGTTGACAACATCCTGTTCATGTTCTTAGATATTAAGGCAAAATAGCACCATTAATTTGTAAAAACAGTCTTTATTGATAACATAAAATGTATTATGCTAAAATAAATGCGTTCCTTTAGTGATTAATCCAATTACTCTAACACAGTAAAAGTTAACACGAAAGAGGCGAACCACAAGGTGACCGCGATAAAAATAAATCAAAATAACAAAATATATTTTACAGGCGAAAACAACCTCTTCGTCTTCATTTTCAATACCAACGTATGAACAATCTGCTAGCTGTTTTTCCAAGTTACTCTTAAACAGTCACTCTGATTCGGTGGTTTTGGGCGGTTGCAGAGAGGTATAGGGACTAGTGTATTCTGCCGATCGTGAACTACGTCATGGTTAGCATAATTCTTTAAACTAGAGTTGCATCAAGCGTCTTTAGGACAAACTTTATCCACATTTACGATCTCGTATGACGTTCGATGAGCTTGCACAAACGGTACGATAGAATGGAAAGTACTTCCGCAATGATTCATCAATAGGCTAGAAATCATACCTAGAAGATGCTTAGCTACGTCACAAGCATACGCAGGCCCCACAGGATATTGAAATTGAAGTTGCGACGTTTAACGTTATTAATTTATTTAAAAAAAATGTATAGCTTAAACATATTCACTTTTCAGATTTTTCTTTGATTTTTCTCTTTTATTTTACTATTGCTTAAATAGTTCTAAACAATTTTGGAAATACATATTTTGTTAAATTTCAGTCATTTATTTTTTTGTAAAAAAAAAAATATTTTTTATTAGTGGACCATATCAATCGAACAAAAGTTTAAATGTAATTAATATTAACAGGAACGCAATAAGGCTACCAGCTTCGTATTTAACATCGACATATTTCATAATCGCGCCATTTCCTGTCTAAGCCAGGGTATTATCTGCAGTTTCTATTATCTCTCTGCGAAGTTTATTTTAAATTTATCGATAACGGTACGGGCATATATGACATTCCATTTCCTCCATAACGCAAACAAGCATCTAAAAACAACCGAGATGAAGCAGAACAACAGCATACGTAGCAAATAACGCGACAAAGTAGGAGAACAGCAGCAGCTGAAGAAGTAGTAAAAGAAGAAGGAGGAAGCAAGGTGACAAGGAGGAAGTGGCTGGCCGCCTTCTGCGATGCAGAACCGTGGGAACCCGCGTAAGCGGAGCGATAAAACGAAGACCAGAAGACCACTCTGCACTCACACGCACGTTCGCGTCTCTCTCGATTGCCGGCATGCTCGATGCTTATTCTCGTCGCTTGAGGTTTGTTTTTTCGTTTCGATCTTCCCTTCTAATAATAAGTGTAGGATGTCGAATGACATACGCGCCTTATTTACGGGCGTGCGGATGTTTCATAACCGCACTGCTCGGGTAATTTTTATTGAAATGAAACTGCGCACCAGCATTGGAGATGACGATAGGTAAAAGGGAGTTACCGTTGTAAATTGTTATTTGTTTCGAGTTAAGACGAACGGCTTTTGTTTAGGTTTCTATATGTATGAATGTAGGTTCTTGCGTAAACTTCTACAAGTCATGGATTCTTACTCCGCAATTATATTCTGTTGTTTCGAAACGTAGGAGAAGTTTTTGCCAAGACTTCGCTGATGTTGAAACCATTGATGATATTCTTCAATAGCAATCGGAGCATTCCCATCACAAAAACCGTAAATAAGCACCTCAAATTTATAAACTCTAAATTTACATAAGTGAGTGCTGACGCTGATACATATTAGAACAACAAAATTATTGAAATAGTTTTGAGCGGATTCATTCAAATACCTGGTGAGTTATATTTGATAACAAGGGAAAAAACTTGTAAAATCTAGTCTTTTTTTACAATCAATGATATTTTTATTTCATTTAAGATGTATTAACTCGAAAACAAGTGAAAATTAAACATTTTCGAGAACGCTAGTTAGCATTTTTTAATTACACTCCGCCAAAAAAGTATTGCATAAACTAAAAAAAGAGCGTTTATAAACCAAGATATTTTTATACGTTCACAAAAAGTTTGCCTCGTGTATGTGAACTATAAAAACACTAACAAAATCATGGAACATAGCTTTTTTGCTTTTTTTTTTTTCTAAAAGAACACATTTAGAGAAATGCATATGTGTAAGGTTTGTTCAGTTGTTTATTGAAAGTCTTCCTATACGGACAAATTTTAAAGGGCGAAGTCAGAGTTCTGTACCAACGCTTTTAAAACTAAAATGAGCAATTTAACTTCAGAACAAGTGGCTGCTATACTTGCTTTAATCGAAGATGGACGATCTCAAGCATACGTTGTTAATTTGATGAACATCAATCAGTCAAGTGTTTCTAGAGCCGTAGCCAGATATAGGGAAACAGGCAATTACAGTAGAAGACCTGTACCAGGTCGTCCAAGATGTTCTACTCGCCAAGATGACCGCTACTTACTACTACAAGCATTACGTCGAAGACATGTAACTGCGAGACAATTGCAGAACGACTTGGCTAGAGTCAGAAATACTCGTGTGAGTACTCAAACTATTCGGAATAGGTTACGACAGAGTGGATTAAGAGCTAGAGTAGCTGTAACAGCCCCTCGTCTCACTAGGAACCACCGAGTGGCTCGCTTAAGGTTTGCCAGAGAACATGTAAATTGGAACATTAATGACTGGGCCAATATACTCTTCACAGATGAGTCAAGATTTGGTCTTTACACCTCAGATAGGCGTATCTCAGTGTACAGACGAGACGGTGAGCGCTATTCGCAGTGTAATATCAGACCTAGACCTAATTTCGCTGGTGGCTCTATTATGGTTTGGGGGCATCTGTTTAACAGGTCGTACAGAGTTAGTACCAGTCGACAGAGGTACACTGACTGCCCACAGGTATATAACGGACATTTTAGAAGAACATGTAGTACCATATGCGCCAATTATAGGAAACGAATTCATGTTAATGCACGATAATGCACGACCGCATGTTGCAATAATCGTCCAGGAATACCTTAACGATGTTGGTATTCCAGTTTTAGATTGGCCTGCGGTAAGTCCGGACATGAACCCAAAGTGTTGCCCCAGCGGACCTGCATGGACTAGAAAATGCTCTCCGTGACGAGTGGGAGAATTTGGATCAGGCTTATATACGGAGGTTAATCGAATCTCTGCCAAACCGTATGCAAGCGGTCACAAGAGCCAGAGGTGGCAATACTCAGTATTAAAAGCTACTGTTATGACATTTTTCTTTCCAAAATTATAATTTCTTGTTTTAATAAAAATCTCAAGTATGAGTTCTTGTTTTTATTTGGCCTGTATTTTATTTAAACAATCATAGAAATTATATCTTAGAGCGCATTAAAGTATATTTACAACTTTATGCTACGAACAAAGATTATGTGATGCTTTTATGATTCAAAACTAAATTATGCGATACTTTTTTGGCGGAGTGTATAAAACAAATGAAAATCAGATAAGAACATACGGGCTTTTGACATTATTCACACGTATGTAATACACTCCCGGAGTTTGTTCCGATTCTTTCGACTCTCCTGTGTAGATATTTTTGAAAGTTGTTCATCTGTTAACTACAGCTATCTGTTGAAGAGTTGATCTGGCTGATAAAGTACGCTTAACAAGAAGCAGACCTTGAAATTTATTTATCAGGTATCAGTATTCAAAAATTAAATGACCATCACAAGCGATATAATCTTGACCACCAATCGTGACATTCTTGAATTAGTTGTGGTCATTCTTCCTACTTTTTAACTTACAACTAGTACAAAAGAAAATGTAGTTATAGTATACTTTTATAAAATTCCATAAAATATTATTTTTGACAGAATAATGAACTTTCTATAATGAACGTGATATTTATACAGCTCTTAGTTCTTATAGAAAAAACAAATATATCAAGGCAAAATCGTCTGCCAAAACCATAGATAAAATATCAAAATGGACATATAAAAAAAATGGATAAACGCCAACAATGTCGAGAAAAACTTGAAAGTCATTGATTCTTAGGGCAAAACATTTCATGTTAAGAACTATCCTTTTCTTGAAATAAACGTAAAAAGATAGAAGTTGAGTGTTTCTTAATAGTAGCAAGTTATTAATTACATAGCGAAAATAACCAAAAGCTTTTAGTAGGGAAGATTAATTATATTTATTTCAGAAGCTTCTGACGAGATACGCTTGTTAACGAAAATATTATCTTATTACTGAAGTTGATTTGCAAACATCTTACGTCATTTAAAGTTGCTTTAGTTGTGGCCAATTGTGTAAAGTCTTAATTTTGATTAAATCCTATTCGGACACATCTTTGCGTGATACAGTGAAACATTTCGTAAGAAGGCATCCAGTGAGCCTGGCATGGTATACGGATGATTCGAGAATAGAAGACATTAGTAAGCCTATTTCCACCTAATGCCTACAGGACTCTACATCAACATAATTTAAGCATAAATTCCTGCTTCAAACCTATGCACCATAAAGAATCTCGAGAAAGGGATACGAGACGCAACTATAAATATATTCAGCGACGGTTACGCAACTCCAAAAGCTATTAAGGTTTAGAAGTGAGAATCTGGTCTTTTCAACAAATTTAAAGGAATTGCAGCACAGCAAGCGCCTTACTTTTTGGGCGGGATACCAAAACATCGAAGGAAATGAAGAACAAATAAGCTGGCTAAAGAAGCAGCCAACGTGCCTGTTTCATGGTTTCCAAAACAGTCACATAGAACAAGAACGTAATAAAGACACCCGGGGACAATCAAAAAGCCACGAAAGTATTGAAATCAGGATAGTATTAAAAGATGGCAAAAGTAGCGTTAATCGAATGTATCTATTTTCAATTTATATAATAATTAACAAGGCAACCAATAAGACGGAAACTATAATGCTTCTTTCAAATTTAACGAATAAAATCCTGCAAGCTAGAAAAGAAGAAGTCGTAACGAAAAGAAATATCAACAAACCGCGTCTTTTATCCTTCTTCTTGCGTGATTAATTACAAAAATTCTCTCTTAAAACACGACAACTTTGATAATTTATCAATTCTCACTTGACACTCTAATCACCTAACATCAACCAATTTACTAACACTCAAAGATCAATTTACGAGACCTTCAATTTCACCTTAATCTAAATCTGGATCTTGCAGACAATGTTACGTTGTACTATTATTATTTACTTTAGCCGTAAATAAATCATGCCCAACGATCTGAACCCTCTTAGATCCTATTTTATTAGTTCGTTCTATTACAGTGTCGTCTCAAAGCCGTTGATTATCATCCGCTTGGTTATTAAAGGCCGAGCGTACGGATAGAATCGATTAAAGTTGCTCCTAAACTTCAAATTGGCTATCTGTGCGTTTGATAACCGGTGTACCTCATCGTCCATATGAGGCGTATGAACAACATGTACGGATTGTGTCAATGTACTATATCCCATTTGCGCGTTCTCTAAATCTGATAACTTTCACGAAGTAATTTAAATTTGCTTTACATTCGAGAATAGTCCGAAGAAAAAATTCCTTAGATTTAAGAACAAATAGGCAATTCCTACGAAACAAATAAGGTGATTTACCAAATTAAGATCTTTTTTTGTAAGTTTATTGATATTACATTTTTTCTGATCATGCTGTCATTTCTAAAGATGGTTAACTCATTCTACAAATAAAACTATGGTTGTTATGGCTTGATTTTAGAGCATCATGTACAACGTTAAATTTTAGTGAAAATGTTGATGATACTTTAAGAAGCGATTATTATTGACGAAATTACATTTAAATATACCTAAATTTACAGTACATCTTATTGCAGGAAGATTTTGCCTTAATTTGGATGTTGTAGGAAACACCGCCGAAGCTAGATGCCCTTACATCTCTTTCACTTTCTAGATAATAGACCAGAAAAGGAATTGCTGCTCTGGAAATCGAGCTCTCAACTACTGGAGGGAGATAGGTGAACAAACTGAAGTCACTAAACCTGAAGTGTGAGTTGCACCGATAACAGTTAACGTCTAGGTTGTGAGATTACAATTTGCAGGCGCACAAGGTATTCATTATGCGCCATTTAGTGATACTAGCGTAAGAGTTACTTAGCAGATTTTTGGAACCCGAATCAGACTGAAGTTTAAGAAATTCTACATGGTAGTCGGCAGGAACCATTCCAACGGACCATTTGAATGGCTCTCACATTTTCGTTGAATTCTGGAAAGTACCGAACGAACTCATTCTCCAAGAACGTTAATTGCTCTCCAATGTTAATTAAATACGCAACGTATAATCTAACAAATTTTTAATTCGCTTCTGAATTTAAATACTTGTTTAATGGCGTTGCCTACTGACAACCAGCGAACGTTTGTGTCCAAAAGAAGCACATTATATTCTGCATCTATGTCAGTGTACACTTCTCTGAAAAATGGTTAGTTGGAGGGGAGCGCTCTTGGGGCTTGTACCAAATAGGATCAGAAAGCGTCCTCAACGCTGAAGCATCCCCTTTACATTCGGCTATGCCTTTTGAACCCGAGCTTGCACTGTAAATCTAGTTCTCACCATGATTGGCCCTCCATCTGTACAATATCGATTTAGTTAACTCCAAAATCGCTTGATGACGCAGCGCTACCTTTCTGAAATCCGGTTGTGTATTAACATGATGATCTTCACGCTCATCGCGCATTTACCGAACGGAATTGGTTTAAGAGAAACTTTTCTAGAGGACAATAAGCCCATTTCCTAGATACCACTCTCGTTAAATCCATGGATTCATACTTATGGGAATTCATGAAAGGGCACTTACGCGACAGTTGGTCAATTCATTGATGGCGGGCATAATGATGGACATTTCTTGTTAATTTATGAAGAGTATTGCCAAAATTCACCTTGATAACAATCAAATATATTAAAAGAGCAGTTGAACAATTGATCTTGAACGCTGCTTAAACAAGACAAAAGAACCCAAAAATTTCATTGAATATCCTTCCCAGGCTTAGCAAAAGTGTTAAACTTAATATTTTCGTCATTAACTACAGCTAAAAAAACTCCACGTAATCCATTTAAATATATATAATTGTACTTCATCTTCAACATTGTATTTAGATAAAGCTTCAATAAAGTGCTCCATAATATCATCACTATAGCAAGCAACACAGTCCATCCTCTACTTCAATAACTTGTTTCTAAGCTCTACAACCTCATAAATCATAGTTCCCGTTACAGCAGCGTTCATTTTTCATAACCTTAAGATAGCTAGTGGCACTTGACGTAACATATGTATATTCCCCTTTTTCAAAGCACTAGCTTCATGAAGATATCGATATAATATCACTGATTAAAAGACGAACTTTCGCAGATCTAGTACACGGTCACCTATATATTTAGTTTACTAGGCATTCTCTTGCGCCAAAAGCGAATTTACTAAATGTATGCGCTTCGTTTGACTTCAATAGAGCGTTAGAGAAACCGAAATTTACACAAAGCTATATTGGAACGTTAGTAGCGTACATGTAATCTTGTTTTCTAATATTCCTAACGAGAATTACAAGCTAATATCGCCACAATTAGTGGTAATGCTGTAAATTTACGTGTTAGGTACAAATTTGTAATAAAAGCCCTGCAATGCGATGACAAGCTATATTAACATGGTTTTTATTATCATTATCAATAGAAATGATACTATCTAATGTCGTCTTTAACAGGTGCGTGATCTATCCAAGAGAAGGTGCGAGATTGTGAAAAATGTGATAAAATCTTACCTAGCAGATTATTGAAAAATATGCTCACTGCACTGGCAAGCATAGCGATGAATATGTGCACAACGATATTTATTAAATTCTGCAACTATAGATATCTCTGACACTAGATCGTAACATCCGTAGTTTCGTTACGCATTAAATCAAAATTAAGTAATGTAAATTTGAATAATTTTGTTTGCGAATTCAATTGAGCTTCTAAAGGGCGCGGCCCTGCGGTCTTATCGACCCACTACCCCAGCTAATAGCAGCGATAAAATTTTAACTGGCAACGATGTACATTTCACTGTTAATTTGTCAAAACCATCTGTAGACACAGATAATGGAGACTATTATTTACGGTTTTAAATGCATAATTTAAAGTAAAACAATGAAATCGACTATTTTAAAGCAAGCCTGTGAATACAAATTAGTCCTACAACATTTTATTGGGATAATAAAGGATTTGTATAACTTTTAAAAAAGTAGCCTACTCCGGTCAATAATATTGCCTCGAATAAGGTCTTTGCTTTTAATTTTGGGAAAGAAGCTAATTGAACTTCTCTATGCTTTTTGCGTTGCCATCATTCTACGATTAGTGACCGGTGTTATCGGGCTGACTGAGTATCTGGCTAATCACTATGATTAATTATGAGTTCAAGGACGTCGGACTTTCATACTTCCGATCAAGCGCCAGAAGAGCAGTTAGTGGAAGGGATGAAGTAGTAATAGGGAACTCTCGAAGAATGTTTTCGCAGTAGTCCGTGATTGAGTATATTAAGCATCTATATTCAAAAACCAAGATCGTCCGCAACAACGCGTTGAGAATTAAAAAAAGTTTTCTACCAGCGACCAAGGCGATAAGGCGTTTGACCAGAGTCTTATCGGCGATTGGCTGTGTGGAATCCCAGCTACCCAGTAGCTTGTTGTTCTCAGTCGTTTAAACTGTATCATACATTTATAATAGCTTCATAGAATTAATATTTATTATTAATATTTATTAGATCCTATTTTCGACGGTGCTATTTTCACTAATAAATAATATTTATGTATTTTTTATGTATTGTTATTAACTACTTAACTTAATAAATGTTTCTCTTATAATAAACTATTGTTCTATTTTGAGATCAATTCCTTCAATTAGTCAAGAATCGCACGACAAGCTGAGGAGCTAAATTATTTTAGAAGAGTCTCAGTTAGTAATTAAATAAAATTAATCGTTTTCATTACAATTGTCGATCAGCAGCCTTGCAGCTGACGGACATCTTCTCCAACCGGCTGGTTCCGATAGAAAGAAAGACCATGAAGATAGAAGACGAGGTGAGCGAACCGAATATATGACAACATAGAGACATTTTTTCCTGAAAACTTCTACACAATTATTAACCCTTGAATAAAAAAAGAACACAATTTCGTCGAATCTCCGACTTAATTTTTTTTTTACTTGTCCATCTAAAATTGGTATGCTCCCATTTTCGCATTGGGAACTAATCCATGCAACTTCGCAACCGACTAACAGCTGCCTCTGGCATTGTGTGTACGTCAAAAGTTCGCGTTCATGATACGTAATTCTGTACTATTAAAATTCATCGGGGCCGTAGTATCTCACGCCATCTATGTTTTCTTGTTTTATTAGGCTGCATCGTCATTTTTGCTGCTGCATTTAAATTCTGATACGTACGATATTTTTACTTACTTGCATGCCACGTTCGAATTACACCAAAAACGAGAACGTTCGTCCTAATCGGTCTATTGCATAGGGAGTCGAAAAGGTTTCTCTCTATACGTTTTTCTTTTTTTGCTCTTTTTAGCTAGCGTGCATTTTACAACGTAGATGTGGTCGTATGGACAATTTCCATCATCCATGCTGACTCAGATGTTAAGAAACATATAAATATTAAAAAAGTAAAAAGTTGAAGAAAGTAAAAGATTTAGTTGTTTTATATAGTCCGCATACCAATATTCAAATACACACAAACAAGTACGTGGCGAATATATCTCAACACTTTTTTGTGATAATCATAAGACAACTATATTTTATAATTACACTATAACACTTCTTTTCATTGTGTCAAAAATGATTTCGGAACACAACAATTCTAATGATGGTTGCGTATGAAAACACAATAAAAAGTATGTGTCCTTTCAATGAAGAATAGCCAAATACAACATCCGGAAATAGGATTTAATGACTTTGAAGATGTTGGCCATGGTAATAATGTTTTTTTTAAATATTTGTAATATTATATCTTATTGTTAAAGGTTTTATGTTGCGATGGAAAATTGGCTTATTAATCAACGTAAAATAGAATGACATGATTAATTAAATCAGAAGTCCATTAAATCAAACACTATGAATACTATGAACTATCAAACACTATGAATTTGACAAAAGATTTGATTATGATGCCCGCACATGGCATCATAATCAAATTATGCACGCAGAGATTGGGAGTTCTCTATTAACAGAACCTAGAACTAATGAAAATTACTTCCCACCGAATTCCTGAAGCGTTGGTCTTTTTGACGTTGATTTTGCTATCTTTATGATAAAAGTTATATCTGTTCTTGCCATAAAGTACCACTTGAAATAATAAAAACGACCTATTAGCAAACAATAGTCAGAACTAAGCTTTAATATTTTCGACGTCTCATAATAATTCATAAATCTTTACATTTTGTTCGTAGCTTTGAATGAGTTTCGATATGTCATCAGATTATTTAATGGGACAACTACTTACGATTTGAAAATTCATAATTGCCAATTAATTAAAATTTACAGATAAACGTTGACGTATTTAGTCCGCAAGAAATTAATTTATTAAAACGGCTTTGCATTCCGAACATTTTGCTTGTTTTGGATTATTTATTCAGTAATATCTATTAGTTTTTTCTCCTTTATACATCAGTTACATTTCTTGCAAGTCTCAGATAGGAAACACTAATGAAACATTAAATTTTATAATCACATCTTTATCTGCAGACTTCAATAAGCGAGTAAAACAAGCAAAATCCTATTAACATCGGTTACAAACCATAGCGTGTCGGCTCTTTTTTTTACCAATAATAAGCGCAATATGATTATGGGAGCAGGTTTCTGATACGATTTCCATATCCTGGGAATGCCTCTGGCGACGGTAGCCGGCCATCAGCTTCCGATGAAACTGAAAGCAATTTTTTCCGTCTGCCCGGTGTGGTACCTGAGCTGAGAGAACGCTGTCTCCGTCTCTGTGTGCATGTACGGTTCTTTTTTGTCATATTTAAATTCCCACACCGCTGAGCGATGGAGGAATTAAAACACAAACATAGGGCACAGATAAATGTACGCTTCACGAGGCCATAAGGAAAAAGAACGTTGAAAGATTGTGTGTTTTGTGTGCTGCGTGGTCGTACTCAAATATTTGGCCGGAAACTTTTCGCCGAATATTTTTTTTATGACCGAAGAAGGTGACCCGCTTTCAGGAGACGATGTGAGAAATAATTACTTGTTGTGTTATTAAACGAAATCAAGTTCAGAAATAGAATGACATGGTAACATCAAAGAGATCGGGAAAAAAAAATGGTTTAGATTGCTCGAAAGTAGTTGTAGTTATTTAGCCACTCCAAAACTTACAAAGGTATCCTTTTGCGGTGTTGTGCCGGTTTCGAGATACATAAAAAAAAAAACGTTTACAGATCTGATAGGTCTCAAATACCTTACCTTTTATTACTTTTAGCATCTATTATTACATATGTAAAAAATATATTATAAATATATACACTCCGCCAAAAAAGTATCGCATAAACTAAAAAAGAGCATTTATAAACCAAGATATTTTTATACGTTCACAAAAAGTTTGCCTCGTGTATGTGAACTATAAAAACACTAACAAAATCATGGAACATAGCTTTTTTACTTTTTTTTTCTAAAAGAACACATTTAGAAAAATGCATATATGTAAGGTTTGTTCAGTTGTTTATTGAAAGTCTTCCTATACGGACAAATTTTAAAGTGCGAAGTCAGAGTTCTGTACCAACGCTTTTAAAACTAAAATGAGCAATTTAACTTCAGAACAAGTGGCTGCTATAGTTGCTTTAATCGAAGATGGACGATCTCAAGCATACGTTGCTAATTTGATGAACATCAATCAGTCAAGTGTTTCTAGAGCCGTAGCCAGATATAGGGAAACAGACAATTACAGTAGAAGACCTATACCAGGTCGTCCAAGATGTTCTACTCGCCAAGATGACCGCTATCTAGTACTACAAGTACGTCGAAGACATGTAACTGCGAGACAATTGCAGAACGACTTGGCTAGAGTCAGAAATACTCGTGTGAGTACTCAAACTATTCGGAATAGGTTACGACAGAGTGGATTAAGAGCTAGAGTAGCTGTAACAGCCTCTCGTCTCACTAGGAACCGCCGAGTGGCTCGCTTAAGGTTTGCTAGAGAACATGTAAATTGGAACATTAATGACCGGGCCAATATACTCTTCACAGATGAGTCAAGATTTGGTCTTTACACCTCAGATAGGCGTATCTCAGTGTACAGACGAGACGGTGAGCGCTATTCGCAGTGTAATATCAGACCTAGACCTAATTTCGCTGGTGGCTCTATTATGGTTTGGGGAGGCATCTGTTTAACAGGTCGTACAGAGTTAGTACCAGTAGACAGAGACGGACATTTTAGAAGAACATGTAGTACCATATGCGCCAATTATAGGAAACGAATTCATGTTAATGCACGATAATGCACGACCGCATGTTACAATAATCGTCCAGGAATACTTTAACGATGTTGGTATTCCAGTTTTAGATTGGCCTGCGGTAAGCACGTGTGGGACCTCCTTCACAGACGGATACGAACCCAAAATGTTGCCCCAGCGGACCTGCATGGACTAGAAAATGCTCTCCGTGACGAGTGGGAGAATTTGGATCAGGCTTATATACGGAGGTTAATCGAATCTCTGCCGAACCGTATACGAGCGGTCATAAGAGCCAGAGGTGGCAATACTCAGTATTAAAAGCTACTGTTATGACATTTTTCTTTCCGAAATGATAATTTCTTGTTTTAATAAAAATCTCAAGTATGAGTTCTTGTTTTTATTTGGCCTGTATTTTATTTAAACAATCATAGAAATTATATCTTAGAGCGCATTAAAGTATATTTACAACTTTATGCTACAAACAAAGATTATGCGATACTTTTATGATTCAAAACTAAATTATGCGATACTTTTTTGGCGGAGTATATATCAACATTAATTGTCATCTAAGCCAAAAGAATGTCTTTATTCCATCTTTACCGTGCCGTGCATGAAGTTATCCATTAGGTTTTACCATTTTAATTAAAATCTAAACTCGCAATAAACCAACGAAAAAAATCTCAGTACTTCTCTTGATTAATAATTCCAATCAACTAAATTTAGATGTTCACGTTAAAAATCACTGTTTTCTTAGACTCGCTGTAATTCCAGACTTGGCGAAGGAAACTCTTATTTTTTCTCAATGACAGAAGAGAGTCTAGCACTCACTCGAGAGAGAAATTGCTTCACGCCTGATGGATGAACCTGATTATGATAATTGTGTTTGTCTGTGTCGTAAGGAGAACAGCGCCAGCGCTACGATCTATGAAAGAATCATCGCTTGGTAGTTTTGTTACTCGCAGACGAGAACAAATAATCTCCATCATCCATTATTTATCGCTACTTATTTTGCGCTGACGGCCCGTAGAAAGTCAGATCGATATTTTATTATGCACGGTTTTGCTGATGGGAACCAATCTTAAAGCGTAATCGAATGCTGGCTTGTTATTTTTTATTTTTCGTATTGTTGATATTGAATTTGAATTTTGTGGTTGGCGTGATGACATTTTCAAATCTACATCCGAGTGGCTTGATTTGTACGAATTTGCTGAATTGTATTTGGTACGCGGTACTATACAGCGCGTCCACTTAGCGCATGGGCAGTTGTCGTTTAAGTACAACACCTTATATGTTATTACGTTTTTGAATAGCACTCTTCGTTTCCTCTCAATCTTTGTTAATACGAGCAGTTTCGGTGATGCAATTCAGTTCTTGAGGAAGCAAATTGAGTTTAGATATGGTGATGGCCCTTTGAATAAATGAATGGATGACAACGACAACATCGCTCTTCTGAATGATGATGTGAAAGATCTACCACGCGACCTCTATGGTGAAACGTATCGAATCATATTAGGAATTCATAGGCGAAGGCTAATTCATTAAAAATTCCTAACCATGAGGCCAGATGAACAATGTACTTATACCAATACCAAGATTTAAATTGTAAAATAATAGACTTTGCTGTTCGAACGCTTCCATAAAGATATTAGCGACGATAAGAAATAAGAGGACACATAGCTGCGCTTGAGATTTGGTCATAATAGCTACCATGAAACTGAGAAGCAGTGCAGAAAGTCGAATCAGATAGCAACAACTGATTAAACCTCCTGGTAACCGCCATAGTTCATTGATCCATAACTTGGTTCGACCAAATTCTGTAAACATTTGGTATTTCATTACCAAAAGTTGAACAACAGCGTTGCTCTTGTATTAGGTCTTTACTAACGTCGTAAAAAGTCTTTTAACAAAAATCTTTACTTGAAAATTCAATTTTGACTCGGCCGATGTCTACGTGTTATCACTGCTTGAACAATAACAAATATTTTTTTTTACGAAAATTATACTCATCGTTTGTCATAGTTCGTCATCGTTTGAATGAATTTGAGACGGTATCCTCCTATTAGTTTGTAGCCTCATTAGCACCTTCAAATTATGATTTTCCTTTCATTTAATAACGAACCGAAGCATAATTCATATTTCTCCTAACTCTTTAAAAAAAATTTAACGAATATAAAACATATAAAAAAAATGTCAAACGACAAGAGTCCTAACCCGATCGAATTTTGCCAATAAATTAACTCCTTATTCAATTTTCGCTTTCATTCGCATTCACACCGACACGTAGAACCAAGGCGTTCCCTACAGATATGTATGTCATTCAAGCCATCTTTACCGAGCCAAACGTAAATGTACAACATGGTCTTTGCGTAAGCGTAAAGCGCTCGTCGTTCTTCATTCATGCCTTCGCTCGTAAATAAGTCTCGCCTCGCTCGTGTAGGTCATGCACGGCTAGATGATGCGATGCCGGTCGCCCCCGAAAAAAGGAGGAAGTTCGGTGACGCCTCGAAAGAACAAGCAAACCGACGTGAATACGATCGTCGTCGTCCCTGCCGCCTGCTTAAGAGACTTCCAACGATGGTAAATGCTTCCAGTATGCTTACCGTGTCTAGTCACGAAAGACAACGCGTATCTTTATAACGTTTGCTGTGGTTAGTTGTCATTAACGATCGAACGATTTAGTCGCTGGCATAGTTTCCTCGAACGTCACCGCTTAGCGCGATTGAGTGTCATAGTTTTTGATGTGCATTGCTACGTACGATAGATCTCTCGTCAATACCATTATTTGTGATTTGGTGGATCAATAATTTGAATTTATTCGGTGTGATTAAATTTAATTTACATTGAGAATTATTGAAACAGAAATGTGGATATAATCTCCTAGATTTAGGTAAGTATTAGGACCATTAGTATTGAAATAATCGAATATCTTTCTCATTTCCTATATTTTGGCAGATATCTAAATCTCAATGTGTTAATGAGATTTTTGCTGACCAATAGAAGTTAATTAGGCGCCTTTTCGAAATCAAAGAAAAATCCTTTATTTATTTTGATTATTTTCTATCTTCTGTATAATTGTACACTCGTTTTAAAACAGTTCGTAGGAATATTCTTGCTTAACAGGATAGAATGTGGTAACTATTTACATATTTAGACGCCTACTAGATAATCTCCCTGCACCTATATACCTTTATTTCATTTCTTGGCATAATTTGTGTTAAAGCTGGTTATCGCGTTGAATCTTACTCAAGTTGATATTTGGAGATATTACCTTCTACCATCAGGCTCTATATTTTGGCTAAAGTCTTGTTTTACTTAGGACGTAGAGAAGTTTTAAATGACATGAAGGGAAGCTCTCCACATATGCAATACAACTCTTTTTTATCGGCAAAATTTCATTTTGAAGCAATGAAACATCCCTCTGAAAATCGATTCATTTTCTTTTTTTTTTTTTCGTTATAATTCGAACGGCAGGGTTAATGGTGATGTTTAAACGTAGAGTTGCCGTTGTAAGCTCGTTGATAATACGGTCCTGCGGAATATGGAAATTATTGCACATAGACGCAATACTTATAACTTACTTAGACACATTTATAACGATATGGAAAAAAAGTTGTTTTTACGCCCGTACCAACTTTTTTATCCGATTCTAACTTTGACGCACGGAGAGCTTTCCTTGTCAGTTTAAAATTACATTTGGGAAAAGGGTATTTGGAAAATTGAAATTCGTTTTCACAGTGGATAATAACACAAAATCCTACAAGCTTAGCACAAGGCACTTGAAATGGCTCCATAAATGAATTTTTGAAGAGTGGAAGTAACGTGTACGATAACGTATTAAATAATAATAAAATAAATTTATATCATTATCTATTATTATTAACACCGCCCAATTTAGCAGATCAAAATGGATCGATCTCACAAAAAAATCAACCTCTTCAATTTCCCTCTCGTTAGTTTCCGTTTCTTTCTATAAATCAAGACTTGTTCAAATATTGAACATCCTTCTCGTTAACTGATTCCATTTCTACAATCTTCGTTTGTCGCAACGTCTAGCGTAAAACACCATCGACATTGTCATTTCAATCCGAACGAATCTAAAAAGTAATTACAGGTTTAGAAGACGTTCACGGTGATGTCTTCCGATTAAACGATTCAATAAGCTCGATAATAACTTCGTCATCTGTTTAGCGTGAAGTACGACGTCGAATGGCCCAGAAAGAGATGGATAACTCGGGAAGCGGTCATCATCATCACGATTTCAATCTCTAACGTACTTTAAAGTTGGCTTACCTACCTCCTTCTTCACTTTTACATAGATTCCTACGACGTAGGATGTAATTACCCTACTTTTTCTTTTAATTTAAGTAGTTGGAGCTGGGTGATAAACTATGGTGAAGTAAACTCGGACTCGGCAGCGCAGTAAAAGTTTATTCGCTTAATTAAATCTGAATAAACAAGAGATAAATCAAAGGATATTCTATGTCGGCTTAGTTCTAGTAAGTACCGCGTAGCGAGGTTGTCGCAATTGTGAGAGGAAAAGGAATATGAACTTTTTATTGCTTCTTTAAATCGGTGTAGTAATATTTTAAAAATTTAGCATTAAATCAAGTCTAATTTAATGTCCTCGTGCTCGAGTGCACCGCAGAATGATTGAAAAAACTACGTGCGCATGGAAGATAAATGGCAGACAAGTAATTGGTAAACTTTTAAATGCATATCCAGGAGATTATTGGAAAGTCTGCCTCTTAAATTCAATGAAGGTCTTAAAAGAAGTAGTTTCATGTAAATCTTAAGAGAAGTAGTTCAATAAAATCATGTTATTTTTCAACGTCCATTTTTATCTAAAATACGAAAACAAATTCTGCTTGCTTGGATTTGACTAACATCTGTGACATCATGAAATCGTCGTAAGTTTTGGTAATATTCGACGCTGGTTTCAAGTTAAATTGGTCATGACGTTCTTGTATCTCATTAGCTTCCGTTCGTTCTTTTTTTTAATGGCAGAAATGTATAATTGCAAATTTAAAACGTAAAAAAATAAAAGAAAATCTAATTACTTCGCTATCGTAAATAATCTCCTTATTGATCGTAACATCAAATTTAGCTCGTGATCGTAACTGATGTAACCAACTTCCTTCGCTTGTAGATTTTCCATTTCCCCGTTGTACTACTCAAGAACATTTAGTCTATTTCGCGAATAAATTAATTTCACCGGCGCATGCAAATTGTCTTAATTCGCGCAAGATATTGTCTCGAATTTGAAACACAATTCGAAACGTAAATATCCGTAGTTATTCTCTTTTCCTGGAAGCTCACCTAGGAACCAGGGATAAATTTGAATATTCGTCGATGCTTAGGGGCTGCTGATGAGCTCGTAAATTACCATCTATTTTGGAGGTGTTTTCTCTGTAGTCGCTGTAATTAAATTCGAGCAATTACTTAAAGGCTTAAAATACTTTAATTCGCGTGCTGGATTTTTTTTTCTAAGGTCTAAAGGATTTAACAAAAATTTATTTGTTGCAATGAGAAAATATGGATAGGCTACTATTTCACATTTGAGATCTTTAAACGAGTACCAATTGCTGAAATATATTCTGGAAAAATATTGAGCAAATTGTAAAAACAGACTATTATGCTTCCCATAGCATCCTAGGGTGAGATACTCAGAGAGGTTTACATACGTAAAGTTGAACTAGATCGACTAGATTAGTTAAACAGTTACATTTAAATAGTTTCTTAAGTACCAGGACATGGAGGTCAGCAAAAGAAACCTCGAAGCCGATGAACCAACACGAATAAACTTACTAATTGGTAAAAGAGACGGATCTTTCCGTTGTTACATATATTTTATCTAAAGAAACCAGTAAACAACCCAGAAGAAAAAAGTCCCAAGAATGATGGAAGAACTTGATAGAGATCACGGAAAAAAACGAATCCTCGTTACACTTTTGCTTCGAGTGAGATGCGCGCTCTTTGTGGGAACTCCACACCATCATTTGGCACAATGAAATTCTGATCAACAGGGTGCCCATAAACTGCAATCACTAACGATAACATCATAATAATTCTCTTAGAAGGTGATGTAACTCGTTACGGGTTGTCGTCAGTGTCCAAATTGATCGCGCCCTCCGATTGTTGTTATTGTCGTTCTAAGTGGCGGACAATCCCGAGCTTCCACCATCGCACCTAACAAGGATATCACGCCTTTGAAAATAATCCCTGTGGCACCTCAGAGTAGATGGCGCACTTTCTGGAAACGCAATCGCCGCAACGAACAAAGGTCCTCCCGCTGAAGTATGATACGTCTAGCCTCGTTATTTTAACTCTAAATCCCGCCTGGACCATTTTAAAGATCATTCCTTCATACTAGAGCTTATGAAAAGTCTTACTGATGTCAAGGAAAGCGATCCCTACAATCTCTCTGCATCCCAGAGAGTCTCATACTTCTTCAGATTTGTTAGTCTGCATATAGACCTGGTCTAAAGTCAAATTGCTCGTTTGGGATTGGATTTCTACCCAGAGATAATACATATTCCCTGTATCGCGTGAAAATGACTTACTCGACGGATAATTTCGACCATCTTTTTTGGACTTTAAGATATTGCCACATTAACTCAAAATCTTCGGAAAACTAAGCCTTAGGACGGAGTCAACGATTGAGAGCGAGGTTGCAATCATGACGGTGCAGATTCTTGAGAGTCTCCTTTGTTATCTCATCACATTAATACGAGGGTATTTCTCGAAGTACCCTCGTATTAAAAGCTTCGATTTCTATACTGACGACGCTTTTAAAGTAGCCAAACGCTACGCATTCTTCTTAAGAGTGTTTTGTATAACGGCGAACTATTTTATTTAAATAGATTTTTTTTGCATATTGCGTTTCACTTCGAAAGCAAGTGAGTATTTAAGAAAATAAGCTATTATTTTATACAGCTAGGGGAAGCAAATATTGGTCTTCAGAACGAAACGCACTGAAGAAGACGACTATCGATATCTATTTTTTAAACTTGGAAAATAATTTAAAGTTTACTTTGAGAACGTTTCAAATTTTCTTAAGCATGGTAAGCATTTAGAAAGAGAATTTCACAAATCCGAAACCAAAATTTCACAAATCTTGCATATTGCTAATTTTATCATTAATATATACGTCAATATCATCCTTTTTGTAATAGCGATTACTAATTCTACGTAGAACAGATTGCATATATACAAAAGATATTCAACAAACATTATACACCAACCACCAGGTCATACATTTACCAGAATAGACCTAACGGGAACTGTATTTGAATCAAATCACATACGTATACGACCTGTTAATAACATTTAACGATATGAAAGAGCAAAAAGTACTATAGCTATCGACAGATGTTTGAATTATACACAAACAACAGTTGTTTGTTATGAATGGCTTCAAATTCGAGCTTTCTATGGTACGCTACGAGGGTATGCTAAATCAAAGTCATTCATAAACCGTTATTCATCGTGAATTTTGACATATATTATTACAAAATCACAAAGGGAAGGGGTCATGTGAAAATTAATTGCCGTTGAAAATGGTTTTAAGTTTATGTTTATAATGATAGATTTGTAGCGTGTTTATTCTTCGTTTAATTTCAGCTAATTAGTCTCGCCCCAATTTATTTTGTACAGTGAACGTTAACTCAATTTCAGTTACGTAATTGTTTATTATTAATGATATGAGGTGTATCGTATTTATTTAGCAGGTTGAAAAATCTGTGATTAAGAATTAAAATAATGTGAAGCTGTAATAGGATCATCAGTCATTTGAAAGTAATCACTTTTTGTTTTTAATACGAGGGTGAATCAATAATCAGCAAGTCTAACAAAAGTTGCCAGCATTAATAAAAATAAATTTTAGGTGTGCAATCCTTCAAAATATCAAAATTTGTACTAAGAACACTTATTATTTGAACACAGAGTAAACTATTTATACAGTATGAAACGTATAAGACTTTCGAACAGAGGGGTATACACATTCACATAACCTACAATTAGTTAAATCTCTTTGTTTAAATTTTTGTTAATTTGTTAAATCTCTGTGCTTGTTTATAACATTTTCAATTCAGTTTATTTGTTGCTAAGATCATTTTTGCTGGCATTACTTTGGTTCAAGATTCTTTTCTGAAATTTTTTGTTTGCATATACATATATACAAACAAAAAAACAAACAAAATTAGTATCATCGTTATGGTAACCAACATAATTTCGATAACGTGCCAGGAGATGTTCGTGGAATCACAAAGCATTTCAAAGGGTCTTTTATACATCAAAGTTATTTGATTTAATTACTTTAATTACATTAATACTAATGACAAACATTTTTAAAGTTTTCACAGTAACACATTGAGACATTAATCGCATGATTTTTGCAATAGAAATGCTTGAGCTGTTATCGGAGGATATCGTCAACAATTTCCACGTGAACAAAAACGTATTTCTCGAAGTCTACAAAAAACTGTATGAGACCGAAATTCTTCGCGGTACTAATTACACGTGAACATGCAACGCGTCGAGATTTCGATGAAATAAAACCATCTCAATTCTAGCAAAAGGTAATCTACTCGCGAAGAATTGATGCTGAAGTGATTATGCTAGCCATAAGCAGTGTTGTTAGTGGATAGATGCTAATCCTTGTGTTACTAACGATTGCGTGGATTGCTAGAAATTACAAAATATGTCGCGGAATCTAGTGATTTTTAAATTCTAATATTGACGGTATTCAAATCTTCCCCTTCAAGTTAGATTTTGGCTTCTAGGAGTAATCTTCCGTTAATAACCTCTAATAAAAACAGCTAAACACAAAGCGATATTGAGAATATTTGTATTAGATATGCACTGTAATAGCTGTTCGGAGAAAATTTGAGATAAAACGTAACAAAATTGAATTTCTTTCGAACAATTAGCAAAGAAGTTCCTATTTTATGATATTCCTAGCTTAGAATAAACCTAAAACGTTCATATTTACGAGTTTAATTATTCTCTTGCATACATATCTAAATATCCTTTCTCATTCGGCGAGCTTCCATCTAGATGCAAATGAACAACAAGAACTAAAAGGAACAATTTCATAACGGTAAAATACATGATAAAATATTCATTTGTTTCGTTGTAAATGAAAACGACGTAATATTACTGTTTGCGTTTTGCTCGAGAGCCAGGCTATATCGAAGTTTCCGTTCCTTTACTTGTTGAGGAGAATAGCTGGCGGCTATAAATTTAATATTTCCTATTTCCTGTAACCGCCGTTGCCCCTTCAGTTTGTTCGCTTGCGAGGCTCTGACCGTCGAGGTGCTCATTAAAACGAGTTTACCTAATACGGCGAGATAGTTTATTTGATTGAAGACCATTGGAACGATTCGGGGAACTTTTATTAGCGTAAAAAAATCAATTTTAATCATTTTTTTTTAATAAGAAGATGAATTGACTTGTTATGAGAAAGGCGTAGATCTACAATGCAGCATATTGGCAATTAAGAAGACGTCGAACACTACTTATTTTGATGAGAAATAGATCTTGTTTGGCAAAATCATTTCGTAAACTCTCAGTATACTGGACAAATAAATAATTACTTTTGGAGCATCTGATCACTTATTTATTATTAAATACCTTTTGTAATGATTAACAAAATAACCCAAGGTGTCAGTCCTTAAAGTTTGTGAAATATATTTAGAATCACTTTATATTCCTAACAGAATTCTAATTATCTGTAACAGGTTCGTTGATTGAAACACCTTATCTCTTCCTGGAAAAACTAATTGTCCTGCAACAGCTTGGTCCCAATTGAGTTCTTTATTGGCTAATATCCTGAGTAAACAATACATTCTGTCTCAAAACAATATTTATCTCCTTAGCAAGCAGTAGACGTACATAGTAACTGCAGTTAACGATATTCGCTAATTATTCCCGAAAGCACTCAGAACTAAATCAAATCAGGCAGACTTTGTAGATACATAATTTACTTGGAACAGAAGCAATCTAGCTAGCTGCTAATGGACTATTGAATAAAGCTGCTTGTATTAAGCGTTAACATCCAGTCCGCTACAGGTATCTACAAACATTAATTATTCTATGACGCTGCTTTGTCCTAGGCTGCTGTATACAAGGGCTGTCTGAAAATTTCAAGCCTCAACCCGATTAAGAATAAGCATGTAACAGAAGCTATCAACGTCTTACAAGATCGTGTTTGTCCTTTATCGACTAAAGATTTGGGCATGAAATAGATAACTGTGCAGTGGATGTCTGCGAGCTTGGCAACCACTTTGCTCGGGACCAAAAATATATTTAAGCCGCTTTAAACCAAATAGGTCGAAATTTTTGCATAGATTAATTACTTTAGGTGAAACTAGAGTACGAAGATAAAGCACAATCGAGAAAATGATGGTGACTATCTTTTGGGATAGTCATAGAAGTGTGTTAAATGACTGTCACTAAGCAATACTTGATAAGTTGAAGGCAGAAATATTAGAAAAACGACCACATTTGAAGAAAAAGAAGAAACACAAATTTTCACAAATCAAGATCCGGATTGATGACGGAGAGCATGTTCCCCATGACCCATGTTCACCAAATCTGGCCTGCAGCTACCTTCTTCAGTTTCCTAAAGTCAAAGTTTAGCTCGGAGGACGGAGATTTTCATGAAATAAGAAGACCGTCGCATTCGTAAACACCTACTTCGCAGAACAAATTGCCGACTATTGTTTGAACGAATTAAAAAAAAGGAAAATTAATTCGATAAGAAAATACTTGTTTTTGTGTCTGAAAACTTTTTAAATTATCCTCGTATGTTCGTATCCAGTTTAGCATTTCAGCATTCTCCGTTGATTGCCGAAACTCCCTTTCGCCAGTGTCATATGAATTACCTTTGCACCGCTTTCGGCTGGTGTTCGTTAAGCGTATACACTTTTAATTACTAACTCAATTATACTCCTTTTTAGACTGCCTGACGCTTCTCAAAAGCGACACGTACTAAATTGCTCGCTCGTTTAAATAGAATGGTTCAAATTTTTCGTTTCATAATTTGGAATACGCGTGGAGATTGCAGAATTCGACATTTTCTATGATTAAGCAATTTAATCTCGTGTTTCACGGAACGGGATGTAATTATGTATAATATCAGACCAAAATAAAGCTGCACGTATGCTCATTATGTTAATTATATATGGATTGAATTGAGGCATAAATTTATGCCTTTACTTATAGGTGTTCCTCAAGTTCCTCAAACAAGAACAACAATAACAAACAAGAAAACTTTAAGAAAACCAGATTCTCCTGTAATAGAGAAACATTTTTAAAGCGTTACAATTTTACAAGGAATCTTGCAACGGCGAAAAAATTATGGCAAGCAAAAACAGTTGGCCCACTTGAACTAAAATTGCGTCGAAAAATTATTAGGGTAGAGGGAGACTGAAGGCTTATGCAAATTAAAGCTCCTTGTAACCTAAATCTAAAATCTAAAAACCATCGATCCTGTAAAAATTAAATAGTCTTCCAGTTGAATAAGTTTACGCAAGATGCTTATATAAGGAACGTTTTCGCCATTGATTTGTAAAACAAGTAAAGCTATTTTTAAAAAGTCAGATTTTACCTGAGCGTGCTTTACTGCTGATTGATAACTAAAGAGGACAAAGGCGAATGGGATTATTACCTCTTTGCAGAGATTAGACACTCGGGGACACCAGTAGGCAACAACGAATCCATTCTCATGAGGCGAATAAACACGAGTCTATCTAGTCGCTGCAAAAAAGGAATAATTCCAGCTGCCTTTGTCATCTCTTTTGATAATACTACAAGTCACGCTACGAAACATGAACTTATTAGCAATGATAAAACCTTCTTTGTAATGTTTCGTCCTCCAAACGCTACGTTTTTGATACAGCCACGTCATTTGTTTAACAAAAATATTTTATTAAGTCTTGTTGCTACGCATTGAATTTTAAAAGTCGCTGTTTGAATGCTACATAATACTTGGGAATAAGTATCTTCCGCAGTATGTAATTATGTGTATACATTTATATAAGTTCTAATCCAGTCTAATAATCTGAACGTTCTGTCGTCTTGTTTTAATAACGTCGTGTTTTAATAATTTAGGAATACTGAGCCCTCGCTGTACAACACAAAGACTTCGTGTAGATGAAATTCTTCTAAATACTATTTAGAACTAAATAGTACTTATACTAATACTAAACTCACTAAATCACACTGGATTCATTAGTCTATTTTATTTATATTTCCTTCCATTTGAATAATTTAAAGTACTGGATTATTATTATTAAATAAGTATTGGAAATATCACATCGCTGTACTGCGCGAAAAACTCATCAATATCTTTACTGTAAAATTTCATTCAATACAGACGTGGACAATCTTGATCTTCAGTTTCCATACTTGCTCTCTCCACACTTGTACCACACTGCTACACAGACAAAATTCTTCTATTGAAATTTAGAATACTTTGCTTGATCAACTTAGGGGCTTTATTGATAGAGGTGTTTAAAACTAAATTAAAAGCCATCTTTCTTGGGGAATAGCGACAGCATTATTGATTTTGTATTTCAAGACCAGTTTAAATGTATCGTTTATTAAGTAACGCCATCTTCGTGTAGGGGCTTGACTCAGACTACCCTCATCCTCCTTTACTATCTTGCAGAACCAGCTAAGGTACATTTGCCATTTGCAATTGTCTACAAGAAGCTTTCTAAGATGGACATCCGCATTCTAATATTAAAAAGCTATGCATATCGTATTAAAAAACAGAAGATAATAGAGAGAATAACTCAAAATACCAATTATTAGAGTCAATTCCGTTTCCTTTTCTTATCTCAAATACAACTAATAACTGTAACACATACACATGCTTAAGACGATTGTACTTCATTCAAAATAAGAAACTATAACATCAAGATCGTAAAGCATGTAATTTTAGCAAAAAGGAAGTTGACTTCCGGTCAGTGCGTCTGGTAATCATGGTTTACATGCATGCATAAGCGGAGGGATCTATGTGAATCCTTTACCTGAAATGGTCACTAGAGCTTGTTATAACGTTACTTAGTCAGTCTTCTATTAAATTTCTTAATCTTATTTTTTTACCGATATCTTAATCTACGGGTGAATAAATAACGCACATTAAATATTAAATTATCGAGCAAGTGGTTAATTATAAACCGGATATTGATGGATTAAAAGGAAGTGATTGATGAGAGTTCGTGAGCTATTTACATAGAAACATTTTTTTATCAATTGAAAGTCTTTTCTAATCTACAAAGATCCCGTATGAACATCCTGTTTTTCAATAAATATGAGGGATATTTCCAATGTTACTGGTCAGATATGGCACCCAGTGATTTTCACCTGTTCCCGGTTTCGAAAAAGGCTTTACGCAGTGTTCGATTTGAGTGTTTAACTAGCGTAAAACGTGTCACAGATAGGTGAACTGCGGAGATACCGACGGCTTAAAAAATATTGTTTATCGTTAAGATATATGGTATGTATTCAGTTAAATGAAGATTATGTAAAAAAACTATAATGTGATGTTGATGAAAATTGTCAAAATAAAGAAATTACATCTAAGTTCCCAGAACCTAGGTATAAACATCTAAAGATTTAAATAAACACAACTGTAATTGTGGTCTTGACGTATAAGCTTACTCCAAGAAGTATTGACATAAATAAAGATCCCGAACCCGGAAATTAAAAAAATTAAACTTTGAGAAGATAATACATATTTTTTTCTGCGCCACTCTGAGTGGGCGAATTTTTGAAAACGGAAAGTAGTTTTAATCAAGAGCTGCACTTTAGCTGTGCAAGAAGCAAGAACTTAGATACGATTTGCATGACGTAACAAATTCCTACTTTTTCAACATTTCTTCGACGAGTTTCATCACCACGCAGAATAAATCTATCGTATGTATAAATATAAAAAATATTATATAGATTTTTCAACGTATAAAAATGAGAGGATGATGTTGATATGTTATTGTAAAATCTAATGCAAAGTAATTGGCAATGCTTTTGTTAGTAGTTAGAATGAATTTTAACACTGCACCTACAGGCCCGTTACATAGTCAAGCAATTCCCGTTGATTTTTACCAGATACTTTTTCTGTATTTGATATGTAACAAACTAATATAAATATAATACATAGATTCATTCTAATTTCTTCGCAACATTTTCACATATTTATAAAAAATTTCTGATCAAAGCAAAACAACCAAAAGAGATTTACTTAAAAGATTTCATCATTCATCACAGTCTTTAATTTAAAGGTCGAATTTCATGTTTATGTATTTGTTTTTGTGCTTTAAACGAAATGAATTTTCTTTCCGCAGACTAAGCAACATTTAAACGACGAACACTGAGAATTTGCGTTTTAGAGCCTATGAGAAGGTAATAATGAACAACGTGGACAAACGGAGTAAGTTTACGAACGATAAACAAGAGTAATGTTATTGTTTTCGCCTCCCACAAGCGGATTAAAAGCTTCGCGGTTCTGGATGAGAGAGAGCTGCTTTGTACCCAACAAACAATGTCACCTTTGTTCATATCTCCCATTTTCAGGGAGATTTAAAGGCGGGGAAGATATAGCCGAGTACTACCTCAAAGGATACAGTCGATCTATCATCGTCTCTACTTCTTTTTTTGCACTTTCTCCTTTATAGGTTTATCCGTAACCGCTAAGAAGGAAACGGAAATGGAGCATGACGAAGACGGAATCGATCTGTTTCTGACGATAATCCTTAAAATAAATTATGAGTTTCAATATATTTAAGGCCGGTATCAGGAAGGAATTGAGAACGTGTTCACAGTGCAATGTTTTATTTTGAAATGAACATTTATTCTACTTGCGTTCTCCTGTAAGCGACCCTGTTATCCGCGTTGAGATAGAAAATTAAATATTAAGAAGGGTTTTGAATTAAGTCCCTGTCGAAATGAATTTAGGTTTCTGGAGATGAGAGATGTTTGTAACTAGAGCGCAATGACTAGCAGTAGCGTTACTGCGCTGGGTTAACCGAAATAAACGCGTGCGTTATTTAGAACAAAGAACAATAAGAGAATTTATGAAAACATAGTAGACAACTTACCGAATATGCTTAGATAGGTAAAAAGAAACCCGAAAGTGAGGCCTTCAACGCCTGTACCATAGTATACGTTTCTGCGGTGGTTTCTTTGGGACACGTTTGTTACTTATATAAAAAAAAAAGAAAAAGACACTTCTTTCATATTCAGGTCTCTACCTGATTGATTATCCAATAGTATACCCTTTAATAACAAATGTTGTTGAAACTTTTTCCAAGACTTTCGGAGCATACGGCAAAATACTCACAGGCCTCAATTCTGCAAAATTTAATGTCGAGTCCCACCTTGGCAGCGGTGTAAACTTAGCCACCTTCCACGCATGCGGAAATATAGATTTTGTAATACAAAAGTAGCTGCAAATGCATCCCATGAACAAAGTGGTCCAATATGATCATACGAAAGTAGTCCCGAAAGTTTCAAACTCTAACATAAATTTATACTTTTACAAATTTCTGCCCATATGGACGCTCAGTTGTTGCTTAACAGTCAGTCGATGAAGGTCAATATACATACATATATACCATTCAATTTACTGTATTTATCACGTTGTTCTCGATTAATACCAATCGCACAATGTAAATAAAATATAAACACTACGTTTTCATCAATTTACATCAAAACTAATTAAAAAAGAAGAACAACGTACCAAAGTTTAGACATCTTAAGTAACTTCAACATCGCTATGTTAACAACTTTAAACAACCTTTCCAAGGAAAATTAATCTCAATTCATAACTTTTCCATTCCCTAACAAGAAGCGTAAACACAGCACGGCGTTGTGTAGTGCGCCTGACAAGTTATAAGGTGCGAAACCGTCGCCTAGAACACGAAGGGGCATTTTTCTGTCGCAGTTAGTTAAGATAAAAGAAAATAATAAACGCGTTTTGAGTAAAGAAAATTGGCAAATGAAACGGCATTGTATCGACTGCAAGTGACAAGATAATACGGGGCTCACAAGGAACAATTAATTGTGTAGATGAGAGTATTGAAATAACTAAATTTTGATTAAACTTCATCTATTTGCTAATATGAAACCAACTTTTGAAAACCCGTAGCCATAAGAATAACTATTACAGCAATTATTCGGAGCTACCATCTCCTTTTTGAGACTTGCGTATTTATTTCAAATTATTTAGTCAGTTTTCATAACTAAATGACTTGATTGTGGAATCTACTTACTTTGTGCAAAATCGAAAATAATTGAAAAATTAAACAATATTTACACACATGCGAAACTTAGCTCGCTACCGAACGTAACGCCAATGACAAGCTGCATGCAAAGTCGCCACTCTACGTATTACCGAAAACTCTTGTTACTCCATCTCAATTTTCTTTTTCCTAATTTGCATCCATGGTTTACTATTTCAATGTAATCAAATATTATCCTTGATTACTTTAAAATTCATTAAAATGTCTTTTACTTCCATGGTGACGATGTCGAAGTTTCCAGGAACGGTAATATAGGTACAGCAGAATAGGATAGTTGCCACACCATGCAAACTGCTCTAATTTTATGACTAATGCATAATTAATTATACATTCCATTATTGTCGCGCTTACTCGATTCTTGTTTTTTTTTTTATCGTTTTCTCACAAAACGATTTTATAAACAAACAATTCGACTTTACAAACCGTTTAAAAATCACTTTAAAACAGTTGAGAAACCACCGCAAAAACCGATTTAGGAACCAGCATCCATACTGATTACTACTCATACATGGTAGTATAGCATGCAGCTGCGCACTATGACGATGGCATGACATCGGCAAGAGAGGAGATCACGTAGACAATCATACAAGAAACGAAGCGTACAATAACGAACTTGGATGTTATTAGGTAAAATAAAACCCATAAAATTATTACAAACAGTGCTGTTAACCGAAAACCGGTTTAATCACCATAGTGCTAGTGATCAAACTCAGCACAACTTTAAAACTGGCAGAAGTTAGGGGAACACGCACGTGACGTAGTTAAAAATATTACGGATGTCAAATGTACTGAACATGTTATTAATTACCGCGTGGTTTCGAGAATACTTTTTCATCTCTACTTTCTATCGCAGTTGCTTCACGGTTTTCAAAGCGACATACTTGACATTTCTTGGTGCCCTCTAGTGTCAAAGAAACGCATGGCCGCCGTTCAGGAAGCAGCGACATCAATACCGCGAGGAAGCTAAGCCATCTTAGCTATATATATTCGATTATTGTTTCTAGGCATTTTCTGATGTGTTGTGCTATTAATATGTTAGGTAATGTTACCAAGTCTCGGAAACAATCGGACACCGCATAATTCTACATTCGCAGTTTTTTTTTGTGTTCGCTGTACATTTTCGTAAACGTGCTCGTACATTTTTGAGAACGGCAATTGTCTTTAATGATATCCGTTCGGTCACCGTCTTTTTTGAATGAGAGAACGAGATATTGCTCCCTTTTTTACATAAACATCCTGTCCTTAATGAAAATAGGACTTCCTACAATTTGTGCGTGTAGAAGGAACAAAGGAGACACGCACGTTTGCTTTAATGTGGGTCTACTTTTGTACAGACAAGATTAACATCATTAAAAGATAAACTACGTCAACAACTTATACCAAAATTTGATGAAAAATAAATTTGGTTTAATCATTATGGGCAAAAACGATGGAATATTGGTTTCTTTTACTTTATAACATCTAAAGATTTAATTCCATCTTTTAGTTGTACTGTTAGTAATGCAAAAAACGTTACTTTTGGCCCAGAGGATTTGGCACCTTAAAAACAGTGTTGAATCCTGAAAATTTAGTTGCTTTTCCAAAGGTAAACAACCGAAAGGAACCTAGAATCTTCCAAAATCATCAAAATCAACCAGTTACCTCAAAAATAACCCAAAACTTTACAAAAATCGCTTGTTTTTAGACATCCCAATATATTTTTTTCATTTCTGGATCAAGCCAATTCTTTTATTTTACTGGCTATTAAATACGGTTTTGTTGGTCAATTTATGTTGAGAGATTGGAGAGTGTGTGGCTTGACTAAGGCTTGACATATGTGAACCAGCACAACTATGCAGGAACGTCTATGTTAAATGAAAGAGGCGCTCGTTGATCCATAGTATGGCTACAAGAGAAAAAATATGCGGAGTCATACTTATAATGTTTACTAAAGGACCCAATATAAAAATATCTTTACAAAGTATACCACTGAAACTGATTCTAACGATAGTGCTTTTACAAATATTAAATTAGTCACATCTTCTTTTACTTCAACTTCCATTCATAAAACTAATTCTTCAAGAAAAATCCCATGATTAATATAACTCAATTAAAATTCTAGTATTACAGATTACGCCAACGACAGCCTTTTCGCTCCTATTTCACAAAACCGGTATTAATTTAGTACCTAGTACGTATACAATATTCATATATATTTCTTTATTTCTCCACCAGTCACAAACGTTAACGAAACAAAAAATACTCCAGTTGTAATTTACGCTAACAACACACGTCACATACAAGGAAATATTATATGATTTACCGGAGTCGCTATTAGTTCTTCGTGGTCGTGTTCTCTACTCGACCGATATGACTATCATTTACGTTTTAAACTGTGAGAAAGTCCTTCCCGAATGACAAGAATTACCGCCGGACGAACAAACAATGTCGAAGAACTGGAAGAGAACGAAGACGAAGAAGTTGAAGAGATGGAAATAGTGATGATACGTTTGGAAAGTTTCGAGAGAGATTTTATTTGTTTCGTGCGTGACGTGCTCATGTTTCCAGCTTTTCTTGTCGTTAATGTTATTAGAGCAGCTAGTGGATCTCACTTGGTAACTATCATTAAAGATTCATCACAGATTATATGCTCTCGGAGATCACTAAAATTAATTAAGTAATGGTAAAGATCAGTTGCCTTATTTACGTGAAGAATATCACCAATTTCTACTAATCTCTTTTCGAGAGAAACTGAATTTTGTTTGCTTTAACTTCGTAAAGATTCAATAATATGATGATTTCAATAATACTCCGGGTAGCAATTGTCAAAGCGAACTCGTTACATTTATTCGACGACAATTTTATCGAATTTGATCTCTTCCATGAAAACGCACGAAATTAAATAAAATATTGAACTCGTCGGTTTTAAAAACTGATAATATATATTTTCAAATATCGAAGTTTTCCAATAAAGCAAAAGCTCTGCGTGCTTAGGCAAGTTTCGCCTGTCCCTGATTGATTAATTTAAATAATTACCTTCCCTATATGTATAGTCTTAAGTTTACCTTCGATGCGTTTCTTTTCTGTAATTACGTTTATTACTTGCTTTATATACGTTTCGAATGGGTTAAATGCGGAGACAACACGGCGAGGCTATTTTGAAAGAGTTTTCATAGAATTTTATGGCTCTGCTCTTGGCATTCTAGAAACGCTGGAGCTTACGTGACTGGATTCTGTATGGAGCTTCTATAACTGGACGATCGGCGCATGTATTTACTTATTAAGACCGAAGTCCGATGTTTTGTTTGATATCCGGCTTTTGTAATAAAGTTATGAAAAAAAATGAACAACATATAAGTATCGGCAACATCCGCACCACACAAGTTTATTTATTATATAATGATATAATAATTAATTCGAGACGGTCATTTCGAGGAAAGAATGCGCGAAAAACATGGACAGATAAACGGGTTATAAAAGGTTTCTTTTGTAATCCAAAATATAAAACATGTGCCGGCCTTGCTGTAGAAGGTCCAAAAGCACAGAGTACGACAACGATCTGTTCTCTGTGTTCATCAGATTTTTACTGCTTTTTATGTAAACCGTCTCGTACGCGTCTAATTCTCACGACGAAGTTACATTCTTAATAAATTTCAAGTTCTCTATTTTAATACTATGCCCGGTCTCATTTATACGTGGTGCTAGACTAAACGCGTCCAATCTACCGTAGCGATAACTTCTTATCTATTCTTTAAATTTGGTGCTCATCGCTCTTTTCATTTGATCAATGTAGGCTTTATCATTTTATTATTATATTATTATACAATTAATTAAACTTATGTGGTGTGGAGGTTGCCGATACTTATGTATTGTTTACCATACTACACCACAGTCCTTACTATCATTATTACTATAATGAAGTTTAATTCCCCCACCTGTGAAGATTGGTGATATGGTAAACAGCTCAACTAAACGTCCTTCACGAGAATGGAGTACGAAAAATTTATTGGTGAGATGGTTACCGCATTACTTTGTTGACAATTAACTAAAAGCAGAATCGCGTGTTTTCTCTGCTAACTATGACTCTGTCCAATCCAGAACTGGGAAGTTCTTAAGTTCCCAGTTCTCCTTCTTCTTCTTCTTAACCTCTCTTCACCTCCACTTCAATTGAATAGCAATTTAGTAACACAATTAAACGATACGAGACGAATTTTCAAAAGATCAAAAAATATTGTATACAAATTTTACATTCATATTCATTAAATAAATTTAAAAGCATTTACTATTGCTGCGCTACTGATCTGTACGTCCGCATGTCTTACCATTACGTTATTGTATTAAGGCACACTACGCTGTTAACGAATCCGTAAGTATTAACCGCGACCAGGTCTATCTATCCGAACGTTTACCGCTTGGCTTTTTCCGAGATCGTCCTCCGTTTATTAGTCGGCACGTTTCGCTGGAGGCACCACAGCGTCGTCGGCCAAACGTCCCGACGAAGAGGAGGGCCTTCACCTTCTATTGTTTACCTTGATCTACTCGCCGCCCCGACCGTCACATGACAATTTTTGTTTTAGATATTAAACGAACAACATCTAAGGTTATACAACTGTAAAATTTGAATAATCAAATATCGGAGACATTAGAAGCACATCCTGCGATTGTTCTGGAGAATATAATACCTAATAGAAAAAAATACGTGTATTTACACCGAATTATACATCTAAATATAAACAGAGAACCTTTTAAACGGATATATACTTTGCATGCGTGTAGAATATAGAATACTGACAAATTAACTCATCTAAATCTCATTTTTTTTACGAAATGTAGATTGTATTTCTCAAAATTACATATTAGCGATGTATATCGTCCGTGTTGCAACGTAAAATCGCAACAGCACGCTCTAATTCTTGTAATATATTCAGATTAAGTTACCCCCGTAGGCCTGTTTTATACGATGTGCAAAAGAGACCATTATTCCGAGTGAGATTCTCATCGTTGTTTCAACGAAACCGTTATAATTTAATTTGCATAGTAATTATATTACCTAAGGCCGTTTGAAATCAATGAACCTACATATTGTTGAGGTACTAGAACTGGGGAATTTATTGTTAATGAGTTCGAGGTAGATGTGGGAATGTTAGTATATGTTCATAAGAATTTATTCCAATAATCGCTTAAAATAAAATTTTGCTATTTCTCTCTACACAAAATAATCATTTCAAATTATCGTCAGAAAAAAATCGCTCCTCTCGTATTTGTTCTTTCGATCCAGAAGAGAAACCGTAATCGCTGGCTCAACTCCTTGAAACCACATTCCTTAACATATTATTGAACTTTTTACGCATCCACTAGATTTACCATCGTTCGAAGGATCCATTATCACCAAGGATAATTTTTCGAAAAAACATCGCATCCAAATTTCTTCCCTGAAAAATTCCTGGTTTGGTATATGAAGACTGAGGGTCCTTCTTCCTGACTTTGTCCGCTCCACCTCTTCAATTCCCTTTATTTATTCTGTGTTCTTACCTCAAGAAATCTACAAAATTTTAAGTTATTTTTCGTAGATTCCTAACGCAAATAAAGTGACTTCAATCACAATTTTACCATATTCTATAAATGTGGTTAGGTAGCACTAATATTCTGTCTTTTTTTAAAATAGTAACTTATTTTCCATATGGTGGTTGGGAGATAAGGTAAAGATATCTTTCGTGGAAAACCTCTCTAGTTGATATGATCGACAGAGAAACAATTATTGTAAACAAAACACACTAAAACATATCACAACTTATCATATGGAAAGACTTATAAGCGTTGTGTTTACTAAAGGTTCTATTATTTTCGTTGCACAACAGTTTTGATATTGATAAATTCGGGTTGCGGGTAAAAATTGCATCTAATTCTTTACATTTAAAAACACTAACATCACCTGAAATATTCTTTAACTTAACTTTAAATATAATATTTAAAGTTTCAATTCCATCGTTTAGTTGCACTGTTAATAATATATAAAATGTTACTTCTCTACCAGAGTACGTGGCACCTTAAAACCTTCTTTCGAAGGTAAACAACCGAAAAGCATCTAAAATCCTTCAAAATTCACCTCGCCAGAAGTACCCAAATATCTATAGACCACCAAAAATTGGGCACCCAAAATCAAGCAAAGTTACCTTAAAAGCAGCCGAAAACTTAATATAGCTTTTAATTTTTGGATCAAGCCAATTAAACCCATGCAAAAATCATTGAAAAACGACCGAGAAAGAATCAAAAATCCAATTTAATTTTCAGTTTAGACACTCCAACACTGAATTTTACTTCTGGGCCAGGGCATTTGAGTACTTTATCAAGGAAATTAGTCATAAAAATTATTGAAAAGGAGATCAAAGTACCTCATTTCTGGATATCCCAAAGATTGATTTTCTTTGATTGATCAGAATAATAATTGATAAAATAATAAAAAAAGAAAATTATATATTTATTTATTATAATTATAGTTATAGTTATTTAAAATATGTCTAAATCAGCGTCATCTATCGTCTAGTAGTCAAACCAATTAATCTGACCATTTTCTTAATATTACAGATATGCAGAAGTTTCAGTAAACTGTACTAGATGGCACCACCGACTTGAATATAATTTGATATTTTGTTAGTTCTTCGCTACTTAGAATTAAATCGCACGCAACATAAACATTGAATATTTCCAGCACGGTTTTAAGCCTATAGATCATCTACAACTGTGTAATAAATTAATTGCCTACAACAAATGAGGCAAGACCGTTTGACAAAACTTTCGACAACGCTCATAAATCACGTTGTACAAGACTTGCCGTTGCAGAACGGTACCGATGTACATACATAAATAACTGGAAAATTAATTGGGGATCAAGCAACGTTGGCGGAAAAATTGTCGATTTTATTTTGTGAATACGAGTCGTATTTAGGTTTTTGTAACGCTATTAATTTAATATTATTTATTGTAGTATTTGTGTTCTGACTTATAAAGAATATATCTACAAGAACATCGTTTTATACAATGTTTCATGGTTTCCTATTTTTAATTCACATAAATGCTAACAAAAGTTATTTGTTTTTCATTTATTAGTTTGAACAAAAAATAAAATAATAAAATAAACATTTCTTTGAATACTTTGAAATACTTTGAAATACTTTGAAATTTAATACTCGTTGGTTTTCCAAATACAAGTTTGGTTTTACAAAAAATTTAACAACAAACAATGTATTTAAAGCAATTTTCAAATTATCGTGGGAACTTTTCAAACTACCGTCCTTGCTCATTGAAAAGACTCACTCGATTGAAAGCGTCTTGATATCTTAGTTGTTGGTAACTAGCACACTATTTTTTGGTAATAGTTCGTCGCCCATAGTATCTTCCGTGACGTAAACAATATCTTTTAAATATCCCGAAACTAAAAGCTTCATGGGTGTCAGATTAGGTTATCTTGATAGTTAGGTCTTCCTAGTTCAAACCATCTTTCTTTGAATCGTGCACTCAATTATGCAGCTTCTTACATTACACAAAAAGTATACTGGAGTTATATCAAACATTAAATACATGTTTTTAATAACATTTAATGGCACATCCTCCGGTAACTCGCTTAAATTGTCCTCGTAGCAAGCCTAGGCAGATTTGACCATTCAATCGATCCGGTAAACAAAATGGTCCAATTATTGTTTGACTATACATGCACGTCGAAGATTATTGGGAAAATTTGCTACGCGGACAGCAATCCGCCTTTAACCGTAGATGATGAATCCTTTTTAAGCAAAATGAAGTAGTTGTTGTAACATAAGATATTGTTGATTGTAAAACAACATTTTGGGATCAAGAAAAAAAAGACTCCCGTTAATTCTCTTCCTTATTTGTGCCCCATAAACACATAAATGAAGTATATCTTTCTATTTCAAACAGTTTCATTACGCATGATTTATAAGTACTGGTTGCATAAATTTCCAATTGAATGCAACCACTGAAAGCACTCTTGAAAGATATTGCTTACGTGTCATTGTAAATCTACATCCGAAGACTATATTTTTGTATCCATGCTTTTTAAGAAAGAAAACCATACATACAATTATACACATTTAGCGAAAAACTAACACACCAAATACATCCCATACATCATCTACGTAAATGGCCGTCCTGTAAGTGCCGTGTTATTAATGACGATGGAATGTTTTGTTGCAGGCGAAAGCGGGAGTGGTGCATGCATCGCGAGAAGTATGCAGACGAAGAACATAAATGCGGAGAGGGCTCCAGTGAATAATAATAATAACAATAACAACAACAACAACAATAATAACAACAGCAACAGCACTTCGCCCGAGGTATGTACAAACTTGAATTTTTTCCTCACATACAGAATGGCAAAATTATTTAATTACACAGCAATCGAGACATCATCAGGCACCGCCGGTTAATTAAAAGTATAGTGGTACGTTCAGAAGTATCACGCACGCATGCAACGACGTTCTTCGAAACAATAGCGGAGAGCTCGAGTTGTAATATAACGTTGAGTAATTACATTAAATGTATATGTTCGTAATTAGTTTTATGTATTAATTGAATTTTAATCATTCTGCTATTAAGTGCGTTCGTCGTCGTTATTTTGCTTTATTTTCTCATCTACGCACTGAGATGACTACAATTTACTTTTAAATTTTAGTCGGTGGAATATAAGTAATGTCGATGCTTCACTTTTCCTTTAAGAAAGTGATTCTATCTCTACTTTCTAGATGACTTTCAGTATGTTCAAACTGTTCGCTTTATTATTGTCTCGAGAAGATTTCTTTAATTACTAGTTAAGGAAGTAATTAATTAGGTACTTCGCTTTTTAGGTACTGAAACGCTTTCGCCTGTTACATTTTTGGAAAATATAAGATAAAATGTTCGCTGTGGTCATTAATAGAATAGAAACAGATGGATCTATTTATTTAACGTAGGAACATAGACTATAGACAGCAAGGTTTTTGAAAATGTTAGGTATTTATTCTTAAACGATGCATTACTTTCGACTTCACCTAACCAACTTGATTTCATTCGAGGAAGTTTAACAGTTACTAATCTTCTCTCTATATGTCAACTTCTAATTGTAAGTAAACAACTAGATCTGGAAGGTCCGGTTGATTTTGTTTGCACTAATTTTAGCTGAGCCTTAGATGTTATTGACCATGGAATTTTGCTTCACAAGAGTTACATTTGGGACCTCTTTTGTCTGTATTGCTTATAAACGATGTACGGGTGTTTTCGATGCCGTAAAAATACATTCTCTCATTAGATCTAAGCGTCCGGAAACATTTGTTTGTTACCGATACGAGAAAAATTAATTACACCATTTCAGTGTACTTAATACATGACATTTACTCAAGGAGGTTAATATTGTATTTGTTTCCCGATTAAGCTTTACATGACATTGTACTGATTTCATGCATGTCTGCATCAAAAACTTTAGGATTTCTCCTACGATCCTGCAATTTCTTCAATGATATATCCCTTCCGAAAATACTATATGTTAACTCCAACTTATAGTATATGTTAGAGCATTGAGAAGGTGCAGCGTCGCACAGTGGAACGATACTTTACCTGACCAAAATTCAACGACTTTTGAATTTACAGTCACTGGCCTAGTAGAACAGTTTCTTTTTTGTTTCAATAAAGTAATCAATAGCACAATAATATTGTAGCAGGCAGCAATATTATAGGTCGTAGCAGTTGGTTTTCGCCTCTGGCATGGTTCGCATGTAGAGTTACCGTGATCAACAGCTTCCCGCTGTTAGTTTCGCCTCTGGCATGGTTTACACGGTACAAATTACCGTGTTAACTATTGCCGATCACTCTCCTGAAGAACCTCCATACGATTGTGGGCGAAACGTCCAATTTTTATTTTAACAACGACTTGACACGATTCAAACCCGAAACACTTTTAATTTCAACAGACTCTGGCCGTGGAAGCCTACGTTTTTAAGTTATTTCTGATTCAATATCCTGTACAGCATTCCTGCTTTTCTCTAGATTTCGTCGCTAAATTCAGTAAATATTGGTCTGCAAAATAGAGTTGATGATGGTAAAAGGTTCTCCCACAATAATGTTTCAGAAGTTTCTTCGAATAGACACGGGGATACTAATGATAGACACGAATTTTCCACAAAAACCAATACTTCCTGCTTGCTCAAAGACTGTTCCATACCTACGTTTTCAAGCAAGACACGATTAACAACATCCATTTGTTGAGTTGACGACTTCGTTAAAGCTTTTTTGTTTTCATTCTCTGCTCGCAAACCTTGTGAAGATGCATGTCGAATTTGTTGTAAACCATCAGTTGAGCTTTCTGTAGCGTGTCAATTTCTACAGCAGCATGTGATTGTTGTAATGGTATAACGAAATTACCATTTATCACCATTAAGCATATTCGTCATATATCATCCCTAAAACTACTGTGCGCTGGTAACAACCCAGAAACCAAGAGTATGTTAACAGATTACTCTTAAATCTTAAGAACTGAAACCGTGGATATTGTTAATAAGAAACAATGTGACATTTCGTAATCTTTCTGAATGCAAAAAAAATTAGAGCTAATTCATCACTTATCTTTTATTGGCACAAAAAATTAAAATTTGCCATTGGTTTTTAATTGTATTTTAATATATCAAAGAATATAAAGTACTTATAATTAATAAATTGATAATGTTATCCTGCTACTGATCCGGTGAGAGATTGTTAGATAAGGCACCGCGGCTCTTAACCGATCTTTTTTCTTTTAAAATTAATTGACTAATTACATAATAGCTCTGTAACTTACACATAAATGTAAGCGTAACTAATTCACATTTAAACACAGCAACAAACGCTACTTTTAGACAGTTATAACGTAAATTACTGCCTCGAACGTTTCCCTTATATGTAGAATACCAACATCACTAACTCGTATAAGGCGCCATAAATATATTCAGAATATAACACCATATACAAACATACACTAACGCATTTACATATTTGCCGTCATAACTATTAGTTAGACGGTGTATCAAATTAATTAATAATAATGATGCATCGCAATGTTGCGGTTTCCTCCAATTAACGAACGGTACGAAATTAGTAGAAGCGCAAGAAGGACGAGAGGCACGCACTAATAAAGCACGCGAACCCCACTATACGATAATTACAGGAGGAGCATTACGCTGGACCATTGCGGTGCATAAAGGATGATTGCACGTTTTAGATACACGGCAGCAATTGCTGTGTATGGGCCTTAATTCGATGTTGATCGCTGTAATTCGCATTTACCCAGATACTTGTAGTTGCAAAATTTGTAAAACAACAAAGATAAAGAAGATTTTGCGCTGATTACGTGGACAATACTGCAGTTAAAGACGGATTATTTATTTTTTTATGTGACCGTTGCAATAGTTGTATGCGAGTATCTTCCAGTTTATCCTCTTCAGATCCGATAGAATAGCGGCTTGACAAATTTCAATCAAATTTTCACTAGATATTTGTTTCTTTATAGAATATACAACCACTTGATTCATGTTATTCCATAAATAACTATTTCTTAAAAAAAAAAAGAAAACAGGTAGAGGGCATCATCCTCAAAATTATTGGGATTTATTATTCGTTCATCTAAACAATTCGGCGATACGTCGACGTTATTATTCCAGTATTCAGCCTAGAAATATAATACTGAACGTATACAGCGACGATTACTGAAGTATGTATGGTTTAGAGAAACTTATGTTTATATACAACATATAAATAACTATGGATTGTCATCATCAATCGAACATCGTAGAGCGCTCGCTTCTCGGTTTGTTTATAAGTAATTGAAGTACTTTGAAGTGAATTGATATAATGATACTTAATTTGTAATATGTATAAAAGATTTGTATTAGCTGACATAATTTATTTGAAAGATACTTTCCCAAATTATGCGCATAAAATATATTTTCGCTTTGTGAAAATATATTTGATGCGGCAAACAATTCAAAGACTGCCTCTTGCAATATGCCTTCTTATTTGCGAATTTTTTATGAAAAATTTGCAGCTTTTTGGTTGAGACGTTCTTACTGATGCCTTCCTATTTATTCTTTAAAACATTTTTCATTGCATATATTTTGATACATACTACAATTCTACTAATATTAATAACCGAGAAGCACACGAACGGCTATTTAGTGAAATCTATTCATCCACAATTAGATACGTTAAGGAAAGTCACGGTATTCGTGTAAAAAAACATATCTGAAGCATTCATTGCACCGCACTGTCTCACAGCTCTCATATATTTGTTTCTAGCAAATTTCTAGATTTACTTATTTAATTTTTATTTATTTATTCCAAGAAGTCCAATAGTCGCAAGAGATGCTCAATAATCGAGTGATACAAATTAAAGAAATTATACATGCTTTCCCATCCAAGAAAAGGAAATGAACCACTGACCGATATTGTTATTTTCCCACGATCATTCAAATGCTTGAACTTACCCACCTTCAATAGCTTTTAAAACAACGCTACTCAATAAATTCCTTAAAATTTTGACAGACGCTGACTGGAAGATTTCACTGATGTATGATGAAGCTGTATTAATTGTGGGCTTACAAATCTACTAATTTAGTTGTCAGCAGAATAATTGTAACGATTCTTAAAAGCATGTAGATATTACAAAATGAAGAATATTAGCCCATAAAATTTCACCTACTTAGAGTAATCTCACTTTATTGAATTTAATAAGTTCCGTATATTGCTTTATATAACTAATAATAATATTACTGAATAATAGCGATTTTTTAATTTAAAAAAAATGCAAATTATTTTTAACAGCATGTAATAATAAGTCTCCAATGTAATTGAAGTTATTTTATTTTTTAATATTTCCATTAATGCTAAATTTATTTTGCCATTAACATTCTTTATGTATTTAGATCCTCGTCTCTCATATTGTTGAAATATTTTTTATGTTGTTATGTCTATTACTGCATCAATGTAGTAGAAACTCATTAAAATCCAATTGAAAAAATACCGGCGATTTTCTTCTTTTAAAAAAGGGAAAGCAACCAAATGCCTAACAGCAATTCATTTTTTGTATAAAAAGCCAATGTCACATGTTAAATTATCAGTTTCCAACTAACCCAATTACAGCACAATACAACATAAAAATGTTCTCCATCGTAAGTATTATATTCTATTTCTAAAATTATCGAAAATGTCTTGTATTTCAACTTCTTAGATCATCTTCGCTACCTTAGCCACATTGGCTTTCACAGCACCAGCCGCACCAATCGTAGAGGTCACCCAGGACACCGAAGGAAACTACAAATTCACGTACCACACCGAAGACGCCATCAGGACCGAAGAACGTCATGCTGATGGTCACGTCACTGGTTCTATCAAATACTACGACCCAGATGGTGAATTGAGAACCTTGGAGTACACTTCTGGTCCGCAAGGCTACCAAGCCACCGGTCCTCTGGTACCAGTCGCCGTCCAAGATCTCCCGGAAGTAGCTAGCGCTAGAAACCAACACTTAGAAGTCTTCAAAGCTGTAGATAGTTTATTGCCGAGGCTGAATGCTGACGGTTTAGTTGATGAAGTTCCAGAAGTTCCTTTGAGTAAAGAAGAATTTTTAGCTGCTGTATCCGCTGTTTTACACGGAGGACATTTGGCGTTTGCTTCTGATACTGCTGAGATTTCCCAAGCTAAAGTTGAACACTTCAAATCGGTTTCTGATGCTCTTGGACACTAAGTTTTTGTGTTTTGTTTGTATTGATGTTGTTGAGTTTGTTAACATTTTAAAATAATTAATTTTGAATTAAAGATTTGAATATAATATTTGTTTTTCTGAGCAGAAAATGCTTCATATCCTGTAGAAGTTCTTTTATGATGGTGTTGTTATAAGACCATGCAGAAAAATTGATCATCATTCAAATTATTAACTTTTCTTAGTAAATCTGATTAAAATCTATTCAATATTTATCTAGATGAACATATTTATCTAGATGAAATTCTATAATTGCAATGCATTTTATTTAGTAATGTTCATAATAGATTTTGTTTATTATAGAAATCATTGGTGACACGTCAAAACAACAATGAGGTACAAGAGACAGATTCAGCGCCACCTATACCACCAAGAGGTTCGATAATATTCGCCCAAGTTATTGTACCGCCGAAGCCACAAGGTAAGATTGTAGCACTAGAAATTTCGACTAACGAAGTGAATAACTACTCCAAATTTCCTTTAACAACAATATTTATTATAGTTAAGCTGATAACGACAATTTGCAAGTGTCTTCACTGATATAAATATATAATTCTTTTAATTTCTTCGCTAAAGCAATAACGTGCATTCAGTCGTATCATATGTTACCGTAATAGCGTCCCTGGAATAATTAGCACTAAAATTATTGTATGAAATAGAAAGAATAAAATGTTCATTAACGTTATAATAATATTTTTATCGCATTTCTACAAAAAAAGAAAAAAACATTTAGTAAAAACCAGGTAATATACCGATGGCAAGTTGTAGTCAAACACTTAACTCATTTAGATAACTGCTCAATTAGTGAACTCCTAATTACAAATTAATTGCCAACATTTGCATGTCTATCGCTACATTTAGCCACGACATTGCCGAGGTACAACAAATTGTATTGAAAGTAATGGGTGAAAGTACTCCTTCTATATGTACATAGGTGTTGAACGTTAGTGTTTCATTTAAATTTAAAACCTTGTATCTTTTAAGGAAAAAGTGAAAACGATGACCGTTACTTTTAGGGAATTTGGCATTGTTGAAGAAAGTTCGCAATACAATTCCAGAATTCTATATAAAGTATCATCGAAAAGGAAGCGGAGTAAAACGGTTGCTTTCAATTTAAATGGCAACATGGGCAGCAATCGTATATCAATAACGATAGTACGTTTGCTATTATGCTGCAGCTTATTCGTTATATCTCCCTTTTATCGCATCTTCTATAAACCGCGATAGTAATGAAGAACTTAGCTTTATACGTCGTACACGAAAACACACTTAACAACGCGGAATTTCAGGAATGCTGTTCATTGTGCGCGAACTGGACGCTGACGTCAAGATGCGTACGCACTTGCAAGTACGCGTCATATGTGCAATAGCGTATGATTTCGTATAAGTTGGTTCTTTAGGATCAAAACCGAAATTTGGGCTAACATACCAATAAAAATAAGACGTAAATTTGACAGAAAAACCCTTGAATATCTGATAATAGAAGCATATTTTCCTCTAGTCAAATTTGGTAATTTATATCATCAATCTTGTACAATAAACGTTGCAATCAACAAAGATAATTCCTTGCTTAAGTCATTTAGAAACTGAAGTAGCATTTCGATTACCATCCCATAGACGTTAGTTGATATAAAAAGAATTTCGTTGGATTGCCGAAGACTCTATGACTTACCCACGCGAAGAAAAAGGCATGCATTATCGCTCTAACGGATAAATCGTTTGAGACATCAGCTGCTTAAGAAACAACAGTATTTTGCAACATCTCAAATTATCTCGATTATCGATAACCAAGACGTATAGTACACGATGGGTATTACCCACAGCCACGATGAAGAAAGTTGACAGTTGAAGAGAGGTATCTGAAAACACAATCTTCTACAGAGTGTTTCGTTTAAGAAATCGAGCTGATATCGTCAACTTAGCACTTTGTATATCTGGATAATTTATATAATCTTGCGTTATTCAAAACTTCTCTACGAAGCAGTAGGTTATTATTTTCATTGAACAATGTTGTCTTCTTGTTGTGACAAATCTTGTCAAATGTTTTATGATTGCGATTTGACAGATTGACAAGTGTTATGATTTATGAATACATTGCTTTATGATTTATGAATACATTGCTTAGCAACAAGCTGTAGCTCTTACTCCTAGCCAACATTGCATAAAAACAAGAAGAGGCGATATTGGATGCTTTTCACTCAAAAATTAGAATTAAAAAGACCTTACTATTTTTACACAATAGGCATTAAAGGTGATTGCAAACGGCAGCCGTATGTTCGAATCTTACCGGAGCCAATGAAAGCTTTATTCCGTTAATTAAATTTATTCTGAAAAAAACCGATACTTCAATATTCGCCAACAGAAGTACAACAAAAAACAAATTGCTGGGTAATGCGCATTTTATCGCTGGTAACAATTTGTAAACGAAATCTTGATACCTATCAAGCTGACATTTAAAAATCGTATCCGTTTGGACGACGGACTAGCAGTTTTAGAAAGCGCAGTTTGAAAAAACGAGCGATTGTATCTCGACTTGTTATTTTCAACCGCGAACAAGGTTATTATCTACGGTAAACAAGACGAAATATCTACGGAAAGCGTCGTAAAGTAGAGACTATAAACATGGGAAGTATGCATAAGGAGTATTTAGTTTTGAAGCGGCCAAATTGATACGTCCAGTTGCTTGATAATTATATGTATATAAAAAGGTACATTTACATGTTCTACGGATGCATAATAAAACGGCCCATAAACTTTCACTATTAAGTAATAAAGTGGGCGACTAAGTTTAGTAGGTATGACGCATTGGATATATACATTTTGCTAAATATACAACGATACAATAAAGAAACATCAATAATGGATCTAAATGTTGTTGAAATGATTATTTCAAATATTTGCAATAAGGAATTTAACGCTTTGAAATGCAAATCTGAATGTACGAACAAGGTATCCCAAAAGAAATAGTGCATTCCTTCGTATGTTGTAATATCATGTATTTTAAATGAAAAGAACACGCACTTATAGTTTGATTCTCAATAACCCTAAAGATAAATAGAAGTTGCCAAATTAATAACGAAATAGTTATTCTGTTTTCAGTACTTTTCTGTACAAAGGCTACTGTTGTCAGCAAAAATTTAATATAATATCATGTATCACTCACACGAAGAATAATCTCCGATCATCAAACACACTGATAGATAAAAAAAAAATAGCATTTAAGCATATTTTTCTTTTAATTTAAAGGTGTCAAAGGATATCGCGAATAAATAAATAGGAAGTTAATGAAAGATGATACTCAGTTTCCTATATCTAATTACGAAAATTGCCGCAAAGGAAAAAACCACTATCATCCTTTATCGAAACACAATCTATCCAACCATCACAATCCTCATCTGTTCTTCAATCCCCTTTTGTACCTTTTGTTCCTGCGCATCCGCTCTGAAGAAAGAAAATAATTCAACACAGAAGGTAAAGGATTACATCCGACGCATAACACCCATCTCATCCATCCTCTTTCTTCTTACCAAATCTAAGTGTCGCTGTTCCTGCACGATTCTACCATACTCGCGCAGCAAACCGCTGCTTCCTGCTGCTTTTGCATACGGGCCCCTTTGATTAATGACGTCGATGTGCGCGGCTCGAACCCGGCCTTCTCTGATTAAATAATATTTATGTTAGTGCGCGGATGGTCGAGGCGGTGTAGAGACCGCTGGATTAGGTTTTTTCTAAATTCTCAACGGATGATGGCTAATTACCGTATTGGGCTGGTTATTAGGTGAAGCCCAGGAATACCAGAGATGATTAATGGATCCGATTCGGAACGAATTACGTAGATACATGTGCAAAATGCCCGGCCCGGTTCTAACGTGACAAGGATAGATCGGTAGATCAGTTAGATTTGGATTAGATTACACGATGGAGGGGATAGATCGAATAAGAGCGGTTTCTATGTGCTCTAAAGAATGCGTTTCCTGCTGCTTTCTTAATGGGATGTTTTGTAGAAGGTCTTAACACGTGATTGAAATTGACTATACGAGGGTAGTTTGAAAAGTTTCAAGCCTACACCAGAACATTAACAGTCGTTTGCGTCAATTGATACTAGCGTTCCTGTAAAAGTAGGCAGTTGAAAGGCGATACGTTTACGCGAATTAAAGCTGCGATGGACGCTGTTTACGGAGACTCTACGCTAAGATTAGGCAGATTTAAATTTTGGGTAACCTCTAGTTTGAAAAAAAAATTTAATTAGATAATTTACATAAAAACATTGTTCCATCACGTATGGTTTTCTTTAAAGGCAAAAATCGATTGACCCTTACTTCGTAATTTCTACAGCAAGCACTCACATTTTGACGTGAAAACGTATTACTGCTTTCATCGCGGCAATCCTCACGTTTACTATGCGTTCACTTAACGACGAAACACGAAAAATAAGAAATAATACGCGGTGGAATGCAAAAACTCGTGTGTTTTCCTTCAGCCGAGATCAAAATGCGTTTTTAATTACAAGCCGTACTCCGCGCTATGTTCGAATTCCTTTCGTATGCGACAGCAAACACGCTATTCGTCGGAACGATCTCAAAATGTAAAAGAGATAATGCGAAATATAGATACATCGGTAGGATGCGCGCTGCACGTTTTTTAGTAAAACGCAAAGATTTTATATTTATTTTAATCACTTTCAACGATTAAATGCTTCGGCTACGAAGAGATCGTATAATTGATAGAAAGTTTATTGGTAACATTTCCTCGGATGACGTTTCAGTGTCAGTACCAACCTTCAAAAATCAATGTTCTTCCTAGCGATTCTTTAGCCACTTAACTATCCGGCCTCTCTAAAGTTCAAAAACCTCATATATTTTTGCATGTTGTTGCCTAGCAAAATCCTTATTTTCAAACTATCCAAGTGCCTTTACTACTTTCTAAAATTTGACGCTCGAAACAGTGAATTTTTCACCTAAAATTTCTCCAAACGACGAGAATTGACAATAGATCTTCACCAAATTTCTTATACTGGATACAGTACTCATTATGAAAGAATTCCTTATCTCCAATTATTTCCAATTCCATGGCAATTACTATAAGCAAGTTTTGGATGAAACTATAGAATTTCCTCTGTCTCTTCTCGTTGTTAACAGCTTTATAAAAGCGTTCGAACAATAATCCCTACTATCCTACAACCTAAAGCTGACGTGTTGGTACGGATACGTTGATTAACTGGTCCAGCTCAAAAATCCGGAGTTGTCAATTCTTTTATTCAAAAGACCATTTCCAAATGGCTTCATCGAAAAATTGATTTACATCACCAGGACAAATATCCTTCGACAGGACAAATATCCAAACTACCCCAATCCCACTTTCTGCAGAAATTCCCCTCGTAAAATCAGCAGCAACTAATACTATGCGGCTCCGATCCGAAAGCCAATAAAATAAGGCATTTCACTATTTTTCTCGTTAAAGACTTAACGAATACAACAATTCCACTAATAAATTGCGCATACCTTCAGTATTCCTAGAGCGCAAGAAGTTTCTCAAGTAAGATGTTATAATTAAGCAAATAACCGACTACATCCATTACGTATCGTCAGCTTCATGCTCCTCTAACGTAACAGCTTCAATTATACCACGGTATAAGAAAAATAAACTCAAAATACACCCATGTAAGTGCCTTGATGAAAACTTAAGATAAAATTAGCATCCTAATAGGCAATGGTCAGATACACCTCTACGTCTAACGCTTTTTGTACTGTTTCGATTCGTTCAGCGTGTACGTGCGGGTGCGTAGGACTTCTGATTTAAACATGCGTGTATGTGAAATGGGCTTGGATTGAGTGTACAAGTTTGAGAATGCGAGAGACAGTTAAGTTGTTCACATATAAATTACGCTTTAATTAAGACGATGGGTTTTGTTTCCTAGATCTTGTTAAATTAACTCGGTTTTCTAGAAATTACTGAAAAAAATTAATGTATGTATATGTATTGCTTATGTGAAACGGGTCAATATTCGTTTGGTTTACTTGTTGCTTTTTCTTAGGATATATTTCAAGTATTTGATTATGATCTACGAATATATGCGGCACGCATTTATTTCTTGAAGAATTGTTTTAATGTAGTGGTAATTTCAAACAACATATTAAAATTTGAAATCGGTACATCGGTACGGTCTTTACTTTGCAAAAAATATTGAAAAACTTGTTATAGTTTTACTAAATAATGTTCAACAATGAACGTTTCCAGCTTAAAAATAACGTATTTTTATGTATTTCCATCTGCTGAATTCAACAATCGACCGATTATACTTATGGTTTTGCGGAAGGCTACAGACCAAGATAGCTACTCTTTCTGCTTCACTGATAACGAAACGAGGAACAATACTCGAATCATCCATCTGTTATTCAACCTATTCCACGAAAACACGACACTCCTCCAAATCCCACGATCCTAATTTTGAGGTGAAAGACGGTAAGCCGCACAGGTGGAGCCAAGCAGAATTGATCTCATATATATGTATGTATGTAAGACTTTGACTTCTCGAAGAAGAAGGCAAAACGTCTAGAGTCAATACTAAAGGAATGGAATCTTCTCCAACGTGACGTCAAGGTCGTGGCATTAGTCAATTGAAGAAGAATGAAATGGACTTTCAATTTTGTTGGTGTATATCATTCTCTCTTAATACCGTTTAAAATACTTTTGCCTATTGGATATTGCAAAAACTACAGCTACTACTAATTTAATTAACATTCGAAAAACAAAGCTTAGTGAGGGGCAATGTTAATATAAGCGTACCGAAAAGGCTCACTTTAAATATTTTCCCCGCATTGGTAAATAAATAGGAGAATTGCTGTGTTTAGTAAAGCAATACACAATCAATTGACAAAACGCATCTGTTTATAAATTTTCAAAGTATTCTCCTCCATAGTCAATGCATTTTTGCATTCGTGAGGACAATATTTTCTAAAATCTTTTCTTTAAAATTTAAAATTTTTCTCTTTAAGCTGAGGTCACCATTCACACCTCTGTTTCGCACAGAACCAATATTTCAATAAATGGCGTTTTTGGCTTAGAAGATTGAAAGTTATCGTTTAAGGAAAGTTAATCACATTGGCATACTGCTTTACACCAACTAATAAACACGATTTTTCAACAAACACTCGAAGTTGACATGTCAATGAAACTGTAACCTTTTTTTCTTATTTATTTAATATTATTTTTCGCTATCTCATATTGATTGATTGAAATGAGAAATTTTCAGGATAAACGGTTCCCTAAAAGTATTCCTCCCAATTTTTCCGCTCTCTCCATAAAAAAATAACACGAATCCGAAGGAAACGTATGTACCACATAGATAAGAATCGAACAACAATAACCACTCCACGTATAAAAAGGTTCCACCAAGCTACACAGGTGAAAACATTCATCCGGACGGCTCTCGAGTAACATTATTAGATCTTCGTCGTAGCTGCAACCCGTCTTTTTTCCTTCATCGTCCTCTTCTTTCCATTTCAAACCCGCGTTCGCCAGTCGTTGTTACATTACATGCATAACACACACGACAACAAACACCGGGCGAGGATCGAACAACGGAAACTAGAAAACGTTTAAATGGTATTCGCCGAGAACGTCCGAGCAGCTTCCGAACATCGCCGAGAACGCTCTGAAGTCGCGACTTAACCGCTCGCCTCGGATCTAGCCACCCGTTACCGACAGCAACAATTATTTCAACCTGTTGTGTCGGACGCCAGGTGCCTCCTGTAATATAATCGTACAGTGTGATATTGGAGAGACGCAAAGGAGGAATAAGACGAAATACGGTTCCCTGTGTCGTTTGAAGATGATGTAAAACCAATGCGATACTTGTTAGTTTCGAACAAAGTGCAGTTCGTTGTGAATTGATGCGGTATCGGTTAGTTCAGGAAGACGCTGCTTTTCCTCTGGTTTTTAAGTTCTGCGTGTTATCACCGTTTTTTTACAACGCCTGCGAAATTGTGAAAAGCTGGACCGTACTATAACAAAAAACACCGGTAAGAAAGAATGTTTTGATTTGATCATCTAATATATGCCAACTTTACAAGCTTAAACAATACATCCAATATTATAGCCACTGTAAGTTTTCTGTTTTTGTTCTCGAAAATGTATTTTATTATTTTCATCACAGACACGAATGCACCAATTAAAAGAGTTTTGAAAAAATAATTTACTTAAACGCAAATAAACGTTTAACCCTATTATAGTTCTGGTTAAAGTACAGGCAATTCAAATAGAACAAAACTGAAGCCCTTCGTTGAAAAATTGCCTGAAACTTAAAGGTAAATTTCATTTTCTATTATTATTGACCTAATATGGTTCGAAATAGTAGAAAGAGCACATCTAAGCTAATTGATATGATAAAAATAAAATTGCTATGTTTGCAACGACTTGTCAACCTAAAAGGATAATTTAAAATCTCTTAAAAAACTTACATTAATATAGATAAACAAGAAATCAGCAAAAAATGTTACCCTGCATTATGTAAACATAAGAATTATCTACTTTTATGGAAATCCGAAAGTTACTGACAAATTAATTTAACACTTTCTTATTCGTAGTAAATCCAAGCAAAAACATAAATTGCCTATAATCCATATTTATTTTATTTCAAGCCAGCTGCGGTGTCCGACCTAGTGGAATAAAACAAAGATTTCAATGGTATCGATGAAATCCATCTGAAATTAATTTAACTTCGGTATTACCTCTGGTCCATTGAGTGACATCATCAATCAGCCGTTATCTTTAGTAGTATCTTTGTCTCAAATTTGAAGTACACCATTCTCAGGCGGCCACATACGCGAATGGTACGGTAAATACCCGTGTTAAGGAAGCCAATCTTACTTTTTACATGCAGTCCCTCGATGTTCCAACCTTCAAACCCATCCAAATAACAGGATTTGTTAAACTCTGCAAAGTATGCCCCTATTTCGCATTTGACGTGGGACAGAATCCAGCGAATATGATGGACGGGACATTAATTTGTACCGTGACTGGACTAGGTTTGCTTTCGCAGTAGTCGGTGAGTGGGTCGAGGCATTATCGCCTTCTTCGCTACCTGTTTTTTTTTCTCTTTAATTCACTGTGGGATCGATCCAGTAAATGACTATAGTGGTATGCCGCGATCGCCCTTCCCTTCTCCAAATAATTAATTAGGATTATGCCTCGCAAATGCTGATGGAAGGCTGATGGAATTATCTTCGTCATCTTTGCTGCGCATTCACTGCGATATCATAAATCATATTGATCATATCGCCTGTACATTGCGATTTAATAATGGGTGATAAACGAAAGGCCACCAAAGCAAACTAACCATCCAAATTTACATAAAATATTGACTTTAGTAACTTAATTGCAAATAATATCACAGGTAAATTTGAATTTTAAAATGTTCAGTCTCAAATGCAGGAATTTATAACCGAACTACCAGCCAGTACCAACGTCAAAACAATTAAATAATATATGAGCTATGTGAAAGTCTGGTACTTATTTTAATTGTTGAAAAACCAATAAAAACTTTAATAAAACAACAATCCCTTAAAAAATACAACATCACCTAAACTAAACTGTTTCATCAATTGAATTTCAAAATATTTGGTAGGTAAATATTGGAGGAAGATACGCCTCATTCTGAATGAGTTGAGGAGTTTAGGGCGACGTTTCTAGCCGAACCGAGCGTTCAACAAATTCCTTCATAGTATTGTGACAAGTTATGTATCTCATTAGAAACAATGTTTTAAATAGATCTCAGAATAAACAAGCAACATCCGTTGGATTTTATAAACTATTTTCCTATCTTTGTTAGTGCACCGTACAGAGTTGATATATCCCACAAAAACAACTGATTATTTTCCGCAAGCCATTTCTTCAAAATTTGCATGTCTCGACCCAATGCTTGCCGTCCGCTCTTCTTTATAGCACATGCTGTATTTTACGCCGTAAGTGGGATAACTTGCAACATTCAAAACCGAATTAATTCATATCACTTGAATACTTACAATAAGGTAAATATGGAAACTATATTAAGCCAAGCCAAGCCAAGCCAAGCCAATATGTGTTAGCATATGACACAAATGAATCTTTTTATTATTGTGAGATTAAAATATCGGCTTACGTTCATAACAATCAATAAAATCCATTTTTTCATACTTTTCATTTAATTGCCCATAGATCAACGTTACAAATGCGCTTTACCTATGCGACATTAGTTATACGAGGTTAAGTTTTTAATAAGTAATATTAAGTTAAGTTCGAATATTGCCATATTGTAAAATTTACTAATCACTTCATATATAATCGCTCAATAAGAATCGGTGCGGACACAATACTGGTGACTTCAATGCTGTAGCAGACAACGAACTTGAAATTATTCATCATTTATACCTTAAATTACGTCTACCAACTAATAGATTTGTTCATTGGTGGGGAGTTACACTTTTGGCCGCTAACCAACTGCTACTGAAATATTTTTCCTGCGACTACCGAGTATTGCACGAGGAATTGCATCGATGGTTATATGAAAGAGTATAAAATTCTAAAAACTTGGTAATATAGTAAGGTCTACATAGACTATTGAACGAAAATATTTCTAACTTTGTTATAGAAGACTCTATATATTAAGTAGAAGACCCTATATATGATTAGATTTTTGAATTCTTATTGTAGTTTTTTAAGTTTTTTCGATGCTATTTCTAAGTAGGTTTGAAATGTTTGCAATTTTTTTAAATTTACGATTGATGAACGAGTGACTTGTCTGTAAAAGTGATTAACTTGGAAAGTTGAAATTTTGCAGAACTGTTGACCATGTAGGATAGGATTATAAATCCAACGAGTTAAATTAAATATCATCAAAGTTGGATGATATTTGAACTTCTTTCATTCACTTTCTATTTCGAAGAAATTTTCATAAATATTTTGAAAACGATCAGATTTAGATGGGTAACGATTATGACATTTTCATTTTTTTTGTAAAAAAAGATGACAATAAACAGAAAATAAATAATTGTATTTTCAAAAATTATGTTTTAAAATTTTTTGATTTGAAAATTTAATCGTAATTGTCGGATACGTTGTACACTGTTCTCGAAAACCGATTCGGTTTCTAAGCTTTCCTCATGTAGTAAAGAGTTCTGGTAAATTTCAATAAACATTTTCGCAGTTAAGCTAATGTTCATATGCACTGACATTCGCTAAAGATTTTCAAAAAACTTAAGATTTTAAAATTTATATCCCCACATCACCACTGCTTTATGACAAAACGATCGATGGTTACTAACTAACTTAATAAAGGAACGCCGACACAGCGAAAATTCCGATTCGTATTAAAACAATGCACTTGTCTTTGCTGCCGAGAGCCCCGATTTCGGAGTACAGCGACCCCATAAATTTTCACAATTTTCAGATTTTCGTAAATATTTGAGATTTATTATTATTACTGTTGTTAAAAGATAATTTAGAGGATTTCCCACAAACTTTTATTTTATTTTTTAATATTAAAATAATTAGAAGAATATATTAAATAGTCAAGGATGACGCAAAAGAAAAGCAAGGATAAGAATAAAGTTACTATTACGTACAAATTGACGTTGCATACCAAATTTAGATAGTCAAATATTACAGATTGAAAAACAATAATAATGCTTAACATATCCTTGATCGCTTAATACAGATAATGATTATTCTTAATAAGTAGTATATGACACTTGAAAAACTAACTTAATAATATCTATTGATACGGATTGATTATTACTAAGTATTTACTATGGATACATATCAACAAAAAAAAGATGCATAATGACAATTCGTTGTTTTTATATAATACATCGTAGGCCATTAAAGTATATGTTTGTAATGTGGCCGAGTAAAAATATAATAGTGGAAATAGTAGCCACAATGGCAGTGATTAATATAGCTGATGCATTAAACATGTTACTTGCAACGTTTCAAGTAGCCAACATCGGCAGCGCAACAATTCCGGTGTAGTAGGATTCAGGTTTGAACGATTAAACGAACCACATAAAACGCAATTTGTGGCGGTCATTTGAACTGATACAAGCTTAACCTTTTCTTCAAAAGAACTTGTTCAAACATCAAAAATCAATTAAATAGTTTAAAGCAAGTACAATAGAAGTATGAACTGCTTTAATAACGGATGATGCCCTCTCGTCAATACCAAAGTTTTTAGTCAAAATATGTGAAAGTTCGCACAACGTGACTGTATTAAGAAGTATTAATTTTGTGGTACTAAAATTGCGATTATCGAATATTCGAATGTCTATATCATTCAGAAGATTATCTGTAACACTTAAAGGGACATTATTAAAGCGGTAATAGTGGGCGTACATGCATTCTGTATGTGCGGTACAATTCTTCCACGGACTGTATAGCCACAAGCAACCGTTAAATAAAAACGCGCGGAGTAAAATATACAACAGAGGTCATGTAGGATAATTTTCCCTCGACTAAACCGAACTGTTTGTTACGTATAGAACATTAAATCCGAGACGAGAACAACCACACGAGAGAGGATCGATTTATATTGATTACTGTAATTTTGACGTAAAATTACGGTTGTAGTTGGCTATATATTACAAGCACCGGACAAGAGAGATCCAGGAATGTATACATTATCTCGTTTTAGCGGTGTTGTAACGCAATTCTTTGTTGTTCGACTTATCCCCCTTTTTTTATTAATTTATGGTTTCGCCCTATCCGTCGTTTGCAGTTGTCAAATATTTTCTATTAGCCGTATGTTATATTTGTTCATCTGTGGAAAGAGTATTATATACTAGAATAAATATAGATTATATTTCCTAATGCTTACCTGATGTAGTAAAATGATTGTTAATCTACATGAAAGTTAGATGTAAATATTGCAACCAGTTTCGTTCTTAAAGTCCATCTTCAGGTCGGGTAAAATGGACACCTTTTTTCCTACTTAGTTTCACGACGAATACCTCACACAAAGTCACCATCAATTATGTTAATCTCTATCCCTACAACCTTATTTATCCTCTTTAGGAGAATAAACTGCATGGAAATAATATGGACTTAAGTTTTGATTAATTCACTAATTTCAAAATATGAATACCAAGAGGCATACTGAGTATGGATAGACCTAATTCATTTCAAATACTGCCAGCGTTGGCAAGAGATGGTGCATAATAAGCGTAAGCTTTAATTCCCGCAAAAGTAAAGGCTATTTGTCGGTGTGAATAGCATCGTTTTTTTAGTACCTTTATCTACTCACATCTATACAAAACTTCTTATTGTACGTACTAAACATGTAATTAAAAACGGCTACAGTTGTATTCACATCTACATATATGATGTATAAAACGTACTTACATACTGCCGTAAACAAATCTGATCGTACGTCAGCCTACGTACTTGAATTCGTTTAGCTGTAGCAACATTAACGTTTTGGAGACCAAAAAAAGAAACTGAAGACAAAGTGAAAGATTCATTTTCAATACAAATAATAAGCTCCTGTACGCTAAATTAAATCGTTTCTTTTATTAAATACACGACACGCCCAACAGGCATCTGTAATGAATAGCAAGCGAAAGTGAAACTGTTATGATAATGATGCTTTTGTAAAAAGGAATGAGTCAACTACCCACTTACACCGCTGCTGTTCGTTTTTTTGGAACCATTCAGAGACCGCAGTATTGTGGTTCCATTATACACCATGGATGCGAATTCATGGTGTAATAATGGTATAATGCACAAGTAATTAGTTCCTTTTTCTCCATTTTGTCTTTATTAAAATTTCTGTTATGGCCTATTCCACCTTGAAATTGACGTATTTGGTCTTGTAGAATTAACACTAATTGCTGGTTATAATGATAATAATTGTCCGGCAAGCTACTTCAATGACAGGATAAATATGAATTGACGAAACATACATGAATACATAGATACATAAGAGACGAGCCATTGTCGAAGCGGTATTGAAGATGTTGTTCCATCACAAGGATGCACCGGCTCGCTTACCGCCAAAATTAGTGAAATACGACCCGAAATTCTTCGTCGTGTACCTTACTTTTCTTTGTTTCCGGACATGAAAAATTAGCTTGGTAGTAAAGTATTTTCATTAAGTGAAAAGGTTATTAAGTGAAGAAAAAGACTTCTTTTTCTTCACTTCTTCACTTTCAAATACGCTAATGTACAGTAACTGTTCAAACAACTTGGCTAAATTATTTAATATAGAAATCTGTCTATAATTTTGAATCTCGCAACTATCACATTTCTTAAAGGTACATTTACTTTGAGAAAATTAAATTAAGTCAATAAAAGTATTTGTCTCAAACAATATGATATTTATTTGTCGCTGTTCAAACGTAGATTTTTGTTGAAATTTAGTTACCTCAATTAAACTGTCCTTTCAGGATAGTTAATAACAACGGATACTATAAAATGCAATACTTGGATCTCAACGTTGAATGATTATATCACTAAAATTCGGCTTGTAAAGTGCTAACCTCTCGTACGCCCTTAATTATAGTAACAACTGTCGTTCATTCACAGCTAGTCCCTGAATTCATCTTAACTAATGTAAGCTGGTTCTCCTATTTAGAACTAATTGTATATATCCAGCGCGTCATTGTATTACAAATACTCTACGCGGGCCATATATATTCACATGATTTTCGCATGATGGCGTATCATCCAGTTCACGTGTAGCTGATCTTCGCCACATTCGTTTGTTTCCCACGAGCTACATACACACGCGCGTTAAGACGTGCTAATTTTAAATTAACCTCGACGTAACAGTCGAAATAATCAAGGCGGGGTTCCCAGAAAGGAACGTCGTTATGTAGATACAACTGATTTATACTAATTTCCGAGAACTTAAACTAAAACATAAGTGATGCGTGATCGCAATACGATGAAAATCAACTTGTTTAACCTATACGTCGATGGTGATCGATTACAGAGGCTTTGCGGTCACACCCAACTAACTGAAAGGATTACGCTTAAATCTATAATCGTAATCATTGGTTATATGAGGATGAGTATTAAGCGAGCTGTAAAATTGTAACAGATACATGCGTGCTTTTAGATGAAAATTATGTATACGGAGAATTATAAATATATCACGTGCTTTGTAGCCAAAAATATTTTGGAATAACCAGATATTCGAAAATGTTAGAGTTCGATTCCTAATAACATCGTTGAAACTTCTAATTAACTAGTTTCGTGAAACACTGGTACAAGTTGGTTAAAAAATCGAATAATTGTAGATAGAATAATGGAGAAGTCGGAATCTGAGAGTTATATCGTAAAGAAAGAGAAATGCAGGAATCAATCTGCTGCACAACTTATAAAGTTGTAGTTGGAGCAGTACATGGCATGTAGAGGTAATTTCGCCAACAAATTCTCTATTTGGTATTTTTGTTAAAAATATTGCAAAATTTCGGATATTTGCGTGACTATTGGGGCAATTGCCTTTGCCTGTTGGACTTCTCTGTCGTTTTCAGGATATCTTTGATAAGTGTACGTCTCTTCCAATTTGTCTTTTAATTCTAAGCGATCTGAGCGAAGCCTGAACCAATATCTAGTATTCGTTGATTCTTCACCGTCAATCGTGCAAATTACTGAGCTGTTGGGGGGAACAGAAGTTCATTGTTTACTTATATGTTCATATAAGTGTACAAAAGTGATACCACATCGGTGCTAAAAATATGTAATATTTCAAGATAAATCAAAGAGAAAAAACTTTAGTTGAAAAGTATCTCTACAGATGATTCCTAAATCAATCTAAACCTAACCTTCAAAGAATTTGGGTTTTCGGGTTGGAACGCATTGTAATTGCATGAGTCTGACGACCCTTCATTTTCAGTTGCACTACACGCAACTAAGAGCAAAGCATAAGCATTATGATGCGCTTACGAAGCGATTTCAATCCGGAAATTTAAATTTGACAACAACATATAACATCCAGCTTAGTTAATTTCCAAGGATTGGATCAAATGAAAAGCTGCAGCAAGCATACAAGTTAATTGTTCTCCTAATATGTTACCACTGCGAATTGCGAAAAACAAACGGTTCGGTTGTTTATTGTCATTTCTTCAACATGACGAAACAGAAATTTTAAATTCAAATAGGTAATTGCTAATTTCTTGTTTATAACCCGTATAGTACGTCATGAGAAAATAAAAATTGAAAACTTCAAAACATCCCAGGTTCTTCATTGTGCGGAAAATGTAACATTACCTGAATATACACATATGTATTGCTGTAATCTCAATCTACTTTCTACGCATGTTTTTCCCACGCAAATTCTTCCATTAATTACCTCGATTATAGACGATTTATCGACAATAACACATAAAACTTAATTAAGTCTAAAATACTATTCAGTGGACTCGATATTATTGGCAATTAAAAATGTTCCACTCCACATCTACTTTTAATATCCGCTAATTAGACTAAAAAGGTGATAATAAGCTATGTATTACGAAATAAATTACACTAACTAAGACCTAATTAAGTTTATTATCCATTTATTTGTATTTTATACTTATACTTTATCATAACTACTTAATATGTACATCATATATAAGAATTTCGTATAAAAGGATAACAGTCAATAATCTGTCCATGGGTGTAAATTATGAGAAAAATATTATTATTTTGCAATTCACACCTTATATAAATCTTTCACCTATGCATGCTGACTTTTACTAAGACAGTGTAGTAGAATGAATAACCTGCCACACATGAACACGGTTTCTTAAGTGTCACTATTAGAGGCTGTTAAGTTTTATAGACTCGCTTTTCAAATTGGGTTAATAGAATTTTCGTGTTTACTTTCTTTGTTAATGAGCAATTTATCATTTTGAGCAGATTTTAATATCATCCGTTCGATTACCTTAATCCAATGAAATTTATCTTTACTCTTGCCTCTACGACTCTGAAAAAGAAGACCGTAAACAATCTCAGGAAAATTACGTCTAACGTCAGCTTATAATATTTTATTAACGCAATTATAGAGGAAGTACAAATTAGAGTAGATTCTTCTAGACCTCGACTTGGCTCACTTGGAAAATTTTGAGAAATTACATGTTCTATTTCCTCTTAAACTTCATCCATTATTCTTTTCAAGTGACGGTATCTCTACAATAATTTCTAAAATTTTTGACAGTTCCTTTGATGCTCGTTGAATCTCTTAAATTTCTTGGATTTCTGGTTAGCTCTTTATTTCTGGCGTTTAATTAGTAATTTCTTCTTCTTCTTCTTCTTCTTCTTTCTTGGGACTCTAATGCACTGATTCAAGCTTCTTCAAACCGTTCTATACTTTCCACTCTCCTTGAATCAAAATTTTTACTTTCGGATGAAAATATTCAGACAACTACTCTTGATTATTTTCCTTGCAACGTTTGCAGGAAATATATTTTTTTTAAGGATCTAATACACATTTTACCCACACTACTCAAACGCAACTCTCATCGAACATTGAAATAAGCTCGAATAAGTTTTCTAGATTTTCAATTGGTCCAATTGCAACATCTTTAGAAGTTCCCAGTTGTTTTTTCTCCTTAAGCCAGATTCTACGAAATCTAAATGAATTTGACATTTAAAGTGGTACTTGCTTTTTAAATTCTTCTTCTTAACTATTAATTAAGATTCCTTTTAATGTTTGATAGCTCGTAACTTTCTCAGATCGTATGGTTCTCTAGTAATGAGTCATGCACTAAAAAATAAAAGAATTTATCTAAAAAATAACAATAGATTATTACAAAAGAGGAAGATACGTAAATGATGGCACAGCTGTGACAACAAATACAAAGTACGCAGAAATCTGATTTGTTGCTGTTACGTAGTGAAAGCCCCAAAAATAGGATAAAACGAAATCTGTTGTAACATTTTCTAAAACAACCTCAAAATGCAATGCAAAGTATCCAAACGAAATAATTAATGTAATAAAAAAAATTGTTCAGTAGAAACAACAAATTCTTTTTTTTTTAATTTTCATCAGGTTAGCAGTACCAAAGAAGTCTACGTCATTACCATTACAAACCACTGAGCCTATTCGTGGTTTGCTGGCCTGCGCGTGAATAATTTTAAATGAATTCGACGTGTGGGACGTATTTTGCGCAGGCCGAGCTGTTTAGCAATCCATTTGCCCGAATAGACGGTAAATTACTTCGAAGAGATCGAGTTTATGCAGTTGTACGCTGTTAGCATGGCGTGTTGTGCAAGAATAACAAATCGCCGACAATATTTAGAATATTACGTCGGTTGACAGAACTAACATTAGCATCTCTTAAAGGTGATAAATTGTCTATATTTAGATGGAAAACACACCAAAGTCACCTTCGTAATTCTTTTTACCAATAATAAATGAACATTAAATATTGATTTTTATAGCTTAATATTGAGGTTTTCGTTTTTTTTGAGCAAATTCGTTTTTCAAATAACATATTATTTCACCCATAGCCAGTGAAAGACTATGTACTTGAAGTGTCAATGTCCCATATATTATATTTTTAAATGGGATGCACTGTATCAACCTCCAAATCTATTATAAAGTTAGTACTTTATAATAGGTCCATTTTAGTAAAAAAATTAACCATTTCGAGATCCAAAGAAAACTTTGTCACCCGTGAAAAGAACTAGTTGGTGTTAGTGCTTAATCATGCGGAATTCCTTACAGCATTTAAATACATGATACTGAAGCAACGATGCTTTTAAATAGGATGGAATTTAAAGAATCTCAAGGGAGCGAAAGTTAACTGAAAGGGTAATGGATGGGTAATTTTATAAGAATCTCTATTGAAAACTTCAAAAGATTACTTGAAATCTTCCAAATACCTAGCGTAAGATACATTGTTTTCTAGGTCACTTTCGTATATGTACATGCTGCATTCTACTATGGTGTAATTGTGCGAAAAATGTAGGACAATCAACTACTGTAATTGTATGTTAATCCATTGCATACATTGCCTAAAATGAATTCGCATACCTCAGTCATAAGTCATTATTCATAAGCATGATTTATGTATGGACTTTCTATTGCTGGAATCATAATGTGTACGTTATAGGCGTAGCAAGATCATATAACATGACATTAAAAGAAAATATTAATTATTTATAAGGTATCCTTCAAAATAATAAATGATGTTTCCAATAGTTTCCACAAATACAAACTACTTCATTGTTTCAAACTCATTGTCAGAGTAAAATTATTAGACATTTCGTTTTAATGTTCAGCTAACTCTGTTAAGGCTTTCATCTTTTTATATATTCGCTTAAGCAGTAAAATATTCACTAAATTAGAAATAAAAAGCAGTAACTATATTAACTTTTGCAAATTCAAAAGAAGAATTCAGGGACACAAGAGAAAGCAGATTAAAAATATTTGACAAGTAATATTACTTAAATAATCTAATTAATTATTGAACAAGAAGGGCAATTTAAAGCGAACTGTCATAATGAGAAACTTACAAATTGTTAGGCGGGAGGCGAAGTTCAGGCCTCCATGAGATATTATCTTTTGGACTAATTCAATAGAATCTAAGAGAACCTTCTTGTCACCAGAAGTCGTGTTGTGGTGATTTTTAGAATTTAAAATCAAGAGAGACTTACAGACGGCTTGTTAGAATACAAACAAATATATTTTTTATTTATTATTAGACTGTTTTCATGATTATACAAATGATGTAACCGACGGTTAGCTATTATCCCCTAAAAAGCTGAAATTACAAATCACAAACTATGAACAATCCGTTAGAAAGCTTACAGCATTATAAGTCCAAATCCAAAAAAATTAAAAATTACATTACTACACTTCGTATCATCGATTTTATATTTATTGAGAGAACCTCGTATACTACAGCATGATATACTTTTGCTGCGTTGTTCATTCTTTCGTTTATTTCTTCCTCAATTCCCGCATTGGTTTGGATTGCCACTCCCAAAAAAAGTCCCAACTTTTGACCTCTACTGTATTTCCTTAGATTCTAATGTACACAACCATCATGGGTAATGAACCATTGTTGTTCTTGACGCTCGAAAAGTTAAAGAAAAAAGAATAGAGACGCTCGAGTGAGCTGCGTGAAGCAATACAACCTAGCGTTTTATGCTACTGTAAATTACATACACATTAAAACAACAATACGTACGACTAAACACGGAAGAAATACGCCAAGTTTATTTCGGAAATACGGCCGTTAACATGATGATTAATAGCAACCTATAACGCCGGAATGAAATATGAAATATATATGCGAAAAAGGTGAGAACTATCTGAGGCACCGACACCTATTGTTCGATACGGCGATTGTTTGTATGTTTTGCATTGCAGGAAGGAATTTACCGATCAAAATCTCGCGATAGATCAATCAAATTTCTAGGAAACGAAGCGAAAGTGTGAGAAGTTCTATATATCGGAGATAGAATAAGTAGAAATCGTAATAAATAGATTTACGTTGAGATTAAATGTAGATACTTTTCTTTTTATACGAATGTAGGTGTTGACAAGAGTGTTTGTATTATCGTAAACTACAATCAGACGCTTTTTTTTGATTTTTGGATTGTTCAAATTACAGAGAAGATTGTGCAAAAGTTCCCACGTTATATGCTAATATTAAAAACAATTACCATGTTATATGATAATTTAGAAATATTTGAAGAGGTCGTGCAAACCAATAGAAAATTTAATACATTAATCGTTTACAAGTTAGAGTGATTGGCTGTTTTTGTTTCATTTGCGTAATATATAAGTTAAAAAATAACATATTTGATATAGCCGCATAGCATCAAAGTCAAAAACTTGGGTCTCACAATTAACTGTGATTTATGATTTAGGTACCACGCTACTGAGGTAGTTTGGCGTCCTTTGGAAAACCTAAAGTGTTGTACAACAATAAGGATTCTTTGAAACCTTTGGACCTTGCGAAAGAAATTACACATTGATTGTTTTTGTTTTCCTTTTTTACACGCGATCTTTCATCTATAACGTTGTTCCGAACCTCAAATCCTTCTCCTCTACAAGTAGCCGATTATTGCTGTATATAGCCAGAAGGTTATTTGAGGCCACAGTTCTTAGTTTCGTGCCACTTTTTTATCCAACGTAACTCCAGAGGACAACTTCATCGCTGAAGCTAATAGTTTTCCCTTCGATCCCTGTCTTTAGACAGCCTCAATCGAAAATCATAACGTTTCTTTTCGCGGCCGACTATATTCTTATATTTTCCATTAATAAATTCTGTAGGAGATCGTCTACTACGAAAAGATGCGAGAGTAGAGGTGATAAGACCTCTCCCTGGAGGCAGTCTCTATCGATCCTAATTGTCTTTAATTCGTTTCGTAAACCGCAAGTGAAAGCCTCCAGACCAGAGGTCGCCTTCTCAATGCTTTCGAAGGAAGTGTTGTCAAAAATACACTATCCAAAACTACGAAGAATGACGCCTCCAATCCGTTTGTGACATATTGAAGGACTGTTATCGTTGATTTTGGTTTATGATGAGCATATTGGTTGGCACGACGCAGCTTTGTTGCAATGACTTGATTTCGTAGGCAGTGCTCTAATATCTTTTCCATTCCTTTAAGAAGGAACGAAAAACGATTAATGGCTCTATCCGCTTTAAGCTATGCAGATGATCACCTTCCTCCTTGAGGTATAAATACCGCATTTGCGTCCCTCCACAACATTGGTATATAGCCAAGGCTCTAGCTGGCTTTGTCTAAGCTTACAAGTATTAAAAGGGCAACATCTATGCTTTTTTTTCAATAACTCAGGTTATTTGTAAAATTAACATATCATTTGTTACTGTTGCTGTTAGTTCTAATAAAGTCATTATTATCACGTGTATAGAGAAAAATATGACGAGAATATAAATAATCTCTAAGCCTCAGTGTTAGATAGTTTTTTAGTTAGATAGATTTAAAAGTTTTAAAAGAAGCTTATTTATTTTTAACGCTTATGATAGCTATGAAGCTTATGATATTTTTAGATCGAACATTGATAACGATACCAGACGTAGAAAAAGCGCATAAATAATCACCATATTCCTGTTCCTAAACTTTTGTACCTTACTATTTCTTCTGAGGAGCAAGATATACACAGATACTAAGAGCCTCTAGTAACGAAATTATCGTAGTCAAGACACCGTAACAATTCCGCTCCGGTTTCGCACACGAATAACGACATACTTCCCGCCTTTCTATGTAAATAGGTTTGCTTAGCGTCTTCGTTTGCCCGACGCTGGTACTAGCGCGCCCCCTCCACTCCGTCCGAGGTAACTTAGCGCAACACCTGGAAGAAATATATCGGATTTCTCCACCGCAACACTTTTAAAACAATACAAACTCGAATCTTCGCAGTTTTAAATTTCACCCGGCGAATATAATCGCGATTATAATTCCTCCGTCTTGTTTTGTTTCATCTCTTCGGATATTCTCACTTGTTTTCGTTTTATTTTCCGTTTTATTCCGTTGTTTATCCGGTTTGGAAAGCTCACGCATTTAAAACAAAAGAATACCAGTCATCTGTTCTTATGTGATACATACGATTTATAAGAAAGACAAAACGGAACTAGTTTGCATGTAAATAAAAAAAAATACATTTACGTCTTAAATAATCCATGGTGTCCTCTACCAAGTGCATAGTAATTGTTGCTTAAGTCAAGTTAATAAAAACAGAACAAAGTGCCTTGTTATGTTCTTATTGTGTGTTGTGACTATTGCGTCACCTTGCGGTTGTTCCTGGAAAAATTAATGACGTACCGGCATGTAAAAGAGTTTTTTGGACACGTAAGCCCGTTATTTTTTTTTGAAGAAGCAATGTAATGTCTACTGGCCGAACCGTTAGGCAGGTGAAACATGGTGAGAAGCTGAGGAGGTCCCAAAATTCTTTGACTCCGTTTTCAACACCGGAAAAGCTCGTGGGAAATGCTAGGAATGGCGGCAACAATCCAAATGGTAATCTAAGTCTTGTATCAAACGTTAAGTGGATACGTTAAGTTTTGCAACAATATTAGTTTACACGTTTATCTTATAAGGTATTTGTGTGCAAAAGTTGTTTTTATGCTACTTACTAACTTGAATAACTCATCGGTAGCACATCTTTGTTTCGTCTCACTCAGTACCTTTTTTTTAGTTTCTTGCAAGTTCAACCTTATAAAACTCAATTTACAATATTATTACTGCGACATCGAATGTTTTCTTATACTCTGGTCATCCTTATTTTCTTCATGTTGTTCTCCCCATGTCCTCTCTCGATAACTTCTCTCGATAAAAAATCCCCTGTTGTCTTTCAAAGTTTAAAACCAAAAACATTTATGACCAATATAAGCGTCCAATACTCAATTAAACCCGTTATTCTTTGATTAGCAATTTATTGTTCATAAACACGAGGTGGAGGTCCTCTGGGCCATATTTTGGTTGGTTCTAGATGAAGCTATGAAATATGTTCATGGGGTTTATCCATTGGTGTTCATCATGTTTTTATTGTATAAAGGCGGATAATTAGAATTATTGTCGCAGTATTAACGTTTCGTCACGGTCAGGTTCCGTTAGATAACGGAAGATGTAACATTATCAGTAATTCTCCGTATCATGTCGGTTTGAGAACTTTTAACGAACTTTCTTAAGAAACAATCACACAATAAGACGTAATAGTTTATCAAAAGCTCAAAACAAAATTGAAGAACAACCTAATGGATCGCGCGCTGTACACGGTCGAATAAACTGAATACTTATAAAGTTCATGTAATTGTTTAGTTTCTTATTTACATATTCTAAGATTGTGACATGATATAGATAGATAGATATATATATATATATATAAAATCAATAAAATGATACCAAACACTTGGGTCATCTTAGAACTTTCTGAAATATTCTTTTTCTAGTTCTTAGTTTACAATAAGTTGACCTTCGCTGATATCACTCGGTGTTCTCGGATTGGAACCTTTTCAAAATAAAATTCTTCTAAAATTCTCGTATGTTAATACAGTCGATTTTTACACAAATTCTTACGCCTATCCTTTATGAACGCAGCCATAGCGTTATAAGCAGTTTACCCGGTCCTTTTAAAAGAACAAATTTCGGAATAAAATTTGTTGTGAAATAGAGTGAGGATGTACGTAAATTGTTGTAAAACCTTTTTTTTATATAATAATAATTGGACTTACGCAGTTGGAGTTCTGGCTCTGTCTCCATACTTGTCATTTTGTTTCAAATCACATCAAACCAGATACAATTCTTTCCAACAAATAAATTATTACAATTTATGATCAAGTTTTTTTACAAACATTAATCGTCGTTAATTCATATTTATAATATTCTAACGATCAATCATGTAGTGTAACTGGCAATTCGCGTGAAAAATGACAGCTAATCATTAAAAATCTAACACGCTCTGTAATCTAATATGCAAATGTTCTGCACAATTACATAGCCCAACATTAATTACTTTTGTCGAAGGTCATTTAACATGTTAATTGATGGTTTTATTGACTCTACCGTTGCTTTTTACTAATTCGCTCTGTATAATATATTAGAATAAGTTGGTTTAGAGTCTGACCATTTCAAGTAGATAAGTAAAATTTGTTATTTTATTACACGCATCGAAGCGCATTTGTCCCAAATAACCTCTGGATTGTTTTATTTTTATTTATGAAGAAGACTAACGTTGTGTTAGATATGGAAATGTAATTATAGAGCTGAGCTAATCAAGATTGCGCCATATTTGTCCGTTAATAACAATGTGAAAATTTCCGTACGGTACTGCCAGCGTATAATTTTCTCCGTTAAATTGGCACCGGTACCAAAAATAATCGCTGTCTTAAACTATAGTAATTGGTCAATAATTGATTACAATGAATCATTCCGTATAATATCCGGATAGGTGTAGTGAACCGTTGATCGTTAATAGTTTCATATCGTGACGCTATTAATCAATTTTCACCTAATTATAACAGTTTCGATATACGAGATGTAACGTAATTTACGTTTGTACAATTCCGAATATACGTTCTACATTACATGTTTCATCTATTTATCTAATAAGGAAGTAATTTTAATCAGGTCCTGAAAGTTAAGTAATTCATGGGGAACTGTTTCTTTAATTTTAAGCTCCTCACTTTTTTCAATGATTTCTCTTGTTTTTTGAATAGTTTTGATAATCTGACCCTTTACGCTGTACACCCAATGCAATATAAACTCGACTTTATCGATGATTATCATCCAACAACTTTTTAATAAACAAACGCAAAACAAATAATAAGCTTGAATACCTCGCCTTAAACGGCCATATTATCGAACTAACACCTTCATGTAAGCTTTTGGGTATTTTTGTTGACGAAAACTTAAAGTGGAATGACCACAAACCAGCCTTTTTAATGAATTTCCTAAAATTTGTTAAGCTTTGGACAAGAAGTGATCTTGTACTTTGAATATTTAAAAAATTTTTACTTTTCTGATTTTTACTCTAAGATGACTTATGATATAATTAATTAAATTAAAACAGGACCATTCATTTCCTTACCGCAAGCTCTTGTTTTCTTATTTTCAGAAAGCAATAACGCACCTAACAAAGCCACAATTATATTTTATATGCAGAATAGTAAGACGTTTGCTTTTCCTTGAAGATTTTCATAATTGTTTTTCCTTTGTATACCTCTCATTGAAGTAAGTTTAATTATGACAGTAATCAAACTTACTAATCTTCTTCTGCGCTCTTTGACACCAGCTTATTTGAAATTAATCCGTTATTTAAATCCTATCCAATTACACCACCAAGAATAAGATTTTACTTAATTAATTATGATGGTTTTTATTGATTTATGATGCTTTTCATTTAGTTAAATTACCACAATCAATGACTAAATCTCTCATGCTTGTAATAGTGAATATTAGTGATATTGAGAATTCGTTCCTTTCAGCAAAAAAAAAATATATATAGTTAGACACTTAAAGGTTTTATTGAAAGCTAATAGATGCTAAGCCCATAGACCAATACAGTTACAAGTAACACAAATATCACGATAAAAAGCGCAGATCGCCTTAAAAAAGGATGTCGCTCGAATGGAATAATTTTTCGTTTAGTACATCACGTCAAACAGCTCGGAGTTCCCCTAATATAAATAGCAAACAACACAAAAGTATCGGTACATTCCGTACCATGCAGGTTTTAATTGGTTAATCCGGGACAGTTGTTTCATGAATACTTCGATCTTCATTTTCAACCGAGACAGATGATCTAATCAAAATCTTTGTGGAATTTCCTCTCCAATTCATCAATTTAGTTAAACATACCGCGCTCCATTTGCAAAAAAAAATGGGTTTTTTTCCAGTTTGAAGATATCTGTAACTGAAAAGAGCTTATGGATAGCCTGTATAAATTTTTTTCACAAAAACGATATAGTACGCATTTCACAAAAGATAATACCCGACATTATCAAATATTTAATATTAACAAGGACAGTATACACGCTAAAATTTCATCATCGTAAATATCTCGAAAACAGTTGGCTCTAGGGATGAAGTATAAATTAATGTTTGTATACTTTGTAAAAGAGTAGTATCCATAATAGCGTCTAACCAACAAGTTTCATGAAAATCTCTGTACAATGTACAAATAGTAATAATAATAAAATTCTTGGAATTTTCACCATCAAGCATTTAGTTTAATTAGATTATTAATTAGGTGAATATATTCATTCTATTCTAGCCGAGGTGGAAGGGTATGGGCCGTATAAACCGGTCCCACCACCGAAACCGCTCCCACAACAGCCACCTTCTCAACCTTCCAGCTGCCTCACACCACCTCCCTACAGGATGCCACCGCATCCTTTGTACAACGAACCGAGCATACCGGGAGCTGCAGCAGGACATGAAACACCTGTTGCGGTATCTTCACCTGCCACGCCGCAAAATTTACAAACACATTCCAGTAAATTTCCTGTAAGTATTTTATACTTATTTTCGTTTAAAAAGTTTTTCCGAAGCAAAAGTGAAGTAAAAAAAATATAAAACGTACCGCTTCAAAGGTAATTTGAATAGACAAAAATTGTTAAATTCAATTAAAATTTTTTAACGCCAAAATAGCAACCCCAATAGCATCTTGGTCCTTTAACAGTATTATTAAGGCTACAAGACTTAGCAAGCATTTCTTAGCATCGAAAATGCAATTGGTACTTTTTCGGCAGAATTGATTTTTGATAGATAAATCAAATGTAAAAAAATATATTCGTTTTAAACAATCTACATGACACCGAACAAGAAAAATGCATACAGTAAGAGAAGCAAGAGCAAGACGTTCATTTCATCAACTTACTTAATGTAACCTGCAAAAAATAAAGAATTTAAATAGTTAAACTGTAATAAGTCACGGAGGATACAAATTAGACCCTTAGGGAATGCTGTATGTACAAATTATCAGATTAAAAACCAGTATTTTACTTTTACTTAAAGCTAATAAAAAAATAAAACTACTACAATTTTGTATAATAAAAAGCTACATAAATTAACAAGAAATTCTTTGTACGTACCAGACAGATTACAACACCTAAAATATTCGTTAAGCAATTCATCCGTAATTTTCATAATCCGCAAACGTCACTCAAAAAAACTGAATGTAGGTGTCGCTAATATATGTATGTACATTCCACTCCCATCATTAGACGCAAACGCGGCTTATTAATCCACAAAAGAAAGCAAAAAAATACGCGTCAAATTCAGAGCACTATTTCATATTCTAATTAAACCCACCATATACAGCGCCTTTCAAAATAGAAGGAAACACTCAATAACTTGTAATACCTTGGAATTTACAAAGAAAAGAAGCACGTGTATATCAAACGAAAGTATATACAGTGTTATGCATTTGAAATGGAAGCACCTCTGTGAAACCTATATTTTACATTAATTTTTTTCAGCATACGGTAGTTCAGAAATTTCAAGAATTCATCTAAAGTTTCAATGCACAAAAATTCCGACTACAGCAGTGTTCAAAAGGTTGGTTTTTACAAAAAAAATTTCCTTCGATTATATTTATTAATAAGAGAGTTGTGAGGGAATCATATGGGTCGATACATGGAATAAATCATCTTCCTACAAATCAACATTTAAAAACGAACAACACAAAAATAAATAAATAAATAAATAAATACATACATACATAAATAAATAAATACATAAATAAATAAATAAATAAATAAATAAATAAATAAATAAATAAATAAATAAATAAATGAATGAATAAATAAATAAATAAATAAATGAATAAATAAATAAATAAATAAATAAATAAATAAATAAATAAATGCAATCCCTTAATCAGATTTATCTAATTTGCATTTTCATTTAAATGTCAATGAAATTAATGAACAATGAGCAATAGCCTCTGTTTGACTCAATTCATGAGTTATTACTTTGGATTGTACTTAAATTTCTTTTTTTTATGAAATGTCAATTACTATTGATTGTATCGCACATATATGAGAACTACCATTGTCATGATGAATGATAATGTGTCGTAATCGATTGTTTTTCCTGATCTTCACCATTATCCTTCGAGTCTCCAATTCAACGAATGTGATATGTTCAATAAAACCAAAGAAACCGATAAAAAAAAGAAAGCAATCATTTTTTTTAGAAATGAACAAACAAACAGTTGATTGCTTTTTAATTTCGTCTTCTTAGTTTCGTCAATCTATCACGATGTTGTATACGGATTTTTAAGCGCCTTTGCCGAATTTGTTGGGCATTTCCTTCCAGTTAACACGAACCATTGTTGTAGTCAAATTATAAACAACTGACCGGGCGAAAACTCATATTGAACAACAGAGACTAGTCATCAAATTATATAGAGTAACTGGAGCAATAACATCTGCTATGGTGTAAGGAGGTAGCCTATTTTTATGAATGCCAGAAGATGCATATGTTGTTTTTTGTTTCGGTTTTTTAACATTACTCGACTGCTTCCAATAGTGGCTCCTTATAAAAGACCAGAAGACCATAGCCCTACCATTGCAAACCACAAGTTAATTATTAAGAAAAACTTCTTAATGATTAATTTGTGTTTTCTTTAAAAATACCAATCAACGAATACACACTTACGAAATACGAAATGAACGGTGTTATTCAATGATTTCATGCGACGAAACACGCTTTGTATTTATTTATGCAAGCAAGCGGAGAATCAATTCGAAGTAAGTTTTGGGATTAGACGTCTTGTAAGGCCCTGCAGGACGTTGGCGGAGCTGCTAAAGATGTTCGGGAAGTTTTTAAGGTGTTCGTTCGAACTGCTACATATAATTATCTCAAATAGTGTCAATTTAATAAAATTATTAAAGGTTCCTTTTTCTTTTGAAAAACACTGTATACGAATAACATCCAATATCATCCTTCTTTTACATCAGTACTCTCTGTGAGAAAAGACGCCAGCAAATAGCAGTTCGATTCGAATATATAGAGGAACTGGTTTAAATTCTTCGAGTAATGCGTCTTTGTATCGGCAAGGGAAATTATACACCGGATATCTGAAGAATTCGATAAAACTGCCATTGCCGATAATGCGGCGGCCACTACTTACTTTTTATTTGTTTAATCGTAAAGACGGTTGGTTAATGTGTTCTGTTGGGCTCCTACTAATAGAAACACATCGATCACATGTATTTACGACGTAATATAGATCCTTAAGAAGTACAGCGGTGGATATCTTCGCCGATGTATGAGAGAAGTTGTGAACGAAGATCGTTGGCAGTTGTATTGTTTTTAGCGGATTAGACGGGTCGGTTTTGGTCGTATGTTACCAGGTCGTTGACAGTTAAATTGGTCTTGCGTAATCCGATAAGATTGGAGCAATTTGTAGTACAACTTGAAATAATACCGAAGTTACCACAACTCTATTTCATGCTATCGATTGTTATAAATACAAATCTACGGATGAAATCAACGTAGTCTACTTCTTGTAAACGTCACTGCTCTAAAGCCGCTACATATACAGGGTTGCCATGTGAGGTAATTTATATATGTAATACAAATCAGAATAATCAGTTTTTAAAATTTCGGGTATAGCGAAAAAAGGAATCTTGGGACCTTTGATTAATTGTGAATAAAACAATTGAATTAATTCAAGTATATGCATGTATACATCCAAGCTTTAACAAAAACAGTACTTGCAAATTACAAATTGAAAACTGACGAAGACACGCAATAATGACATTTACTGAAGTATCGATTTTATAGGTTGGGTTGGTCTTATTTGGCAACATTTAATTTTAATGAATATGGTTTAGGCAAAGCTAACCCTAACAACCCTGACTGGATAAAAGGAACCAAGTACTAGTTAAAACAACAATGGATGGCATCAAAAGCTATAAACTCGCAAATATAAGAACGAACAAGAATATCACTAAAATGCTTTAAAATGCTTTCATCTCAATTTTTTATAGTTGAAGCGTCAATGATAATAATGGAATGGAAAAAGTAAAATTAACCATAAATGTTATTGGAAACAATCAAACTCGGTGATGTTTCTAATCCACTATTGTCAGCAATAGTCTCCATTGCTATCCTCTAATCTATGTTCTATATTTTATAATGGCTCCAATTCTAAATTAAAAGTCGCAATTTTAACTAACATCGTCCTATTCAGCACTTAAAACTGATGATACTTTTAATTAGTATTTTTTTTAATCTGGTACTTTCTATAAATACTATAAAAAGAAAACCTAAAAAAAAATATTTACTCTTTTCTTTTAACGTATTTAACGGTACATTGAAAGCGCGTATCACACTATTTATCTAACGGGACACGCTTATTAATTAGTTTGTAATATCTTCGACAACTGTATAACTAGTGAAATGTAAGAAATTTGACATTTATGCTGTATACATAAGTCATGTAGAAATTTAAATTCTAATGTTAATATTTTTAGTCTTAATAAAGCCATAATTCTAGACTTTTTTAACTATTATTCACAAAAGCCACAGACATCTATTATAATCGCAAATTGTTACTACGTGGCATCAAATGTTTTCCTTTATTTTTTCTTTCAATTTCAATTGTCCGTATAATATATGAACTATTATACGTTCACTACCATCTTTGTAAGCAAAATAATTACGGGAAATTGGCGACAATTAATAAAAAATGGTAACTTGCTTTCTTTTCAAATATCGAAGTTTTCTCCTAAAGCAAAAGCCTTGCGTGCTCGACAAGTTTCGTCTGTCCCTGATTGGTTAATTTGAATAATTATCTCTTCTAGATGGTCTTAAGTTTATCTTCCATGCGTTTCTTTTCTGTAATTACGTCCTTACTTGCTTTATATACGTTTCGAATGGATTAAATGCGGAGACAACACGGCAAGGCTATTTTAAGAGAGTTTTCATAGAATTTTATGGACCTGCTCTTAGCATTCTTGAAACGCCGGAGCTTACGTGACTGGAATCGGTATGGAAATTGTATAACTGGACGATCGACGCATATATTTACTTATTGAGACTCAAGCCCGATGTTTTGCTTAATGCCCGGCTTTTATAATAAAGTTAGTATCATCAAGATTAAATCGCTTAACCTTTAGTCATCGTAAATAGATTTTTTTTGTCTGTATTTAACTATGGGATAGTACGGTATGTGTTGACGGTGTCTACACGGAAATATTCTATTGTTGCTAATTGCCTAGGAAAAAGAAGATGTGAGTAAATATAAAAGAAAACGGCATACAGAAGATCATAGTAGTCAATAAATACATTTAAGCCGAGGCTTTTATTGAATGTTACTCAAATTAATCATGTTAATGACTTTCTTCAATAAAAATGAGTATTACTCTTTAATCAACGTCTGCCAAAATTTTATCATAATGACAGTACTGTTTAAATATGGCCGAATATCTATCTTTGATGAAGAGCCGCCAAGCCATTCTATTGAGATGACCAATGATTATATGAAAGTTTATGAGATGGTGTTAGCAATCCACTTGTGAAGATTAGGCAGATAGGTGATATAGTAAACATCTCAACGAAAAATTAGTAGACAACGAAGAAACTATCGGCGAGATAAGTACCGCGTCTACTGACAATTAACTAAAAACAGAATCGTATAACTTCAAAGATATATTTGACATGTCTAAGCGTAATACCAGTGAATTTAGAATAATCGTCAGCATAAAGCAGAGATTTGCTAAATTTAAAACAATGAGTAAAGTAATTTACAAAGATTATGAATAACCTTGGTCCCCAATGGGTTCCTGGAGGAACACAAGACGTTGCTATACAACGTATATCTCTAAACTGAGATATATTGCGTTCTCCGTGCTAACTATGACTCTATCCAGTCTAGAACTGGGAACTTCACAAGGAGCATTTGTTAAATTCTTTGGTAAGGTCCGTATATATACCATCCTGTTTATATTTGATTTTATACACAACTAAAATTGTTTCAATCAATGTATTTCTTGCTGGTGAGCTTATGAAGTGTCTACGTCCACTTAATAGGGATAAATGTAATACGTTAAAGCGGACTAAATAACACAATTAAACGATAGGAGACAAGTTCCCAAAGAAAAATATTCTACGTTGAAATTCGTTAAGTACCGTCTTTTAGAAGCGTATACTATTGCTACGCTACTGATCTCTACGTCCGTATGTCTGCACACATCCTTAACTATTGCATTACGTATGTGTATTATATTGAGGCAAACCGCGCACACTACGATGTTAACGAACCCGTAAACATCAACCGCGACCATGTCTATCTATCCGAGCGCTTACCGCTTGGCTCTTTCCGAGATCGTCCCCCGTTTATTAGTCGGCGCGTTTCGCTCGAGGCACCACAGCGTCGTCGGTCAAACGTCGCGCGTTCTGCCCGACGAAGAGGAGGGCCTTCACCTTCTATTGTTACCTTGATCTACTCGCCGCGCCGACCGTCGCCGTTGCGGTCGGGAGTGACTGTCCGTTCGTGTGTCCGAGCGTATACGTGCATACGTTATGCGTATTTGTAGCGGTATCTTGGTGTCGGCAAGTTTTATAGAAGATTTCTGAATTGTACGTTTATATGAAGTGTAAACGTTATAATTCTGATAATATTCCAATATTTATTTCCAATTTAGGCCTTTCTTATTCCGAGATCAGCGTGGGTTTTCAAGCAAAATTCTACAGTTAGCAATCTCGCAATATGGATGCGATAGCCTTCTCAATGTTTGGATAAAAATGAGGTTGACATTATCTTTTCTAAGACGTTCAACCATTCCGATCATACACGTCTCGTATTGTTAGTATTGAAGTTGGCAACATGGGGCAACGATAATAACTTGCATTTGGATATATAGTATCAATAGTATTAGCTTCAATTGAGCTGTACTATATTCTTGGTTTCCGACAACGAGGTGATTCTGACTCGGAAGCTCAAAGAAGCTTTAGATCGTCTGAGATACATTCAGAACTTAGAAATCACAATTGATAATAAATTGATGTTTAGTGCGCATGATCACCTCCTCTTTAAAATCACTGGGCTCTGCTGTAAGAAACACCAATTGATTCCTTCGATATAACATTGATGTTCCCTTTTTGTTCTTCATACGTTCTTCTTCCAATCAGCTCAAGCATGCTAAAAACTTGCTAATATTTAAATTAAGGCTGAAAATATTGAAGCTAAATACAATCGTAAAAGGTAACTATTAGTTCTTACCACAGCTTCTTATTTAAGCAAACACATAATGTCCAAAGTTTGGTGATCTTTAGGATCTTCTGTTCAATAGAACATTTAGACATGTAATCCAATCCAAAAGATTCTCCATTTAATTGATTAAAAATGATTGTCTATTATAATTCGAAAAGCATTAAAGAAAGATCGCTAGAACCAACCTCGAACAATAACATTCCATTCCGCAATTTCCTGTTCATTCTGCGAACTTCTACAAGAATAGAAACATAAGTTTCTTAAGTGACTGACTGCGTATCACAGTAAATCGTGCCATCTCATGGAAGAACAATGTACCCGCGATTTAGATTAAAACAACCTGTGTTCGAGCGAAGTTCAAGAAGCTGCAACGTAACTGTGCTTAAGCCGTGTGTTACGACACCGCAGAGGTAGGCAACGTAAATCGTGTATCTCGCCTTCATTCAAGAAACGCTACGCTGTGGCTTTTAATTGTTTTAATGGAAGTGGTTGTGTTCTTGGGATGGTAGATGCAATTAACGTAGATTATGTTGGCCGTATTTCTTGTTTTAAGTGTAGACTTGACACAATTTTTGTTGTATATAGAATCCAACATGGTTGCCGCCGTTAAAGATATCATCTTCTAAGTTATCATAATACTAGAAGAAACAAAAATAATTAAATAAAAAAATAGAAACCTTTAACACTAATGGAAAGAATTCAGAGCTGATTCTTTCATTCCAATACCTGCTACATCATACCTGTTCTCTATCATGAATAAATTTGTGCTTACATGCACAATACACTAACATAGAATAGGTATTTACACAGTTAGTTACCTAATTATGAATTGCCTAATATACATATTCAGGATCATAAAATCCTTAGAATATCCATACATGAGCAGTCGTCAGTATCTAATGCCTGAATTAATTGAAATATTTGGAAACTTTAGTTAGAATTTATGTGTACTAAGTAATAATAAATACGTTCTATATATGTATTTACATTCTATTTTATTTTCCTTCGAAAACCCGGTCTTCAAGTTTTAATATTCTGATTTGCATAAAGGCCAAACATGTAATTGAGTTCGCGGTTTCTATCTATTCTATATAAATAAATATAAATCTACTATATACTGATAGATTAAATTAAAACGTCCTTGTGATACTAGTAATATTCCTTTCGTCTTGTCTCAGATCGAAAGAGAAGTGATCCTATCCAGCGCCGACAAGAATTCAAAAATCCCCATTTTGCACGACTACATGAAGAAAACTAAAGGTACCATCGCCCCAGACGTGCCCCCCAAACAAATGGCCGCGTGGACCCAAGGATCTCAGCAGCAATCGCAAGTTCTTAGTCCTGATCAGGTAAGGATATATCCAATTAATCACCCAAAAATTGTGTTTTGACAAGTTTCAACCTGCATCTACTGCATTATTCGATTTGACTAAGATTCTTGATTATCTCTCTCGCAATATTCTGCTTTGAAAAAAATTAAACCTTACGGTATAAGATACGTTACCACTATAGTTGTTTTAACTCCGTCCTTCAGATAGGCAACGATCCATCATGGCCAAGTATCAAGAAGTACCGCAACGCTCCAAAATAGAACCAGTTTTATAGCTCTGCATGTTTGCGTTTTTGATTCCGTTGTGGTTTGTGTCCTTTCTGTTTTAAGACCGTGATACGAAGCGTTATTTCTAGATATAACGAAGATAGGTGGAATCATTCCTTTTTTTTTGTAGCGACTAGATAGACTCGTGTCTATTCGCCTCATGAGAATGGATTCGTGTTGTTTACTGATATCGACTGGAGTCGACAAAATACGAGTCTGTCTACTCTCTGCAAAAAAGTAATAATTCCATCCGCCTTTGTCCTCTCTAGTTACTGTCAATGTCAAATGTTACTTTTCCTACTTTTTCCTTCAAACAATATTAAACAATTTGTTACAAAGCCACTATCAGATCCTATATGTAAAGAAATAAAATGGCTGCCTTTTTCTAAAAGATTCCGCGATTCTATGTTTGACCCTTGTGTAAACGCCTAACATATCATTATGTCCCTTTGTGTGCTCTTCACTCAGCCAAGTCTCATCTCAAATTTTTATTCTTCTGTAAATACTTTTAACAACGAGCTCTCATAATGTCTGTGGTGATAGATGTTCGCATTAACTTTCTTGAAATATATAAATTTCAAGAATTTATATATTGTAAAACGGGTCATCCGTAGCAGAAATATTTCTCACATTATTGTACGGTTGATAATTGGGATTGGCGCATCCTCAAAACACCTGTTCTGCACTAATTGCAGTGCGGAGTGTGCCGATACTATAATGTTGTTCGCCATGCTACTCCGAACTTTCTGCCAACATCATTTATACTTTTGCTGGGACAAATTCGAAAGAATACCGATTTATCGCCTCGATGTATCGGACTACAACGTTTTAACGCGACAATATGACAAATTCGACCTCCCGATAACACCGATAACGACCAGCGGCGGCACCTCGAACGGCTCCGATACAACGTAGACCCGTACAACTCCGCCGTTCCTTAAACGGCAACCGACGATAACTTATTCATGGCTTCACGCTACCGTTGCGCGTTGCCTTCTTCGATTTGAATGAGGAATTTTAATTTTATTATTCGCGTATAAGGCGAAAGATTTTTATCGTCCACTGTACAAACGGCAAAGGCAGAAACGCTGAACGCGAATCCGGTATAGCATTGCCATGTGTGTGTGTGTGTATATGTATTTGTAGACGACTGACGACATCGGCTTACATTTCATTTACATGTGTTTCGGACGAATAATGTGACGGAATTCGTAAATAGGTAGTGGCTAGCGTGCTAGCGCGGGATGTTTATGTTTATTTTTATTGTCTTCCTGTGTTGAGCGAATGTCGTCGGTTAGTCAAACGCAAGTACGTACATGTTGTATTTTAAAATGGCTTCAAGTAACTTCGATTTGTTTGAGATCGTGTCGTTACTAAGTTCGACGACACTTTCGTAACTTTTTATTTCACGGTCTTATATCGAATAATAATAAAGATATGTGGCAAATTTTCAATGCATGCCCGAGAAACAGTCTTCTTTATCCGTTCTTATCGCTTAGTTCAAAAACATATGCCTTCAAGTCTGAAGTGTGCGAAAGACAAAGGAAAACGATACAATAATGCATTGCTCAAACAAGAAATAACGTACAATATTAAATGATTGAAGGAACAAGGAAGCCTTTAAACATTTAACTCTCAAACAAGCTTCTAAAGATTACGTTTTCGTAGGTAAAAATAACAAAGAATACCTTCAAATTTTTACGAAAAAAAAAACGGCTGTCCCGGATTATTTAAATAAACTTGTATGGTGCGAAATATACCGATACTCTATGTTGCTTGCCGCCGTATTACAGTCCTTCCAATCGTTATTTATTATTATTACGCATACCGGTGATTTATTCGAAATAATTTCCAAGTAAAACGATAATTCCCAAAAAAAAAAAAAAAAAACAGCTACTATCCTGAAATGCTTAATTTTTTTGATAAAAAAATAATTCAAGTGAAAATTTACCTAACCTAAAACATATTGAAGATTTTCACTTGTTTGTCTTGATGAAGGATGAGGCTACGTTTTCGATTACTTTTCTTAATTTCATCGATCACTTCTGCCGAAGGAATTGTTGTAAACCATTCAGCAGTAATGGTTCTCCGATCCTTCAAACCAATGCCTACAACGTGTTCAATATAACAAAAGAAAGAAGCAATCACTTTTTTGGAAGTGCTTCGTGAACGAACAAATAGGCGAGGACAAATGTTCACTTTCCGGCTTGTACGAATGTATTTAAGTTTCGTCACCTGCATATGGATTTTGAGGTTTCTCCGATAATTTTTTTGGGCATTTGCTTACAATTGACATGAGTCTCTTCTGTGCTCATGTCGAATTATGCGGAATCCGTCGCGAATAAGTCCTTTTGGCACGCAAATATTCACAAAATCGAATGTGACGATAAATTACATGACGATCCTCTACCACGATGAAATTCTGTAAACCAGTTGTAAACAGTCCTTTCTGATACCAAACGTTCAACGATGCGATTCGAGGCGTTGCTTTTACGCTTGGCCTTTACCAATATCGTCAAACGATAAGTACCGAACCAGCAATGGATGCGAGGAATTGAAAAGGCAAAGAAACTGGTCAAAGAAGCGGCAAACATGTTCATTGATGTTAACAAAGAGCAAGCAACGTATGTAAACAATAATAATAATATCGACAAAAATCATTTAACGAAAACTTTTAAAATTTCAATTTTTTTCACAAAATCGCTTTCTTTAGACACCCACTATGTCACTGCTTCTGTGATAGAAAATGTCAAATTTTACGAACATAACGGCGATGTGAAGAGTGACCGCTCATGACAACTTAAGACGCTGTCTTCCCAGTAAATTATAAACCTTTTCTGAAGTATCCCAATGTAAGTTACGCAAGATTGTTTAAAAAGAAATCCTAAGAAATCTTCGGCGCAATCCTAATGAAAAACACATCGTGAGAATAATCATGTTGATTATTAAAGGATTATTATGAAATCCTCAGCAGTAAAGGTTCCATAATAACGTATCACATCTAAGTTGTAAAAAAAGTTTGAAAAGTAGATTTACATATTTTTCCATATAAATTAGCAACTGCACAGAATTCGCTTTACCACCCAAAGACTATGAATAACTGGTCCAATTTAGTTAATAGTTTATCAGCAATAAAAGTGCCAGCACTTTACGTAATGTTTCTTTTTTATTATCATCATTTCCTTTCCAAAACTTGTTTTTTTAACTGAACAGCTGCATTAATGCTAATTCTTAAAATATGTGGAAATGATCTACATTCCGCACAGAAATAGTTGTTAAAAAAAGGATTCGATTATTAAGATATGGAAATTCAATTGCTCACCATCCTGGATGAGATAATCTTCACAAACAATCTCATACATCCTAACACATTACTAACACGTCTGCATAGACAAACCAAACTGCTGGCACATTGCTTTTACCTAGCATTGAATACAAATAAGACACGGCGGAGGCATGCCACGCGTTTCGTTGTCTTACTCGAGGTGCTTACAAGGAAACAAAATGAATAACGGTGAAATTGTTTACTGTATATGCTTTTTTTGCTTTAACAATCATCATACATCATGTATTATGTAGCTGACCATTTTTGTCCAAATCCAACAGATGGTACGTGAAGAGAAATAAGTATTGAGAAGTTAGAATGCCTAACTTTTAGAAACTATCAGAAGAAAACGATTTGGGGCGGTTTCTTTGTTTTAATTAGGTGAGGAGGGATGCATCGAAATGAACTAACCATGAAAGATCATTAGTTATTTTTTCTGTTCCTTTAAATATCACCTTCCATTACAACACTCTTGGGGCCAACTCCCTGTAACTTTCTTACATCTCATTGAATATGCAACGCTTCAACACCGTATCCACCTTGAATTACCAAACGAAAAGTACGTTTACACTAACACTCCAATCGACCAAGCTAACAAACTCTTCGTTTTTAATGATAACCTTCAACAAATAAAACGGTTCAAGATTTGACTGTGAGACCATTCTTTCTACGGAAAGATATTATCTCTGGGAATTGTTTGTATTCTAAGTATACGGCACAGAGGCCTTTTGGAATATTCTTTTCTATATACTCACACATCGCGCGATGTGCTTGCAGTATTATGGTGAACTCGAATGCGAAAAGACGTGAAGACGAGTTCCTTTTTCCTGGACGCTTGTAGCAGACGGTAGACGACGTAATATGGTTGAGTTTGCCTTGAACTCTGACCTTGTAAGTTATTTCCTTTACTTCTGACGTTAAAAGATGACATGTTTTTAAATGTTGATGGATTATTGCGAAACGTTTAACCATCTCATTTATTGTAGTATTTTTGAGATACTTTTATTTGAAGAATTGAAGATGGCTTTGCTAACAAATTGGTCGTTTTGATGGAACTTCGAATAAGATTAAGGTGTTACAATTAAATTCGCAATAAATAAATTTGATACATTTCTTTATCTTAACTTCTCTAATTTTTCAATTTTCAGAGTCATAGTGGATATGTACAAACGTCGCAGCAAAGCCAACACCAAAACAGCGAACCATCGAACGCCCTATTCAGGGCATCCTACCACTCAACTCAGGAATATTACAACGGTCAAAACTTAGGAATGTCTACAGGTGCGGTACCCCGATCGCCCTGGCATTCGGAAGCCAATAAATCTACGAGACCTTACCAAACAGAAGAGTATTGTACAGGCCAAACTATAGTCCAAATCGAAACTGGGAGGGACGCTCAAAAAGATTCCAATAAAAATGGAAAAGGTATGACAAAGACCTATCACACCATTAAAGATATCATTTCGAGCAAGTTTAAAAGCAATAAAGATGCCGCGGATGATAAATGTGAAGAATCTGGATTGAATAACGTCGCCGATGAGATGAAAAAGCGTTTAGGCGAAGATACAGACGATAGAAAGAAAGCTGCTGGTACTACTGAGCAGAACATTTATGGAAAACCTAGAACTGATGGGTTATCCATACAGCAGCATCAATATAACCAGCATATAATGCAACAACACATTTTAGCGCAACAAGCCTTGAACCAACAACAATACCAACAGTACAAAAATCAACAAAACATGTACTCCCAACAGCAATTAATGCAAGCCAGATCGCAAGAAATGCTTGCGGCAAGACCTGAGGAGTATTACCAGGGAAATTTCGCTGGTAATTCACAAAGACCAGCGAATAGATACGGAATACAAGGCAGAGAACAGAGTTACATACCCATCCATCAAACTCCCGTTAAAGAAAGGTGTGTGGACGATAGGAGAGCTGCCCCCGAACAAAGGAGCGCTCAACAGATTGAAAGAGATAACCTGAAACAACGTCGAGCAGCCTCTCAACCCCAACTAGCTTATGAGGACGAACCACAAAATGATATGCCTGACAATAGACCGCAACCACAAACGAACCAATTACAAACAAGACGAGGTTCGCATGGTAACATCGTAGAGGCGGTAAATTCAAATCAAGACGCTGAGAAAGACAGCGATGACGGAGGGTTTTTGAAACGTAACGCTTCTCGAGAAAGGAAAGTTGATAAGGATCAATCCAACGAAGAGCAAAATCAATCTGCTGAACCTGACGAATCTAAGATGTTAACGCCTGCTTTATCGGGAACTCCCAGGAAAAGACTCGAAGGCGAAATTGGGAAAATTGAAGGTGTCTACAACGTAGGACAAAGATCCAAAAATGAAAATGAGGATGTTAGAAACCTAAGGAAGCAAAACGCTGGATCCGGTGCAAGTTCCGACTACGACAAACCCGGTCAATCTTCTTCCAACGCCGATTCTGGAAGAGGTAGCGCTGCGTACAGTAGCGGGAGAAGACCAGGAGTAATAGACGCCAACAATGAGTGCTCGGATCCAATTGGAAATACAAATTATAGAGATGTACATAATGAAGGTAGTATAAACATTTCACTTCGGTTATTTTTAAATGATTTGATGAACTTGTTTTAGGCAATGATTCGGAGTGGGTTGATATAGTCGAAAACGAACTCAGGCATATACTTGAACCAAAGCTACATGAACTTTCGCTGCATGGAAATAACACTAATATTGCCAACTCAACGCTTAGTGAAAGTATTTCCTCCATAACACCACCACTACCTCCATTGTCACCTGGTGAGCAATCCTCACCTAATGTGACTCCAAGGAATTCAACTAGATACAAACATAGCAGGTCGGTCAAATTTTGAATTGTAGATTTAATCAAAATTTCCCAAATCTGGCCTTTTTATTTTTAAATCTTATTAATTAACTAATTCATTAATTAAAGACGTAATTGTTAAAAAAATTCTTAGAAATCTTGATCCACTTTATAGTTTACCTTACGGAAGTAAACCAGACTATGATAACTACAAGTCCAAGATGCATCCAGGTTTAATGCCTGGAAGTAGATGGCATGGTAGCGCGCAGAAACACAGGCTTGGCAAGAAAATTGACCATGGAGCTATCTTGAGAAGTAAACAAAGTAAATATTCTCCTTTGAGATCTACAAACCCAAAAAATTGACATTTTAAATATCTTTTTATAGTTTTCGGTTTGGATACCGCTGATATGACTTCAACCACTACCAGATCTTTAGACCTTGAGTCTATGCTGGATGGCCAATCAGATTCCGAAGGTGATATGAGTACCACAGACGCAAGAGCGATCAGGAAACAATTAGAAGGACTTGAAAGCATGTATTCAGAGGTAATCTATTTGGGAATACGTTGGGATAGTCTGTCGAAACAAAATTGTTGTAGGTATTAAAGTTACTAGGGGTAAAAAAGCATTCCGGTCGTTACCAACCTTCTGATCCTAAATTCAGCAAACGTCGGTACGGAAGCATGTCCTCTTTACCTTCCAGTTCAGTCAGCAGTAGACCAATTAGGGATAAGCGACGTGCAACGGAAGATAGAAAGAAAGTCCGAGATATGCGCGGCATCAATAAAAGATTTCAAAGGTTAGAATCGCACGTTGTCACTTTAGCCAGATCCGTAGCTCATCTATCTTCCGAAATGAGGACGCAGCATTTGATGATCCAGGAAATGGAGAATATCAGGGCGGAAATCGCCGCCCTGAGAACGCAGACCACCATGTTGAACGTGAGGTCCCAATCGAGTACGAGGGCAATCAATAGCTCTAAAGATCTACCTAGTTTGGCGAATCCAGCTAGGGTAAAGAAATTGACGAAGTTTTTTGGCGATGAGCCGCCATTGTTGAGGTTATTTTTGAGAAAATTAGGATACGAGGTGAGTACAAAAGATATCCCAATACCAATTCTGCTTTTTTTTTGTAATTTTCGATTTTAATTTCAGAAATACGCAACTGTTTTCGAAAACGAAAGGATAGGAATGGTCGAGCTTCCGTATCTAACAGAAGAACGTCTGCAAAAGCTGGGTGTACCGCTGGGACCACGCCTAAGGATCATGCAAGAGGCTCAGATATCAGTTTGTAAAGACACTACGCTATGTATCGTGTGATCCATACGCTTTACGAACTTGTAAATAACTTTAAATGGCGGCTCTAACATAAAACGTCGGATTTTCTACATGCATTAATTCATTTCTAAGACATTAAATTTCGTTCCCAGTGATTAATTTTCTACAATTTCCATAAAGATCTTGTAAAAAAGAAGTGTGTATGATGACTATAATTTTGTACGTAGTATTTATTTATGACGTATATATATTTTCATTTCTCATTTAAGTCATTGCCAATTGTACCAAAGAATATCACTTTTTTATGTTTGTATCTAATGTTGTATTCGATTGTCTGGGCTATTGTTATTTAATATATTTTTTTTGTTCACAAGAATATGCATATATTTATATAATTTAGTATACCTATTGTTTTTTTTTATTTTATTATTAAAAATACAACGAAACAATCAAGCTACATAAATATGATGAACAAATTGAAATAAAATAGATTTTACATGAATGTATCTTGTTTTATTGGATCCAAAAAATGTTAAAACTCGTTTGAATATTATGTATTCAGGTATGTTTAGTATTTAGTTGTGAAATTATCTTAAGACTACCAAAAGTTAGGTTTCTTCAACCGAAACTTTGGTATAAATTAGGCTCTGTTTTCGCAAAGGCAAGGCGCATCTTCTGATAACGACAATTTGAAAAGAACAATGTCAAGTTACAAATAAAAACTGATATACACTCCGCCAAAAAAGTATCGCATAAACTAAAAAAGGTCATTTATAAGCCAAGATATTTTTATACGTTCACAAAAAGTTTGCCTCGTGTATGTGAACTATAAAAACACTAACAAAATCATGGAACATGGCTCTTTTACTTTTTTTTTTTTTTTTCTAAAAGAACACATTTAGAAAAATGCATATGTGTAAGGTTTGTTCAGTTGTTTATTGGAAGTCTTCCTATACGGACAAATTTTAAAGTGCGGAGTCAGAGTTCTGTACCGACGCTTTTAAAACTAAAATGAGCAATTTAACTTCAGAACAAGTGGCTGCTATAGTTGCTTTAATCGAAGATGGACGATCTCAAGCATACGTTGCTAATTTGATGAACATCAATCGGTCAAGTGTTTCTAGAGCTGTAGCCAGATATAGGGAAACAGGCAATTACAGTAGAAGACCTGTACCAGGGCGTCCAAGATGTTCTACTCGCCAAGATGACCGCTCTTTACTACTACAAGCATTACGTCGAAGACATGTAACTGCGAGACAATTGCAGAACGACTTGGCTAGAGTCAGAAGTACTCAAACTATTCGGAATAGGTTACGACAGAGTGGATTAAGAGCTAGAGTAGCTGTAACAGCCCCTCGTCTCACTAAGAACCACCGAGTGGCTCGCTTAAGGTTTGCCAGAGAACATGTAAATTGGAACATTAATGACTGGGCCAATATACTCTTCACAGATGAGTCAAGATTTGGTCTTTACACCTCAGATAGGCGTATCTCAGTGTACAGACGAGACGGTGAGCGCTATTCGCAGTGTAATATCAGACCTAGACCTAATTTCGCCGGTGGCTCTATTATGGTTTGGGGAGGCATCTGTTTAACAGGTCGTACAGAGTTAGTACCGGCAGACAGAGGTACACTGACTGCCCACAGGTATATAACGGACATTTTAGAAGAACATGTAGTACCATATGCGCCAATTATAGGAAACGAATTCATGTTAATGCACGATAATGCACGACCGCATGTTGCAATAATCGTCCAGGAATACTTTAACGATGTTGGTATTCCAGTTTTAGATTGGCCTGCGGTAAGTCCGGACATGAACCCAAAATGTTGCCCCAGCGGACCTGCATGGACTAGAAAATGCTCTCCGTGACGAGTGGGAGAATTTGGATCAGGCTTATATACGGAGGTTAATCGAATCTCTGCCGAACCGTATGCGAGCGGTCATAAGAGCCAGAGGTGGCAATACTCAGTATTAAAAGCTACTGTTATGACATTTTCCTTTCCAAAATTATAATTTCTTGTTTTAATAAAAATCTCAAGTATGAGTTCTTGTTTTTATTTGGCTTGTATTTTATTTAAACAATCATAAAGATTATATCTTAGAGCGCATTAAAGTATATTTACAACTTTATGCTACGAACAAAGATTATGCGATACTTTTATGATTCAAAACTAAATTATGCGATACTTTTTTGGCGGAGTGTATAAAACAATTTTATATTCTTATAAGGTATAGATAACCTTGTAGGTGTTACTATAATCTCGCTAGTGCCAGTTAAGTTCTAACAACAAGCTAACTTTTTTGGAAAGTAATTTTCAGCTTTATCACATTCATTATTACTAAGTCTCTCATCGGCAAATTTATTCACTTCTTTCTTTGCCTGCCTTTGAGTCTTTAATCGATAAGATTCCATTCTGTTATTATTCTGGTTACCGAACTTTTGTCTAACATACATTTGTAACCAGATTATCTAACCGCGTGTGTTCTTTATTTATTAGCATCCTAGATATTCAAAGATTTCTACCTCTTCGAAAGTATATTGTTCTATTTGTGGTGTGAGGATGTTACATTCCTTCTTCTGGTCCATAACAGATGTTTTGTTTACTTTTCATTTGTTTACAGATCTCTTTTCGTTGCCTCTTTCACGATTGTGAGGAATGCTCATTGACGCTCTAATCAAAATCAAATCGATTTCTTTAATGTATTATTTTCATCTAGATCTGCTCTGCTTTGCCTGCATAACTTGCCAAAGGCTTGTCTAAAATCGATGAGGGGACTGTCGTGTTCATGGCCCTTTTCGGTAGTCTATCTTAAAATGTAGACTGCATCAGTTGCTGATTTGCCTTTTCTGGATCAACACTGTTGTGAGAGTCTTTCTTTTAATACTGTTATCAATATCTTACAAGTAACGTTCAACAATGTTATTCCTCTGTATGTCGCGCATGTATTCATGTTTCTTTTTGGTGCTGCCACTAGAGTTCCCTGTTTCTAATCGTCCTGGAATCATTTAGTGTATTTTGAAGAAGATTATACATGCATATACATAGGGAAGGAAGTTTGATTATATTATTTCGACAATGCAAAAGCTTTTGTGTAACCGTTCGGAAGCCATGTACACATACATCAAGCAGCTAAATCTTACCTCTAGTTGTGTTTTCTTGGCATTCATAAGTATGTTTGCGTCTTTCTCAGATTCCAAAGTAATTTACTATGTTAAAGTACTAGAGCAATGATCTAACGTTCAATCTAACGGTAGAATGCTCCCCACTTCTTCATTCCATTTTGAAAAAAATTCAGACGTTCCATTTAAGAAATTAAAATAACATGGATCGAACTTCGCAATAATATCAATTGCCTACTTGCAGAAGCTAATTGATGCAATAACTTCTTTCGTGTATTGCTGAAGACTCCAAGAAATACTAAATTGACCAAGATCTGAATCGTAGCTCTGGCATGTAAAGCCGTTAAAGAACAGCAATATTTCGCCAAGAACTCAAATTATCTCAGAAACCAAGGTAGATGGAATATTGAAGAAAGCTACAGACAAAAGCGAACTTGAAGAAAAATCAAACTTGTACCTTTACAGCGGAAACTAGACATTGTAACTTGACATTGAACTCACCTCGTAATATATTTTATTCAAGAACTTTTTCTCTAAGTTACTCTGAAAATTAATCACCGCCCCCTTACGCACCACTTGGAAACGCTGTATAAAATTTTACGTCATAACGATTATCAAAACCACCCGGGACGCCTACATAGGGCAATATCATTTCCTCCTCTAAATACAAAATATATCTTTCTTCCCTTTCTACCCATTTCATCCGAATGCCAGATCCTCCTGCTCTATTTTATACCGTGGACCAACTCGAACATCGCCAACTATCCTAGACATCCTGGCGCCTATGAGATCTCGTAGAATCTTTCGCAGAAGAAGCGCTAGATACGAATAGTCAGTGCTTTCGACATCCTGATCGTTACTACTAAGGTCCAGCGAGAAAAATTAGAGATAGCGGTCGATTGGAAAAATAAATTTTATTTGTTAACGTGTTCTAAAAATTAGTTTTTGAGATGGGTAAGTCGCTATTTATCGTCATTTTCTTTTCATTCATGAAAATTTATTTTCGAGTACTTCCTTTACGATGCGTTAGTATTTTCTTTATTGGGAAATAACTTTTCCTTTAACTTTATTTTTTTTGTAAAAAGTTAATGAATTCCTTCAACAAATCTACAATACAATTATTTTAAGTAGGTATTGGTTTCATGAACTGCCAAGTTCAAATTACTAAATTCATTAAATTCTAAGCTCTGAATTTACAAAAGGTTGTCCACTAACCTTTTTGAGTTTATTAAAATTTCTCATTTATCATTCTAATTCAATATAAATTCTAAGTTTTTTTTTTTTTTTGTTTGACAAATTGAAAAAAAAATTACAAACGCTGTAATTGATTCGTATTAATGAAATGAGGATAATATTAATATTATAAGCAGTTGAATTCTGTCAACAATAAAATAATAAAACGAGAGCATCGTCACTTGTTTAAAAATTTATTTCGTTATTATCGACATGTTAGAAACCCCTTCGAACCCCTTGTTCTACATTTGTAAAGGGATGCGATGTTGTACTTTCGGAAAGGGGATGCTACGAATCTTTGCGCAGGACAAAGATTTCTGGCATTCAATAATTTGGAATAGAACATTCAACTTTTCGTAGGTCACTCGCACGATTACTGACAAAGACAGCGTTGTAATATACCGGTGGCGGGAATATATCCATCCCGGAGATTGTGCCTTTGTGAATGGTTTTATGGGGATGGTTACATAACTTTGCAACTATCCAAACTTGTATCCTGTAAACCGAAAATGCTATATACAAGGTTTCGAGCCTCATAATGAGCACTTTCGCTCGAGACCTGTAGCCTTTCCAATAACAGTTTGTGAGACTAGGATCAGTCATTATTCTTTTTTTTTTTACTGAATTCGTTGTTTTTAAACTACGTAATCGGTCATGTTAGTAATATAATAGCATTTTTGTCCCGATTGGAATGGTGAAGTACTTTCGGGAAGTCTGCCTAGTCTTCTACAAAAAAGTAATAATTTCATCCGCCTTTGTCTTCTCTATTTATATTTCTTCAGTATTTTGTCAAGTGTAGACAAGTGATTGGGTTAAGCACGACGTGGATATAACTGCTCGTAACATTCTTTTGTTCTTGTAGAACATTTTCGATATATCAAGTAAGCAGCAGCATCATTGTGAAAAAAAATCTTAACAGGTAAAAAATTTCGAAATGTTGTGGCATTAACTGTGAGACAATAGTGACGCAGAGAGTTCAAAATACTCTCGGAATAATTCTATCAATAACTATGTCGAAGCTATTTTGGCATTATTTTTTTGGTTATTGTTTCGAGACGTTTTCTGATGTGTTCTGTTACAACTTTCTCCTTTACGTTTTTTCTAAACTTAATTACAGAGATATTTTAATTGATCTTGGGGCTATTTCCTCCGTTTGTTGGATTTTTGAAAACCGAAGACATTCTACTGCTGTCTTCGCAGGGTAACGGCTTCATATCTCGTCCAAATCCAGAGTTATCTAGGCTATAATCACATTATCATTCGCGTTTGACGCGTCATTACAACCTCCGGTTCGAGCCTCACTATATAGAGAGAAAGTGGAAAATCTACAAACTTGAAAAAGTCATTTCACCCGTTCAGAGCGAATGCTAACAAAAAAAATAAAATTGCGTGATACATATCAATGTATGTATTCTCTGAATTTTCGCGATCATTCCTTGTCAATTGATAACATATTTAATTAATTTCACGAATAGACCCTTCCTTTATGCTGCTATAATAATGCTCATCGTTTGCTTGTATCTTACAGAAAGTCTTACTGTCCAAAAATGGCTTTGGAAATGGTCACTCAGAGCTGGTGTCGTATCCATCGGAGCCTTCACAATGGTAAAAACTTTATTCTACCAAAAAACCATGTAATAGTGGAATTTCTTTGAAACATTTCAGATGTCATCAATTACCTATTTTCTATACTTTACAATACAAGAAGCAGCGTCGCCCTTCGCTTTTGAGTTGTCTAGGATGCACATTGCAGCTGGCTTGATACTAATAAGCACCAATGTGAGCCTGTTCTATGGCGGAGTGAAGGTAATATACTTTGAGCAGGATCCCTTGCGGATTAATATATTTACCTATAACATTTCAGGAAAACAGAATGTGTCTTATACCAGCTTTAATGTTTGGCGGTACCGCGATTAACGTAATAATATTTGCGTTGCTGACATATTCTCTGGTTGATCCATTCGCTTTACTGTTTATTTTTGCTTTGAGTAAGTAATTTTGCTTTTTAAAAACGAACATTGTGGATGCTCCCGTGTTTTGTTACGCATCACAATCTAAGCATTTTAATATCACAGACACCATTCATTCTATTGGTTTAAACTAATTTGCTATCGATTTAATTGGTTTACTTCACGAAATAACGATTATCTGTTATAGTACCGCTGATATACTGCTGGATGGTCGTCTACAGTTTCTATGTGGAATTGGATCCTCGACGAATGCAATATCCAAGCAATACGGTGATCTCCTACGCGGGACCTATTTCGGAACCTACCGAGCCTGTTAAACATCCAGAAGTTGTTTAATTCTTTATGTTAAATGTTGCCAAGTGCGAATATTAAATTTATTGTTGCTTAATGCGATTCTGTGAAGAGAGTTAAGACGATTCTATCACATTTTTTGCATTCGAATCATTCGATAGAAACTACAAAAATGATATGCATCTACATGTAGTGTAAGCAATGTAGAATAATTTGTTTAATATTTTGAAATGAAAAAATTGATTACATAACGCAGCACTTGCATATGAAGGTTTAGTACAATTTTTTAGGAAAAACATAATTTTTCTGTAGGTCATTTTGCTTATACATTCCCATAAGTTACGTCGATCGTTTTAGATAACATGTGAACGCGACAATAAAAATTTTACGAAATAAAAAAATGAAATTGTTTTATTTTCCCCGACTATAATAACAATTGCGGAACAGAATTATTGTGTTAATGTCTATAGTTAGCTGAAGATCAATTAAATTTGGACATCTTTGCATTAAGTGTCAAATATGGAATATAAACATATTATATTAACGATCGTATACAAAGTGATCCTTGCAATGGAAGAAAACATTCCCAAATAGGTTCAGACTGACCAAGGCTGTTCTTGTGCTTAAAAAAAGCTAACCTAGCGACATGAATAATTTCAGACCAGCGTCTTTAGTTTCTGTATTCAGCAAGTATCATAGACAAAATTCTCAACCATCGTTTGTGTTCGTATCTTCAAATATACAATATAAATAGAGAGGACAAAGGCAGGTGGAATTATTCCTTTTCTGCAGCGACTAGATAGACTCGATAGCTACAACTGCTACCATTTTGGATAGTTTCTCATCTTATCCTATTCTAGCAAGAAGTCAACTTCGTGTCGATTTTGTTTGAAATCCTACGCCTACCGATACACAGAATAGGTATCCACTTACAAAAGATCGACGAACTGGTTCTGTTCTTGATGTCAAGACGGTCATTACGAGAATATATTGTCATCGGTCACATTCTAAAATTGTCCACGCAACGAATTGTGACAAAAGACCTTCGTCTGTATGCACATAATTAGCCAATCAAAGGCGCCGAGTGCAGTGAAACAACGAATTTTGTCAAATCATATTCATTGACAAAGCCCATTTTCACATCCGTGGTTACGCTAACAAACAAATCTGTCGCTTTTGAAGACACTACAATCCTCGAAGGATTATGGAGAAACCGCCGTATCTTCGTTGCGTAACCGTTTGATGTAGATTTTCATTTCAAATTATCCCCTGATCTCGTTTTTTTTTTAATACAATTAAAAAAGAGCACTTGTTAATATTATCAGATGTTAATTAACTTTCTCTGGTCCCCTCTGGAAGATACGAACTTTACGAAGCTAATCTCTCCAACAAGATGGCGCTACTTGCTACACTGCTAAGGATTTAATGCACTAAAAATTTCGTAGCTGTGTAACTTCTCGCAATGGCGACGTTGGTTGGCCCTCAGGGTCGTGCGTTTTAACAGCACTCAACTTTTTTCCATTAGCGTTTGCTTAAGGATCAAGTCTATAGAAATAATCCACAGATAACAGACGATTTAGAAAATAATATTTGCACAGTTATCGGCGAAATTAACTTGAATACGTGTAACAAAATAATTTAAAATTTCCAAACCAATTTGCCACATGCGAGAGACGCAATGGACATATATCAGATAGCATTTTACGATACATTTCTATGAGAATTACCTGCTCATTTTTAATGTGTTTCATGTTTATGGTTTAATCAAATACGTACAAGCAAATCGTTTTAAGCTAAATTAAATCTGCAACTCGTCGAAGGAAGACTTATTAACAGGCAACAGCCACGCTGACGCCACAAAAGTTCACAATCAATAACCGAGAGACAGACTTACTTTAGTCTTATGTAGAACTGGGAGCTAGAAGATTGAAGCGCGTATCGCCGATTCTAGATGGAAAATTACAGAAAATAAATTATATACAGTGAGAAACAAGGATGCCCAAGAAATTTTGTTGTTATTTCTCTTTAAAAATTGGATCAATTGTGGTTGGAACAATAACAAGTGTAAGTTTGGATAAATTCCTACAGAAAGATAGATTATTATTGGTTTTATAGATGTTATGTGCTGTGTGGCTGGGATATAATCTACATCAATATTTTACCACTATTAAGCTGCAAGAGCTGCATATAACTGAAGCTAAAGTTGTTCTCAGTGGAACTCTATTCATAATAAGTGTGACGGAAATATTTGGAGCTTATATGGTAAGATAAGTTTAAAGGATACACTTGATACCAGAGTACTTGTAAATAGCGCTTGCGTAATACATTTTTGCAACTCAGGAACGTATACAACTTTAATTTTACGTCAAAATAAACAGTACCGAGATGTAAAACGCAGCTGGGTAAAACATAGGAAAATGGCGCCATGGCTTTTCAAATAATTGAAAAACGGTTCATATAAAAGAAACAAACAATCATTTTTTTTGAAAGTGTTTCGTGAACGAGCAACTTCTATGGTTTTGGTGATTTTGGGTTTAGCGGTCAGGTACCAACGTTTCTTTATGATGCTTCATTACTGAAAGCACGCTGTAAACAAACTACTCGATATTTTTTACGCCGTTACCTACATTCAAGGGCGTTACGGACAGAATACATTCTTTTGTGAAACTTCTAAGAATTGTTTACTACTCACCAAACTTACAAGTGGACAAGCAATAGTTCTGCAGTAGCATCTGGTATTCAATTACAGGAATCCGTCTTACCAGCATCTGACCATCCATTACAGGAATCTGTTTTACCGGTATCCGGTATTCAATTACAGGAATCTGTCTTATCAGCATCTGCCTTTCCATTACCGGAATCTGTCTTACCGACATCGGGTATTTAATTACAGCAATCTCTCTTATCGACATCGGACACTATGGTCCAAGAATCTACCTTACCGACATCGGGTATTCCATTACCGGAATCTGTCTTACCGGCATCCAGTATTCAATTACAGAAATCCGTCTTACCGGCATCTGACCTTACATTACAGAAATCTCTCTTATCGACATCGGCCACTATAATACAAGAATCTACCTTACCGACACCTGGTATTCAATTACCGGAATCTGCCTTACCGGCATCTGCCCTTCCATTACAGGAACCTGTCTTACCGACATAGTAGTTCGCCCCGTGGCCACAAGGGGGTGCCACAATCACCAGAATCTTTGTGTGTCACTTACACATTGAAACTCCCATAAGGAGGGAACCTCTCTCTCTAACACATTGAAATTCCGTAAGGAGGGCTTTAAACCAGCGAATTATATCTACTTTTGTGGAATGATAAAAGTGTCAGTATTCACAGAATCAAATCAAGAATAGCGAAGAATAATAAACTATTTTCAGCAACTGGACCAAGTACTCTCTAATCATACCTAATCTAATGACCTGCAACTTAAACATGTAAATTATTCAATTTAAACAATAAATATAACTATACTTTGGTCATTGTTTATTTTTACCAGCACTCCATTAAAGGTAATAATTTCATCAAATTTAACCGATTTTTTTAGAAAAACGATTGGTTGATCTTACCATGGTTGCTAATATGCGGCTCTGGATTAGCGATATCTCCCCTAATTCTATTCGTCATGATATTTGTGAACCTAAATACCACGTTTTTTGTTATTGGATACGGTAACTTTACTTACTACACACTTATCTGAATAAAATAATAAATTTTCAGCTATTTCCTTATATTGGTGGTTATGTGTCTTGTCGTATTATCAAGAATTATGTTTGCGAAACGAAGAAAGCGTACTCAACCGGTTCTTCACCAAGTTTTACGAAGCCTTAAGTTTGATTGATGCGTATTTCAAGCTATGTTGGTCTAGGGGAATCCATCAGAGGAGCCTGCAAGAGAATTGATACATTTTTGGTTTATTATGAAAAGACCTGGAATTGTCTGGTTTATATACCTTGAAACATTTTTTTTATTCTTTAATAAAATACCGTGGTTGAACTGCTTCTGCTAGTTTGACTCATGCTATAAAGAAATAAAAATAATATTTTTGGAAATAAGTACTTCCGTTATTAAACCCTAAATATAACTATGTAACATCTGTACTGCTAATAAATAAACAATAAATAAACAAATAATGACAAGTTATTTATAGTGAAGCCGACGAAGAATGGGACACCGTAATATCTCAAAAACGAATTCAGATTTCAAAATAAATTTCAAAATCTCTTCTCTCAAATCTAAGTCCTTTAGACTACTTTCTTTGAGTACAGGTAAATACAATCTACGACACACATTCCGGAAATGTCAAGCGCTTCTGCCAGCATAGAGTCAAGAACTTTACGCAGCCTGGACAGTCGCGATTAGGCATTGTCAAAAATGATGAAGGAACTTTTGAGCACTTAATTTAATTAATTCGATCTTGAATACATGAATATAGGTGTCAATATATGTGTATATTCTATTATATAGAATGCAAAAATAAGTTAATTAGTGAATTCTACTACAAATGATACAAAATTTAGTCGCTGCAAAAAAGGAATAATTCCACCTGCCGTTGTCCTCTCTCTATTTATGAATGATCGTCTCAAAGAAATATATGAGATGAAAACATTTTTGATAAGCACTTATTAACAATATATTATAGGTATTGGTCCTTATCCAATCGATCCCATCGATGGGAATGATCAGCGTCGCTTTTACTCCAGAAAAGTGCCAGATGGATAACTACTCCAGACAGTTTTCAGTAATAAGTGTACAAGTTTCCAAGTGCGAGAGTTAAATCTGAGATGCCAAGTGACCCTTGTGTTACAGTAGAGAAAGTACTTGTAAGTATATGGTGCATTGCAGATCGTTTCGCACTACGGCATGGGAAATTTCCGTATTCAGCACGTCCAGAATCTTCAGCAGGATAATTATGCTTTGCGGTTGAATTTTTGCATTTGAATAAACAAAGGCTGTACCCTTTATAAATACATGTTGTTCACTGATGAGACTCAATTCACTCGTTAGGCATATAAAATGGCCACAATCGATATCGTTGTTGAAGTGAAAATCTATCAAAAATCGGTGATAGAAAGTAGCTTTTAGTATCGATTCAGCATTGTGTACTTGACTAATCTTAACAATCGCTTTCCACAACTGCCTTTGGGGATGGTTGGAAGCCGTTGGTTCACGCAACAAAAGTCAAGTTTAATTTGTCAATTGTTCAGCACTCATAAGTGAAAACCATCGCGTACTTCAAGGAATTAACCATACAATTCGCAAACGAGTGGGTGCACCAATCGAAGGGCGGTGGAGTGCTCTTCTCTAATCACTCTATATATGATGAGAGACGGATATATAGATATATACACGAACGAGAAACATAGTCATGCCATCTAGAAGTCAATGACAAAAAGTCGAATACAGATGCCGAACCTGTTCTGGAGCAGCTCTTTGACTGCTGATTCCAAGATGGGACAGCGCATGCTTTTATCCCGAGCCATTTATTATTGTCTATTCACTATGTTATATATTTTTAATACATCATAGCAGGATTGTTGCAGACACGTGTGTATATATGCAAGTAACAAAACGCTCATACGCTACGTCATCTTATAAATTAATACATATCCGTAGTCGTTTGTTGACGGAAACCTTTCCGTGTATAATTTTTCGATACTTCCCGTACGCTAAATTTATTATTTTCGTAAACGTGTGCCATTTTGCAACACGCAAGAACAATTTAATCGCACATTCTACTCAAAACGGTCGAACCGAAATTCCCGTGGATTTCTAAACAACATCGCACATAAAGTCTAACGTTCATAACGTAGGTGTAAATGTCCATTTTTACACGTTCTGCGTGTACACCTTATAATAATAAATAATAAATCGATAGTAATTTCAGTTCTTCGTAGCTTGTTCATCTCCAATACTTTCGCCTCCAGCTCTTGATGAAGGTCCAAGGACGTTACAAATTTACCTTAACCTCCCCAAATATTACCAGAGCCCAAGAGAGTTTCCTAAATGGCTCGGTCAAAGGCTCATATTCATACTTAAGAGCAAACAAATAGCGCCAGATACTCCTTTATAAAACTGGTTTCGATTGACTTATTATTAAAGGAAAATATCCAGAGAAGAAAATCTTGGTTATTTATGAAAATGACAAGATATATTTCGCTGTTTATAATGAAAATAAGCCAGCAATTGATTTGAGTAGAGGGCCGTTTCAGAAGAGTTGAAGCCAGGATCGAATCTACACGGAATGTAATAACTGAAGATACGTAATATGCTGATAAAATTTAAAAAAAAAAACTTTATTTTTATAATAAAACTTTATTACAAAATATCGTCTTCTTTCATAGATTCAAAAAAATTCTCCTTTCTTAGATTACAAAAAAAAAAAACAATTTATCTTCTACTGCTTCCATCTTATATACAACACAGTTTATACTTAACTACTAAAAGTTTCTATCACAAGGTCATCATTAATTACTTTTTTTTTAATAATTTCAAGCTGACGAACTTTAATTAAAAAAGTAAAGTAAAATACGCAACGACAATAATTTACAAGATAAACGAATAACACAGCGACGGGGTTTATTTCTTCTACCATATGACGACCACAATGTAAACGCGAAATTAACTAAATATTTAGCTAGCTAAGAAACTAGTTATGTATTTATGTGTATTATGCATTTAATAGAGATAACTGCAATTTACATTTATATGTACAGTTTACCTCACGAGGAACTGAATCTATCGATATGTGAAAGAGTACAAATTGTAAAATTCTGAAAACTTGATAATATTACTTGAAAACATTAATTAAAAGTTTTCTGGTTATACCGGTTATATTTGAAATATTTACCTTTTTTTTTTTTAATTTTCTGGACAGATGGATAAATGCATGCAACTTTTATAATTGTGAATGTGTTCAACATGGAAAATTTAAACTATCCAGAATCGCCAGAATTTTTCGAAAAGATTATGCAACGTTTCCGAAAATTACCATTAAACGTTCAAATGAAAAAAAGTCAAAACTTTTTTTATATACAAGAAATTACTTTATTTTTTGTCATCTTAATTGTATTTGACAGACACGCTGTATGTGTTCCATTTGAAATAATAAACTTGACAGCTACTTCCTCTATAACCGGAAGTCTTTCATGTATCGATCAGTGTAGGGAAATTACTAAATTTTCTAAGAGAGACTCGTGTTTTATCGACTCTCGTGGCAATACGAACCTCTTCTCATTAGACGAATATACACGAGTGTATCTGATCTCTCTGCAAAAATTAAGTCACTTCCAATACTTTGATCATATCACTGATATCGATCCACGCAGTTGCTCGCGGGACGCCTGTATATTGATGGTTATGGACTAAGTCAAAATGCCAACAACAAAAAATGCATCGAAGTTATACTTATATTGAATATTATGTGTAAAATTAAGAAAATAATGTCCAAATAAGAAAAAGGACATAAGAACAATTTGTAATTGTAACGTCACAAAAAGTGTCAAACGGACTATCTAGTTGCAAATTTGAGATTAAGTTTTACGCTTAGATCTTTTTCTTAATTGAACATATTGATAATGGATTGTAAATTAGGTGCTTATAAATTATGTAACAACACTGCATTAATATTATTGATTCTTAGTAACAAGCGAGCAAATGAATATGTAGATTATGTAAGAGAATATGGATATTGCATGGGTTAATCTATTATCTATGATAGGTGATAGCCGTAACAGGTTGCTGTATTGTTGTAAATGGATTGTATATGTCGTTTTCAGTCGAAATGTCAAGGTACACCAATAAGAAACTCTTGAACCACTAGCAACAAAAAACATCAGATTTGTCTTCGCATTGATAACATTTCACTTTGTACTCTTTTTTAAGCATAACTCCCACAATCTAATTTTAAATTTAATTAGCCCTGGCAAAGGTTATCAACTGTTCGAAGGAATTTTAATGAGTCAGTTTAGAATGTCTTCGAATGTTACAACAATAAGATAAATAAATAAATCAAGCAAATAATAAGAAATTACATAAACAATCCACCTACCCACTTCACGTGATATATTGCTTAATATACTATCGCTGTCCGGTTAATATAAAAGAAAGGATATCTGCCGGCGACGTCTGCCGGCCGCGAAATTATCACACGACACTTTTTCGACTTCCACGTAAATATAATATATAAAATAAGAATCAAAAAAAAAAAACGAAACAATAATAATAAATAAAAAAAATCATCTTCGACGAATACAATTATTACCTAAACAATCGAGGAACCGATTATCGTAAACTTCGATTATCCGAATCTAATCCGTTCGGATTTACGGTTTTTTATGGGATATAATTTAATTGTTTTTCATATTTCCCCCCGTTTTATTCTGGACCATCTTTTCACTTAGAAGCTAAATAATGAGTCTTCGTTGTTTTTTTTTTTTTAATTAAAAATAGTGACTAGTGTTTCTATTCTTCCATCTCCTTCCTGAACTTCATCTTAACATCATGCTTCATACTACGGCCTCCTTTTCCTCCTTTACGTGATCCAGTTGGATTAACATTTTTCTCCTATCACCTCTTATGTACTTCCTGCTTTTTCCATCCTACTCGTTGTCTCCTTTTCCATTATTTTAATCTTACGCTTATTATCACACATTGTTGTACATACAAAGTTAATAGTAGGAATGATCGCGGAGTAGCGCGTGATTAACTTTTAGCGCAGTAAGCGGCGAGTTCCTTGTACGAGCATGATTTCTTACAGCATTCATCGTATGCACCTCGTCTTCGTCTTCGTCGGAACATCAACAACGATTGGGCTTCTTCTCTCGCAAGAATGACTTTCACAATACCTCTGGGCTCCAATGTTGTTGCCAATGTTGTTGTGGTTAGCTCTTTTTCCGTATCTGTATCCGAATTCGCATCGATACTTCGTGTATATCGAGATCGCGTTGGAACTGAAAGAAATAAGGAAAATTACATTCACGTCCGCATTTTTTTTTTTAATATGATAGGTATCCTCGAAAGCTTTCGAAAACAAAATTATAAGATTGAATATTTTTAATAAACGCCCTCACACTAGATGTAGAGAAGAACTTTTATTAAGTTGAGATGCTTGTAGGAAGTTCATCATTGTTATTTCTATCAGATCAGTCAACTACATCCATATTAATGTTTCAGATTTTGACTTTGGATATTTGACTGGGTGATTGAAGCAATCACAGGTAATTGTTTTGGTTGGTATATTATTAAAAACCTTGCTTTCAATGAAAAAACTATTTGTAAAGAATTTTACAAATAGTTTTTACTTTGTATAAAACTTTATAGTTTTTCCTTTTACATTAAGGATTTAAGGAACTGCTTGAAATTACTTTGATATTATTATACAGAATGTTTGGAAGAACGATACAAAGCTTTGAACATTTAATAGATGGTGTAATTTGAAACCAAACTAACTATATTTATTTTAATCCAATGCTTATTGGATATCGGGATAAATTTTAATTTTCCGGCAAAAATTAGCCATTAACAACAATAACTTTTATGGAAGCTTAATGCATCCTTCTTTGAAAAAGAAAAGCAATTAAAGCTTGAAGTTGTTAAAATGTAGAAAATGTAAAAGTTACAAAATGTAGACAAAAAACTTAAATTTTTTCTAAATAACTTTCATTAGATGACTCTAAAGGAAAATACATTAAACTTCCAAACAAAAACAATTGTTCGAGTAATATCATGAAAATAAAAAGAATTGTTAACAATTTTAAATATTAATATTTAACCGTCAAATTGTGTCAAAGAATCAAATTTTGGTAAAATATGAAATATCTTAAATTCCAATTAAATTAAATTATATAGCTCATAATGACCTTACCTAGCGTCTGTTTAAGACGTTACATCGCCCTTCCAAACACCCGGTGCATTATGTTACGTACTTAAAACAAACAAAGGATCTGTAACTAATTTGTATCTGTAAGTTAGTTACAAATACACACAAAAATCCTAATTTTTTTTTATGAGATTTGATGGTTTTTGACTAAAATTCTGCAAATTTATGAACGATTTTACATACTACAACATATATCCCGAAAACAATATAGCTATTAACCTGTATGATATACTTGCTAGCTATTCATTTAAAAGTAGCGCCGTTCTATGCAACTACTTAGGTACAATGTTGACAAATATTGTAGAACATACATATGTACTGTCCACGATCATGGTTCTTCTATTAAATTCTGTGCTAGGACTCGGGATATTTAAAGACTAATTTTTTCCAAAATTCTTGACAATAGAATGTTATAATGATAAAGGAGAAAAATCATCTTTGAAAATATACAGAAAAGCTTGAAAAAGGTGGATTATTAAATCAGTTGGTTGCCATAGCAACTAAAGATCTGCAAATGCAATAAATAGCTTTAAATTATAGATTAGAAAATAAATTGCCAAATAATTTTTGTTCGAGAATGGAATGGTATTTCGTAATCAGAAACATTAAAACATCTAAGGAAGTGACCTTGAAATTTTACACAAAGTTTCAAATATATTCGATACAGTAGAACCTACGTAAGACGGCGGATAAGATACTAGATGAGAGTCTTACTTATTTAAAAGTTTCGTAAGTAGATTATACAGACACGGGCGACACACACCGAGATAGATCACTTCTACGGTATTTTTCAGGAAAATATCTTTAACTAGGTAACCAAATTAAATTAACAATGAGAAATATAAAACAATCACCTAAGCTTATGACAAGCTTTAGAAAACATCTCGTCGGATGTTTAAAAAAAAATGATCAATTTATATTAAATCGACGATAACATATTCCATCTGTAAAGATAATGAAAAGATACATTTGGATACACAGATCAAGAAGAAATTTAAGAGTCTGATTTGAGCAAATGGAAGCGAATTTGGAACAAAGGTAAGCCAGTTAGTCAGCATAACAGAGGCAGTAATAGAAAGGTCAACAAAAGACGAAGACATGTATGAGGAGTCTGATTTAGATGCGTGTGGAAGTGAAGAGCATAGAAATCATAAATAGAAAAAAATAGAACAGAACAGAAAAGAAATGGTGAGAGGCGACTGAAGACATCAATACACCAGATACTAATAATAACGTAAGCTACCGCGGCCAGAGTCAGTTAAAACTAAAGGCGTTCCCGATTTGGGCAGTATCATAGTTAATCAAGAACTCTACACTCTTTCTCACAGATGCATATGGAAGTTTCTTTGGGACAAGGGAAGGTGGCAGACCACAGTTAGATAGGTAACTAGGTTCGTTTTGCCTCTGAATTATCGTGCTAACTGTAGCCGACCAACTTCGCTTCTTTTGAACCATGGCACGATCCAAGCCCGGAACTCGTATAATTCTAACACGCATGGTACCCATAAGATAGCAAGGTCTTGAGAAAGAAGAAGAACAAATTTCAAACTGTTATTTTAATCTAATTAGTTGTTTAAAACATTACCAGCAGATGTTCATATGAACATTCTCAAAGTCCTAAAATATCACGCTATGCTACCCTACTCTCACTTTATACAATGTGTTCAGACACCGTATAAAATAATAGAATTTATATTACTCTAACTTACTGTTTACTTCCAGTATTATTTGATTTTTATAAGATTTTCAGCAAACGCAGCAAATTATCGCAAATTAGAATATTTAATGAAAAAAAAAATAGAAAAAAACAAAGTCAGTCTTCAAAACAAAATCATAATAGTTAATAATAGTTCACAATGTTGACGAAATCTTCTTCAATAAAAATATCACGAAAACCACTAAATAAAATGCTCCTTTTGACCGAATACTTACTTGGGGTGTTGTATTTCGAATGACAGACAAACGCCAGCAGAGCAGACAAATGTTTGCCGCACATCTGAAACGTATGATCCGGTGGGAATTTTGCCTTTGACGTCGTTTGAGTTCTGACTAGTAGAAACACAGTCACCGCCATTATTAATACTAGGAAATTATTTTTCATCTGCAACAAGAGGAAGACATTATAGTCGTAGAAACATGGAATATTCAAAAAAACATATATACAGTGTGGAATTTTTAGGAAATTTTCATATTTCCAAGATTTTTCCAGAAATTTACAAATTATTCCATTATTTTTCGAATTTTTCGAAAATATTGAAGGAAGGAGTCGTTGCTTATTGAATTCTTTAACAATTTGTCAAAACATGCAGCAGCCCAGAAGAAGCTGTATGCAACTGAGAGCGAAACGTCGATAGATTCTCGCAATTACACGCGGTTTCAACCCGGAGCCCTAAATTCTTTAAAAGAAAGGACGTCTACAACACATTGTGTTAATTTAATTTGTGCAAATAAATACAAAACCTGGCTTAAGTTTTTTAATTTTCTTTAATGCATTTATTAAAATTTGATTGCATTTTTAAGTAGTGAAACTTTGTTAATAGAGTTTTCATTATTTGTTTATAATATTCATGTGTTTGGTTACTTTGTAAGAATCATTTAAGTTCATGTTTTGAGCATAAACAAGTGAAATCCAAAATTTACGTGCTAAAACAATTTCCCGTATGATGTGGGGTGTATATAGGGTACATGGAGTAAGCAAACGTCTTAGTAGCAACTAACTTTTGTTTTTTCTTTAAATTTTTATTTCTCTTCTAAACGTGCTTTTAATGGCAATAAATAATGAGAATTCAGTCAAATCCTTTTAACGTGAATCAGAAATATCTTTATTTCGCGATGTTTTATAAAAGGTTAATTTCTTTGTTTGTTTTTTCAATACCAATGTTTATATTTGTACGATGTTTTTATACATTTTAAATAAGTTTAATTTAGTTACTCTGTAACAATTAGTAAGAAATGCAATAAACAAAAGAAGAATTATGAAATTTTCTAGTAAAGATGAAGTCCATTGTTATGAAACAAAAATCAACATAACCGACCGAACAAGGATAGTACAGCGTCACTACGTCATGATCGCATATTTTGGAATTAATAATTATCGGTGTGTTAGCATTAACATATCCTACATGGGAGAGATGAAGACAACGCTCTGGCAACAGAATCAGAAACTTATCATTAAAAATCCATTTCAAATGTACAAACAAGTTAAAATGCGAAGAGATTAAAGTGTTCAGCAACATAAAAACACGCTAATTGATTGGGAACATTAGAAACTTAATGAAGCCCTGGTTTACATCGTAAGCACATAGACGCTATAAGGTTTGCAAGAGCACGTTATAAATTCAAACATCACATTTTTACAGAAAATACATTATCACCATTGCATTTTCGAAGAAGATACCTAGAAAGCCTAACTTCAATATAGTATTAAAATAAAAAAAAAAATCTATAAGTCCATTTTATTATCTCCTGATTTTCAGTAATATTTTCAATAATTCTATTTCTTAAATACTCGATAGTTTTCGAAATATTTTCATTTCATTTCGCATATGTAGATGTCACAAAATGAGGTTACACAAAACTAAGCGGGCTAAATTTGAAAACCGGCGGACTTTTAGAAAACTAACATATGTTTTCAACTTCCGGTCCCACCGAAAGTAACGTAAACGTAATCTCCTTAAACAAACTGCCCTAATTTTTATAAAACAGTTGAATTCAAAAATTAATTTTACGTAATCCATTTCGATAGTTTTAAGCATTTTAAAAATAATTTAATTTTTAGCAAGAACATCGTAGTACTTGATGAATGATTGTTACGTGTTAAGATATAATTTATCGAAAACTATTTTCAGTATCTACGTGATTTTAAATAGAAAACTACATATATTTTTATTGAAATGCTTCATTAAATGATACATATACACTGTTTTCTTTTGATGTACCCTTTTCAAATAAATTTCCGAATACTTAATGTTGTTAATATCTAACTGCTTATTACATCGTATTGGATGAATTATCATGCAGTATTTCGTTCTAAAACTGACAATCATTGCAAAGATGTTGTGAAGAAGATGTGTGAACCACTTTACAACCACAAAATGAATGTGGCAAGCATGACAATCAATACCATTAATTCGGCTTCAAAGGTTTATACAATGTTAAGAATCGATTTCAAAAGGCCAGCGTTAGTTATAATACCAAACAAAAGCTTTTAATAAATCAATAACATGAAGGTTTGTTTCTTCCTAGCACATCTACCGCGCTTGAAGGATACAGTTCACACTTTTAAGTATTCATTACCATGTCAATTGTACCACAATTACAGATTTATAAATTTAAAAATCTTTTCGGAAAACAAAATTCATAATAATCTTCAATTTTGCTTCAAATAACTTCGTGTCAAATTGACACCATCTACAAAAAAATCGTTGATGCTCATCTTTGAGGACTAAGCGAATAACTTTGCTTGAATCAGCGTTAAGGTTGTGTTTTGATTCTTGCAAAAGCACGTCGCAATATTATGTCCAACAACAAGGCTAAAACGTCACTGAACCATCTAAACAACATCGAATTCCAAAATATCTTTATTTTCCTCGTGGAACTATGCAAGGTCGTTGTCCTAAAAGCACTGTCGTCCGTATCGCACTATAAATATCTTGACACCAATTTTTTTATGCAAAAGAAAAACAATTTGATCTTGTATTTTTGGCCTGCGTTCATGATCTAGTTAGGGCTAACCGTCTGTCGTAAACAAGATAGTAGAATGGCTAATGAACCGCCCGTCGGTTGTGTTGAGAGAAAAATAGAATCCTGTATCACATGTACGTAGCATGTTCTTATGTTAATAGTGATCAATAATAAAGAAATTTGACATTCAAAGGTAAAAAACCCAAAAACAGCTAGTAAATAATACAAGCGAAGCGTTTAGGTGAATAAACAGAAACAAGTAGGTTATGCGCGTATACAGTGACACCATTTTTATATATAAGGATAAAAAGCTAACGCGTTTAAATGAACGAGTATCCAAGTGTATTTTTAGAAAGAAAATATATAGTTTTGGGTCGGAATAATAGGAACATAATATAACGAATACAATATAATCGAAATTTTGTAAATAAAATTCTGACAATATCTTATATCAACAAAAATGGTATTAACACACGAAACTATTACAATAACAACAACAATAATATAGGTAATATGTAGAATATTATTGTTGAAATTTCTTTGTAATACGGGGGGAAACAAACGACAATATATCTAGACTTTCCCTTTAAAGGACGAAATGAATATATGAAATTTGTATCGATGAAAGGGACATACCTCTATGATGCTATAGAAAATAAAGCTAGTATCACCACTACAACAATATATTAACAATGTAGCACACATTCGATTAGATGTCATGTGGTTTACCCCGTCACCGTATCTATGGGTACTACTATTAGTGCCGTACGTCTAACATAATATGTCAGTATAATGATAAATGTAATACGTCTAACGAATGTTGAAAGAAGACTGTTCCGATATCGGATCATTTCAATAACAAAATCGTAAGCAGCAGCGCCCGGCATCATGGTATTCTAAGAGAGAGAGTTTACACCCCACCAAAAGACACAAAGATTCGTTTATTCGACGATATAAACATTATTTATAGATTAGCCTCTCTCGGCTGGTTGTTGTTTATTACGAGTTTGACCCACCTTTGGCTTAAATATTTCGAACGGGGTGCTCGACGCAGCGCCCGCTTACCAAGAATTACCAAATATCCATCAGTATCTGTCTATATTTATCCGTTAGGCCAGTCAGTGGCTAGACAGTAATAATTAGGTATGGATGTATATCAGAAATTCTAAAATTGTATGCCATAAATTTCATTAATCTCCGAAAATAAGAGTTGTACTTATCGTAAGTTGGGTAATTTATTGTCTGAAATAGATATCAATATTCCGAAGGAATTTAATAAATTATCTATTATTATTATTATCATCGGGAATTTGGAATTAGGAGTTTATCCCAGGACGCAGACCGTTCATACAATTATTTTATTTATGTTCCCCATCTTCCAGAATTATCTTCTAGAATTATTCCCGGAAACGATAGAAGGTGAACATTTCCACCTCGTAAAATAGACATATCAAGCAATCTTTCAAAAGTACTCCTGTTCCGATAAATAACGAACCAATGAATAACTTTTTTATTTTATTTTCATATTTTTGCAATTTACATCGTTATCGCGAATAAAAATAAATAAAATCATATATCTCTAAATGCGCCTCCTACAGATGTGTAGATGAGATTTTTTTGCCACCTCTACAACTATCCCCGCACCCTCGCGAAATAAGGGTCGAATGGAGAAAACAATATATCCCTGAGAGATACAATTTATTCATATGTATATACATAATTGCTGCCCCTCACTACTATTTACGCCAAAAAATATAGTGTATCGTATGAACGTGTATGTATGTATGTATGTAAGTAAATGACTAGTCTTCACAACGACTGTATGTGCAATATCTGTATTCATAGTTATATATTCGTTATGTAATATTGTAACTCATGGTAATGAAAATCATCAAAGAAATGTTAAAAACAGAAATAATCATTACAGCGCACACCTTTTATAAAAGCAGGCTTGCTGCAGGTTGAACATGTTGTTCTGCCGATGTACGCTACCGTCCATATTAGTTCGGACACCCAGTAAAATATTGTAAACTCTAATAAATGATAATATAATTGTCGTTACATATGAATATTAGGTCCTTTATGAAGTTTATATTTATACGATGATGACGTTTTATGACCCAATATAGTAATTTTCAGAAAAATCCTGCGCGTTCAGGTCGTAAGAGAATAACAATTCAGGCCGACGATGAACGTATAAAATTGCTGAGCAAGCGAAATACAAGACTGGCAGCACCAGAAGTCGCCGCCGAAATGAATTGCGACCGTCCAAGAAAAACTGTTACTTCAGTGAAAAGAAGATTAAAAGCTGCAAATTTTCACAGCTGCATTGAAACAAAAAAAAAAAACTACTTCGACAGGGAAACAGGCAAAAACGGCTACCTTGAGCAGAAACACATAGAAATTGGACAGTGGATAATCGGAAAAGGGTGCTACAGACTGATGAATCGAAGTTTGAGGTATTCGGACAATCAAGGCGCGTTTTTGTAAGAAGAGCGAAAGACGAAAGAATGTTGCAGAATTATGAGTATAGAGCTAAGTGAAAAGCAAGGAAGAAGTTCTGTGCTTGTTTAACGTTGTTTTTCCTACATCGATACCGGATACTTGAAGCTAATCGAAGATATTTTGCGAAAAGAGGGTTATTTAGAAATACGTAAATTCAATACCATCGGGGCAACGTCCAACAGGCGAAAATTTTGTATTAAGGCAAGATAACGACTTCGAACACTCAGCAGTGATATGTAAAAATTTCTTAACTGAAGAACAAGATAATGGCACTTTAAATATAATGACTGGATGCCCTAGTAAATGCTTCTTCATTTTATACAAAGTAAAAAAGTTAGTTAATAGGTCCAGCGCTATAACTACCTATGTACGAAATTTCATTTTTCCTTCCAATGGCAGTATGTTTTGTTTGCTGTTGTCGTAGTATCTAGCTACTTGGGTGCAAAACGGTGCATCAGTAGTTTAAAAACGCCAAGATCGGAATCTTTAAGTGATTGATGACAAAATTATAAATATCTCGAAATCTATTACAAATAATAGTATCAAACCCACGTTATATGCCCAGTAACTCGTTTGATTATTATAAAGCTAAGAAGAACTGTGTAGAATACGTATCAAATAGAGTGGGCGTCGAATAGAACGGGCAGGGAATACTTTAGTTTGTGACATTCACTTAGAAGAGCTTTGTCGCGATGATATTACAGCAGAATAAAGAACGAATATAATGAGTGCGTTTTTGTCGACTAGAATTTTTATGGAACAGAGTCATCGTTGAGTAGAACAGACCAGACAGAAAAAAAAATAGGCGGCAAATAGCATCGATGCTGTTCGATTTTACGCATTTTTAAATGTAGATCATCTCTTAAAAATCTAAAATTAGGCGTGAAAATAAAAAACATATTTAAGAGTAATATTTTGTTGGAAAACTTGTTCCAGGTAGTCATGCTTTATCAAGATGCTTCTTGTGTCTTCTTATTTGCGCACAAAGATTTACTGAAGCGATAAATAGAAGTATCATATTCAGTTCTACCTTGTTTCAGTATCAGCAATTCTCCTGTTTGTTCCAAGAATATACATTCATTAAACTGTTCACAAAGTCACCACCAAAATTCATAACCTATTAAATGATCTTTTTGAAAAGCATATCAATTTTTATATAGGGCACTAGTTCACATTTCCTGTTTTATTGCTATGATGCCATAACATTTACAAGGTTTTACCTATAACAAAAATAATATTAGCAAGACAATGTTAGATTGACTGAATCAATACTTTAAATTGAACGTTGTTGAGTTGTTTTTTTAAGAAAAATCAATAAAAATCAGCAGAAAAACATTCAGAAATGAAACAAAACAAGTCTGAATATAAACCATGACTAATACTATTTAATTCGATTATTGAAACTATAGAATTGAAGTTCACCTCTTACGCTTTTGTAGATGACTTCAGTCAAAGTGGGGATACCAAAAAGTTTCTAAAAAAAATTGATTAATCTCTACAGAGTTGCGGTTAAGATATCCTGTTTACCCTTTCAAAAATGCAGTAATACCAAGCGATAATAAGATATTCCGCAAACAAGCCAAAATATCTACTTATAAGCGTGTAAACACCATCCATAACAATACGATTAAAAATTCCGCACATCAAATCCTAACGAATTACGAACATTGAAAATATGTTTATAATCTGCTCCGACGAAAAAAAAAAAAAAAAACTTAAAAAAACTGAAAATAAAAAGACGCGGCGCTAACGATATTTTTATGTACCTTCAACCTTTTATCGTCTGAGGCTTTCATTCAGATCATCGATGCTCCCAGAGATTAATATATCTACTACATAAGTTACATACTATACACCATCGTATGATAATAATTGATATGTTTGGTAATTTTAATTTTATGTTGAACGTTAATTATAATAATATATTAATAGATTATGTGCCTTTGGTGTTTACATGGTGATAAGACAAGGCGCTTTCTCAGAAATGTTTTTTTTGATACGTTACGATTCTTAATCTTTTTCTTTTTTGGTTTGAATTCTTTTCATGGAACTGCGATTAATATGTAATAGGTTTATTAAAAAGGAATCACTGCGATGATATGGTAAAATTGGTGTATGATGATAGTGGTTTGGTATGCAGCTATTAGGGCAAAGTTTTAACATTGACGAAGATTTCCTTACGCGGCAAATACAAACGGAATTATGCCACATCATTGTTCACAGATCTAAAAGAAATTACTTGACTCAAAATTTAAATTTTCATCGCTTTTCAAGCACGAAGAAATTTACTTTTACGAAAATAGGTATGTATTCATCCAAAAGTAGCTTTTGAGAAGCTTCTGCAGTATTCACGATTCAAGACCAGAGACAAACACACCATATTACCATAATTCCCCAAAATTCTCTACTTTTATTTCAGGTGTTCCTTGAATGCATCACTGAAAGGCATTGCGTGCACTAGTTTAAATTTCCTCTCTACAAAATGAAACAATAACACTTAAAACAACAGTGACGTCAAGCAAATAGCTGATAATAAAACCTCACACAGAGCGCTCTACAACGTACCTTAAATTCATTCATGGATACGTGTGTATTCAAGATATACTTATTACTAGGAAACAAAATTAAACATCTTTCGTTCGAAATTAAAGATTTCTTTGAATATCGGACCAAATTCTTAGAATCGTCTAATCATGAACGTGACTCTTGAAATAATTCATTAAAAACCCGTATCGTAGTCATAGATATAAAATATCAGTAGGATGTATCTAGGATCGTTTCTGATGTAATTTTTGTTTCTGAACTTGATAACCTGCCTAAATACAAAAATAGTAATGCCATGTAGATCACGGAGTATATCTTTTAGACGTATTTTATATCTCTTAAATTATTTTAAGCCAGTATAATTAAAATTACAGTTAAAATTGTCTAAGACGGCCATTCTTGCTAGTTACTTTACCTTGGGTTACGTCCTTTTCGACAACCAAAAGTGTTGGTGTATAAATATAAAAATTATGGCAAAAGTAGCCGTTTCCCAACCTTTAATGGTGTAGACACAACATGTCACCATGATCCATAATCGTTTGTAAAGAGCTGAAATGTCGTTAGCTGCATAAATAAATATTTATGCAGGGCCTATATTCTCAAACAATACCAATACCCAGTCATAAAGACTGGTTCGTTAACCAATTGAGGTATTGACTGTTGAATCAGTTCTTTTACATGACAAACAATGACACGTTTCCTCTTATGCAACCATGAATCATCATTATATTAGTAGCAGAGAATTGATCTCGAACGTAGGTTAAGAGTTTCCTAATTTAGCAACAGGAATTTCCCTAATCAGAAGAAGAGGGCAGAAGAAGTATTTCGAATAATATTTCGATCATTGACAGCTTTCTTTTAGGACTTTGTACTATTATTTGGGACACAGGTTCTCTCTACAATCTAAATAAGACAATGGTAAAAGTTTAATGCATTTGTAAACTATGAAAGTATTAAAAATAAGTTAAGTTAAAAATTTTTTTTTATGTGTATATAAAACCTTACATAGTATACTATACTGCTGTAAAACTACAACTAAAGGCGAAGGCTGCGGCATCTGATGTTTAAACACTCTAAACACCGCTCCGTTTGGTGTTTCAGAATGTTATATAAGGAGAGATATTAAAGTGCATATGTTTAGGTAGAATTCAAATCAAAGATTTATCTTTATTTGTTACGTTGGTCTTCGGATCGTCAATAACACGAACCGATTCGTTTTTATAGCGTCCGACGAATTCGTGTATTGTTAGCTCTCGAGGAAACCAGTACTTAACACAAACCCATTCTCCTGAGACGAACAAGCACGAGTCTATCTAATCTCTACTAATTTTGTGAAGCGCACGTAAAGTAGCGGTGTTTATACATTTTTATTAAACGATATTATTTATTAATTAATATTAGACTAATACTGAAAGATCCAGAACGATTGTCGAAGCCGCTTCTATGTTTAGAGGTATATATTCTGGTTGTGCCGCTTTCGTAAAATTGTGTTTCGTACAACAAAATCAGTAGCGGAACGCTCAATGTTGTACGGCATTTTAAACGTAACCTAAAAAAAACAACTCATGGAAATATTTTTAATATTCTATTATTTAGGTATGCTTGCTTACACCAAATAAAAACTTGTGTATATGTATGAAACTAATAAAAAACGAAATCGTGGAAATTGCAAAGTAATTACAAGATAAAAAATATTACGTACGACAATGATAACAAAGCGGTTACTATAGAGTGCCATTTAGAATCGTTAATATTTCTACGCACCTATATTCACTCATTAAATTAGTAGTAGATATTGATAATACGCTCAGCGGAAGACAGTATTTTTTCCGACAATCATTCTGGATCTCTCTGTATTTCCTTATAATTTGATAGCATCTCTAGAGATGAAAGGTTACAATTCGTTACAATTAATTCTTACTTTTAAGAAAAAATACAATTTATTAGCAGTTTAATAGAAATGTACACTGTCATTGTTCGCTGAGTGAAGTTAAATTTTCTCGCCCTCTTGCACTTTTCCTCTAAATATGAATACTCTTCGCTTTTATCCGGGCTCGGAATCTGACGTAAGCAAACCCATAAGAAACAAAATCTTTTTCAAAAATTATTGAATAACCTTTAATACGTATTAAAAGTTTTATAAATAGATATAACATTTTGTCTTTATCTCGGCATGTACTTAGCGGGAAAATCTACTTTAGACGCCTTGTTTGATACTTAATTCTACATATACAAGAAAATGTCGAATCAAAAGTGTTTTGACAAAGGCAATTGATTATGACGAACATAACATACGAGAACCTTGATGTACTAGGTTTTCGAAGAAAGATAGATTAGGTTAATACTAATAAGATATATAAAGTCAGTTTTTTGCTATTTCCAAGTAATTAATATTGGGAGTCCGCAAGGATCTGACCTTGGTCCATTATTATTTTTCTTATCTTTAAATGACAAAATACACATATCTTTATGTAACTAAAGAGAACTAAATCGAACAACCTTCAACAATACATTTTCGTCATAATGATCACTTCACCTTTTTCTTCTTCGACTTTAGCATTCTCTTGCTATATAACGCATATACGTACAAAATTAAAAATGAAAGGTATAATTATAAATGATAAATAGTAACTGTCACTAAGCAAGCGTAACAACCGAGAAAAAAAGGAAAAAGAAAAACAAAGAGCCAAGTCTTACGCGGTCTCGATAATTCGAGGTATTTCTTAATTCCAGCTTGATAAATTGCGAGTTGTTGGTTGAATGGTGTTAATTGAAAGCCCAAACGTAGCTAGTTCGTAGATATATATTTTTTTTATCTGCCTATTATAAATTACGCGGAATAACCATTATCAAGTGAAGCGTATAAATCGTAGTAGCCCCTTTACATTCGAGGGCTATTTATATCTCCGATAGTGACGTAATTATATGCATGTTGTACTTTGCTGCATGGTAATTGCTTCGTGGTATGTGGAGGTATCTATTGTCTATTATTATAATATTGCGGAATAAGTGAATTGAGGTTTACAAGTTAATTGCAAGTTAGATAAGTACCCTTTCACTTAGGATCGGTTATTTATAATTATAACGTTTCCTTTCCAATACATGATTTATTGCAATATGTATTTACGAAGTGAATGTTCTTTATTCAAATATATGATAAATAATAGGGAAAAAAGAGCAATGTAATCACTTCACCGTAACACCTGTTGCAATGCTATTGTTACATTTTAAAAGTAAAAAAAAAAAAAAACTACAAAAACTAAAATGCATTTATATTATTTAGATTCAGATTTCTCTTGAAATTGCAACAGCGTTGAATTTTAATTTCACGTTTTTTCTATATTTTTGCGCTAATGTTCACATTATTTTATTAAATTAAATGCGAGTACCAACTGCCAAACTTATTTCTTTCTTCGTCTACATATGTACGTCATTTCCTTAACCAAGAAAATAATGCTAAATTAGCTCCCTTTTGTCATTGATGGAATCACTCACGAAAAACGCAATGCAAGGATAGAAAAAATATACTACCCACGGACATGTTTCTGCCTACCGGGCCTCATCAGCGTGGTTTCGAGAGTATTTTAACTTTAGCTTGTAACATTGTTGCCTCATAATTAACGCCCTATATGTAGACTAAGTTTTTTCGTCGTAATTCGTTGCAGACACGATTTTGAAATGCTCAATCGCTATGAGCGATGGCGAATTCGGTCCTTGGACTGTCGGTCACACTTTTATTCACCCCGAATGAACATTGCGTTCTCGTAATGGTCTCTAGGTATTAAGAACATAACCGGTCCGCTCAGATTTTGCAAATAGAATCGTAATCGCTGTATTGCTAGTGTTCGTAACAGGTCGCGCTTTCTCGTATTATTTCTTGTCAAACTTACTTAAAATACCAAGGTCAGGCTGGGACAGCCTTTAAAATATCGAAATCTAATACAGATGGAAAATTGAAATGATAATTACTATTTTGTATAACATATCACTTGATTTTATATTCTGTCTTTCTGTTTTATTCGCTTATTCATCTAGAGCTTATCTTTTGTTTGATTTTGGAAACATGCTTAAGAAAATCGAAGGCTTTCATTCTGGGTTAATTTTCCCGAACAATCCGTGATCATTCGAGTAGATAATCAGATTGGACAAGTGATTACGATACGATGTCATGTCGAGAGCGCCGGCCGTTCCAACGCCGGCTAGACGACGAGAAAATTACACAACTTTCTCTTTCACGCGCAATTAGAGATGAACGTATCCGCATAAATTAGTTGCGGAGTAAACATAGAGGCGCAGGCACTGAGCACAAGCAAAGCAAGGCAGAGTGCCGACTTTATTTTTAGCCAATAATAGGTTTATTGTACCCATTTTTCCCGTATTATTTTTAGCACGGTTAGCTAGTTCACATGTCTAAATATAGATTATAGTTCAAGTTGTAGTTCATACATTATTTATATGGCTATGTGCATGTGTCGCACGCCGAAGTGTAGACATTGGCGGCTGTGTATGTGCGTCTCAAGCGTGTCTGGTGAGACGTCCCCGGGCAATACAATGTGTCACTTTTTCCATGTGTGTGTAGATGATGGATATTGTTTTCTTCGTGCCACTAAGTGCGATATGCGATGTGCACGTCCGATACAAGGAGAAGTAACACGGATCCATCGACCCTGTGTACTCAATTATGTTGTTTATACACGCAATACCACTAATAAGTTTGAGATCATCTCGGAAAAAGCGAATAAATATTGATTTTTTTTAAAGGAATTCCGTCTGCAACGTAGTGGAAACGATTGGCTGTTAACAGCTACTTTATAAATGGAGAAGGAATTTCTTCAAAACAGAAATTTTCTACTAGAGGAACGTAGTATTCAAGATACCGTTCAAGTTTTACAAAAACAATGAAAGGAATATAAGAAATATTTGCCAGTACGATACGTACGCTTTTGCATGCTTTCCAGTTAAGCTTCTTGGTGCAACAGAGGTGCGAATTTTAAAGAGAAGTGTTAATAATAATAGTAATATCTATTTTCTTTTAAGGTAAACATTACAAAGCGAAGCTTTCATTAATAAAATTAAATCACAAGAACCATCAAGCTACAACATGGAAATACAAAAAATATGTAATAAAAGATGAAAACCTTCAACAACAAGTTAGTTAAAGTGAACAACGGGCTTGCTGAATGCCATACATTTTTTTTGTCAAAACTAAAGTTAAATTTTTGCGGGATATTTGCTCTCTTCTTCCTGCGAAGTGCTTTCGGGTAGTGTTTGAACAACGAAAGGGCGCATATTTCTCAACAATGTTTTCCTCAAGTATTTTGCAAACCAACCGGTTAGCTCTAAGACGTGTACCTTGAAAAGAGACAACAAATTTTGTAAAACAACGATTATATTAGAGAAAATGTTCTTATCCACAACTGCAACTTTTTCCTAAACGCCGCAACCTCCTTAAGAAAAATCTGCTCCCAGGTCCACGCACAGCTTTTTGAGAAACCTGGCTTTTAGTAGTCTAGTTTTTATGTGGCTTATTAATTCAGTCTTAAACATTTTCAGTACCATTTCTAAACTTATCAATAGAGATAACAAAAGCTGATGGAATTATTCCTTTTTTTGCAGCGATTAGATAAACTCGTGTCTATTCGCCTCATGAGAATGGATTCGTGTTGCCTACTGGTATCCCCGAGAGACAACACGAGTCTGTCTAGTCTCTGCAAAAAAGTAATCATTTCATCCGCCTTTATTCTCTCTATTTATCAAACATGTCAAATCTCAATCCTGAGCAATATGATGTATTCTTCCACTAATAGTGCTGTTGGACAAAAATGCCTTTTCCCGCCGATTCCCCCAGCGCAATATCAATTATGTCAAGAATAGTTAGCAGAATAAACACTTCTGCAATGGTGCAAGACTTTTTGCACTTCACCACTCCAGATACGGCCTTATAAAATACAAATAGTGCGTTGCCTGATACTAACGCTTTTTTGCTTTTTCAAACCTTCTAACTTACTCTCTATGTATAAAAAGAATTCGCGAAATTGTTCAACCATAGTAAAATGATTAGTCTCGAGATGTCGCTAAAGTTTATTTGGGAGCATACACTTCAACTTTGACTTTTCACTTCCTGAATATATCAATCTAAAGGATGCATGATCATTCTGTCAGCTTCTTCAGATGATTTCTAAAAACTGGTGTTGTTGCCTCTTGCTTTTTGTCCCCAATTTCTGTTCCGCTTCGTTGATAAGCGAACAACTTCGTTCAACTTCGCGAAATTAATACTGCGCCGAGCCGTCATATAGTAAACGACGTGATTCATGGCAACGCAATGGTTATAAATCAGCAAAGCGGAACGGTTATGGATCAGCAAAGCGGAACAAAAAAGAGGTATAGAAATCTCTTAAAGAAGCTGACAACATGACCAGCGAAACGTCAAACATCCCAAAAACATTTCTACTATTAAGAAAAATAATTACAAGCGATCTTCTCCGATTTTCACCGATGGAAATGTAGTAATCAAAACAAACACCCCGTATAAAAATTCCTACCGTCTTCTCATTATTCGATAAATATTAAATTATCGAAGCAGTAACTTAAAACCCGAAAAGCAGGGCCGGTCATAGATTACGCTCCGGTCAACTGGTTCGGGTTATTTTTATAAGCCATTCAACAGCACGTATACTATTCAGGCAAATTGCATAATAATACGGATACGGAGGATCTCTCTTCGCCTTTTTTTCGGTTTACAAACACGTCGATAACGTATCTAATTATAAAACTGTTCATTAAACTCGCGATAAAAAAATAAAAGTTCGTGTGAAGTTGTTTTTCCTCGAGCGGACTTTTATCGAGAGCGTATATCATAACAAAAATATATAAGCTTGGCCCTTGGCAATTACACTGTCGTATATACAAATGTAGATATCTCCATATTGTACAGTGGATAAAATAAATAATGTCTTCACCCTTGAACGTGCCTTACTTCACTTGTGTTTATTTACTAGTAAACTCATCCACTTAATTTTACCTGCAATGAATGAGTTTAGTTATCATATCAATATAAGATTAAAAAGCATAAAGTACAATTAAGACATTTATTTCAATCTTTATGCAAATTTTATTTAAAAAAATGCTTTCAACCTGCATAAACGAGTTGTTCCGGCGCAGTGAAAATACATATATATGCGGTCTACTTAGATCTTTGCTATGCTGATACAAAACTTAGTAGTACCTTTCCGGAAATTAAGCCACCCGAAATCAAAAATGTGCAATCTAAGGTAAAAACTTGAAATCAAAGCACGTTTCAAAATCAAAGCAAAAAGGCTTGAAACACAAGAAAAGCATAACTTCGTGAAAAATAAAATTGCAAGTAAAACGAAGTTCTAAGTAAATACAATGTTAAAGGAATATAACTATATAATATTTATCCAGTTAATCAATTTATATGAATTGATACAGAATGATATTCACGATATGTAAAACAAATTTATGTTTTCTTTGCTATTGTCGTGGTAACCAAATAATACTAACACTAGAAACTGCTTTGGGTGTAGTTTTCAAATATAGGATTTACGTTTAGCTATAAATACCTGGCCCAGTTTCAATATTAGATACATATATTCATCATTGTATAAAAGTATTTGATATAAATTCCCTACGCGATGTATACAGAAAAAATACATATGATAGTATTTAAAATCATGACAGCCATGGATAAATTCGGTAGTTTGAGGTTTATTACTGAACACCCTGTGTATTTCGGAGGCATTTAATACCACGTTCAAACACAGCCACGTATATGTAATTTAATATCGTAAAAGAATACGCTAAAATGTACTCGCATTCCGGATTTTGTTTTTTTTAGATGATTGACAACAAGATTGTGAATATCTGAAAATCTGCTAGAAATAGACGTATCACGTCGGTTTGTTTCTAGATGAGGAGACTAAAAATACAATAAAATACTGGGTGTTTCACTTAAAGCAACAAAGTAGGTCCTCAGTTCACTATTTACCGATAGCCCATTATTTACTTTGCCTACTGTACATGAGGTTACACTTTAAACCGGTTAAACTCAATACGGATTTTTTTATATCTGCGTTTCTGTGTGTACAACTATGACTTGATAAGGAGGACTGTTGCTATAAATAGCCCGGATATATGGGGTATCCAAGAGAAATAAAGAAACGTGTAAGACTAGTGATGTTTCGGAAGTACTTTATACACAACCTATTTCTTAATTTAGAGACAATTGCTTTTAAGAAAGAAGAGCAATTTTTTTGAGTAACTAATTTATGCTCCGAACCAAGGTAAAACTGCCCCCTTGGAATCTTTGTCAATGCTGAAAGGGTTTAAGCAGCTGTAGATAAAACTTCGAAACACCTGAAGCCAAAGAAAAGTGAAGACTATTCCATCAGCCGGAAAAGTAATCATCGTGGAATTATCTAAGGCTCACAAGAAAGAATTTTCTCCATAAATTTACCATGGAAGGTATTTTATCTGGTAACACCTATTCCGCAATACAATGTAAATTTGCAGAAAAATAGCAAATTGAATGAAAAGATTGTGAAAATATCAACAATATCCCTTCATGGTTCTTAATGATGACATTGATGACCATGAAAATAGCAATCTTAAGATACTTTTAAGGTTAAACCAACCAAATAAACCAATAAATTATATAATAAAACAATTCTAGCATTTGAAATAATGAAAAAGTCTTATTCTTTTATGATAACTGAGTCGACCTTTAAGTCTATTCATCTAGTCATTAAAGTTGGTAACTTGTTAGTAAAATCTGACTGAGAGTTATTTCCATACAAAATTTATAGCAATATTGCATTGCACTGTAACACATTTATGAATCTATTAATTCTATTAGTGGTACTCCTGTTTAATCAGATTCTGCGAGCAAATAAGCTCATTTTAAATTTTAGAATTCAAAACACATTATTCAAACAAACAAACAAAAATCTTCACATGTGAAGTTTCCACGAATTAAACCGATCTAATAATTTCAAGAAGTTTTGTGTTGAAATAGTTGCTGTACTGGCGCCCATTTAAGGACTACGCTTTATAGGTAAATTCTATTCTTTCAAATAACTACCCCTAACTACTCCTACAATTTATTTAAATCAGTATTATGGAACTGGTTAAATATTTAGGCAATATTCTATAGAAAAATTTAGAATTAATATTCAATGTTACTAATTAAGAAAATGTTGATGCAAAAATTCTTACATTTTTTTTTAAATTGAGCTTCCCTATTTACAATATTTATGGAAGGACATTTATTTATGGATACTCTATAGTACATAGTATATCGGCTTACATATTTGGTAGCGAGGTAAAATTAGTAAATATCACAACAAACAAGTAACTAATTAAAACTAATTAATTTGTAATTTTGCGCGTGACAACCTTGAACTACATGATTTTAGATAAATCAAATTATCACAATCATTACAATAACATACTCTACAAGCTGATGGATGTTAGAATCTGTTAAATTCTGAGACAAAATGTAATAGAATAAAATACTATTGTTATAAACCTAAGACTTTCAAAGTTATTATGGCTTTTCGAAAAACCCAGTCATTATTTCATTTTATTTATTTCATTTTCAATTACGTCAACTTCTTCCGATATAAAGCGTAATGCTCTACACGCCCAAATAAAATGAAATCATTAAGCGCTAGATCTACATACATATATTATACAGCGAACAACCTATCATTCGAGCAACGTATGTGCCCAAGCGTAACATGATGATTCCTCTTGAACGCCTTTCGCGCATTAACCCCCCACTACTACAATAAAAACATATCCCGTAATTCGAAAAAATATGGCGACCATCTTTTTTTTTTTCGGCTTTTCTCACGAACAACTTTTGCTGGAGCCAATTCGTTCTCCCGAACTGCGAACTACTGCTTTCTTTTAGAATCATGCCAGTGCACACACGCATCATCACCTCGATGATTGTCGTATATACATACCACTTGTCAAAAACATCTGCACCAAGCCACGCGATTTTCTTTTTCAACTGGAACCAAATTGTGGCGATTCCAAATGGTCCAAAGCTGCCGTATTATCAACTGTTTGTACAAAATCTAATCTCCAAAGTTGATTGATTACTTTGGTGATGATTCAATCACCAAAGATGTCAATATCCACCAGGCTGGAGTGATTTTAATATAGAGAGCTCTAATAAATTTATAATATTATTGTGTTCATGCAGTCTCAGACAAACTATTTTTGTGGAGGATTTCTCTGGGTCATACATAAATAGCATTTTTTCGATGATGAATTATTTCTTTCATACGGATCGATTTATCGAATTATTGTTATCCTTTGATTGTGATGTCAACGTGGCCGAACACTTTGAATTTAAACGCTCGTAAAATATAACGTAAGTGAATTTATCATTCATTCGCATTGCGTAGATGCAAATTACAAAGGCTTTGTAACATGCTTCAAAATACGTTGACGTACGGAAAGAGGCGATTTCGAAGCGACAGGATCTTTGCGGCTTCGAAGTATAGACATCTCTATGGACACAGACATTACTTGAAGGTCTCATATTATTATTATTATAAATCGCATAAATCATTTTATGTACCACGAAAGTTGAGAGAAATGAAGAACAGTAAACCTTTGAGTTATGGTTTACTGCTTTGGGGAAATGCTTCGAGGTTGAGAGCAGAAGACGTAATTTTTAATAAAAAAAAAGCAAAAATTTCTTCCTTAGGTTGAGTACCCCAATGGCCTACCCTCTGTACATACAATGCGATACATCAAGGTCATCCAGATATCACCAATTTTATGTTCGCCTTTACAGGATTTACAGCGCCCCGCTAGATTCTCTTAAATCTTATGATGATTCATGTATGTAACGCGATGTAATATTCTTGTGTGTGCGCATGTGTCCTACCCTCAAACGCCGCTAGTTTGGCATAAACTCGTGTATGTAAGTGCCTAAAATCGTATCTTTATTCTGAAGAAATAACAATTTCTGTAAATGTCGACTTTTTCAGGAAAAAAGTGAACCCTTGATTTTAGCACAATAGTACTTCAAGAATTTATGATTCGAAAAATACATTATAATTCCATTTGAACAAATACCACTTGGAGTACCTAACGAACTTATGAAACATCCCGCAGCTTCTAACGTAATCTTAAACGCCCACAATCAGGCTTGATAAAGATCACCATCTTCTTCAATAGAATAATCTGCGTAAAGAGAATTTCTTACACGAAACCTATATTCCAAAAATTGAACCTAGAATTTCTCACACTTAAATTTGATTTAACAAACATTCCCGCCTACGCCGTCTTTTAACTTCATTTCCAGAGACCTCCAAACGCGCGCATTTAAACTATTCTAACGTCGTTAGCATTGCAATTCTAACGTAGCATACGCCAACTGTACGAAATGAAGCAACATAAACATTAGATTGCGACGATTAGCATTGCTCGTGCAATAGAAATATCCGCAACAACATGTTCACTTTCGTTTATTGTTCCCATTACTAATGCACTACGAAGATTCTATCGCCTACGTATTCGTATGTAATTTTTGAACTTTGGAACACGGCTGTGCAAAGCGAATCGAACGCAATACCCACGCGCAGCTAATTAAATAAGGGATGGCGTGCACGAACTTTTACTTAAAAGCATCTCCGCTAATTACCGCGTTATTAGTAGGTCAAGATGCATACTGCAACGACCTTGACCAATTCTATGTATGTATTCCGCTGTCATCTATTGCAATAACCGATATTTCTTTCCTGGGAGAATTCGTAAGATGACGACATTGACTAGCGCCAATAATGATAATGAAAATAACATTTATATATCTGTTTGTAGAAAGAAATATCGCCTAAAAATAGTTAATAACCTACAAAATAATGATCGATAACCTTCAAAGATTCCAAGGAACAATGTTGATTGTTGTGATAATAAATAATCTTTAGTTGGGAACACTGTGAAATATTTAAACTAATTTGCTATAAGATGGCGCCATTATGATCACCATTATCTAACAGGCAATTCAGCCAATTTCATTGAAAGATGTTATTGTGCACATGATAACCTTAGGTCGATTTTAGATAACACAAGTTATTATGTTTATGAAAAGAATCTGATAGATGTACGTGAGAAAATGCCTAAACACGTTGGAAAATAGAAAAACTATGATTATTATTATTAGTTTCAATCAAAATCAAATATCATAATAGTTGCTCACAAATCTACATACATCAATATAAATCTCGTTAGTTGGCTATTAAGAAAAAGATGTAAAGTATATGAATGATTATTATAACGTAAAACGAATAATATGTTTACGAAATCCCACGAAAATCTACGTACAGATAAAAACCAACAGTCTCTAGAGCCTCTTTCTTGTGAAATAGGGAAGGTTCTGATATTAATAGAAGCAACTTGTGTGTAAAATTGTTACTGCCATTAACTTCTTCCGAATTTCGCAGTGTGACAAAATGTTTGCCCGACATTTTGTCGTTTATGCTGACGGCATCTTCATGGTAACTTGACCGATCCTTCCTCAGGATTCGTCCTACTTTATCGGTGACTCCTGTCTCGTATCATGCTATGCTTCTCTGTTGTTCCGTAGTCGTCTTTAGAAACTCCTTTTTCCTAGTGCTTTAAAGACTCCCTAAATTTCTCCAGATAAGATTAAACAAAAAATGTTAACTAAACAAAATGTGAAAATGGTAAAAGTCTAATAAGGGATGAGATTGGAGTTAAAGAAAAAAACTACACGTAAATGCGAATAGGGGAATAGTAATACACGGGACCCACATATCAGATCCAAAATATTAAAATGTTGTTCGTAGCTAAATCAAGGCTCCATTATGATAGACCTGTTAACGTTTAGAGGCAACCTGAAGAAGTTTGAAGAAGAAAAGGTACAACTAACAATCAAGTATGATGAGCTGTTAGTTTTACTTTAGGGTTGTATATCGGTGGCTGATTTAATAACGTATTATATGTTAATATTTTAAAGGCAAATTTTCTTAAAAGTGGAACTTGGAGGGCGTGGGACATCCCAAGAGAACAATGATTCCAAGCATACGCGTCTTCTGGCAAAAGAATGGATGCTGTATAATGTATCAAAACAGCTTCAGTTTCCTCCATAGTCGTCAGTCAATTGAACATTTGTAGGAGAAAACTAAAACGTTGTTGGGCAAAAACGGCCATAACTCGGCGATATTCTTTAAAACGCCCCATAATGAAAGATTAAATCCAAATACCTCCAAATAAAGAAATGTAACACAGAGATTAGTGCATTTAATGCCTTTTGTGAGATTTCTTATAAAAGTTTTTATTTAATTTTTAATAAAGGGCTTTTTAAAATTGAATTTTATGGATTTAATATTACAATAACCACTTTGGGTCTTTGAAATTCTATTTTAGCCGTTGATTTGAAAACTCATTTTAGTGTATGTAGACCTTTCATAAGCAACTGCAGTTAATGATATGTGAATATTGTGAATTTTTGCAGTAGCTGCAAATTAAAGAAGTTCTTAATAATTGTATCGACAAGTCAATCGCAAGACTATGATTTGAGTCTAGAAGATTTCCAGAGAAAATATTGAAGTAGAGACTCCTTGTTGTTGATAACTAAAAGTTCTTCAGATATACGATCTTTACTCTACTTTTTTTATTTATTATAGTGAAGGCCTAATTCAAAGTGCCACAGTATTTCAAGCGAAATATCACCTGTTCTGAGGTGTATACCGGCAAAAAGTTAATCATCGATTTATTGCTATCTATTCAGACAGTCAAGCTGTGATAAAAGCGCTAGGCTGTACACACTCGAAACTAATGTGCGCTGCATGAATGCGATCAATAGGCTAAGAAGCCAAACTAAGGTACTCCTTGTCTGAGTACCGAAACACGAAGATAATCGAAGGAACGTCGTGTCAACTGCACAGCATTGGCAGGAATACCATTCTCAGAAATAGGCTCGGAATATCCGAAAGCCAAAACCTGCGTAAAGGGATTACTCATAAGTCTGCTAGGTCTGAAGAAGAACGCAAAGCTAACGTAATTGATCCATTAACAAAGGAACCACAATATATCTGAAAAAGTTTCAGTGGGATAGGTTAGGAACCATCTCGTGTGCTAAATGGAAGTAGCGAGAGGACATTTTACAAAGGAAAACTTCTTGAAGGAGGAAAAACATTTATAATCTTGAAAATGCGTCAAATCCTCATGGTATAGAAAACAAAAAAGGGCGATCAGCGTTTAGTAACGATTTATGATTTATGATGGACGGAGGTTCTTCCTAAGCCAACATTCAAATACTTAATTTACATTATTTTTTTATTATTTTATTATTTTACTTTTTTTATTTATTTTAGTGTTTTAGCAAAATCAAATCATTTGCTGAAACGTCGACCAAATCGCACACCTAACATTTAAACTTGTCCCAGATTTATTTTGCTGAAAAGTTACGAATATTATACGCAGACTGGAAATTAAATGGATAAAACTTAAAGGTTAAGTTTTACCATTGTCGCAAATCTAAAGCAACAATAACAGGTAAATAAAACTTAATTTTCAAATTAAAATTTAATATTACACATATTACATTGCATTTTTAAGTGATTAAGTAAATTGTACTCTATCAGCCCAACAATTTAACATAACTTCACATTAAAATTTACTGTTCCATCGCAAATTTTATTGTATACATCTCGAAATTTACCATTTAAATTTAGTATATAAATTTAGAAGTAGAAGTAACTTCTGCATAAATTGCACTTACCTCATCAAAGAAAAACGAAACTTGCGATCACAATCTTTACCAAATACTCGCACTATACCCCGATAAAATTTACCCCGCGTACAATTCATAAAATCCCCGAAACGAATTGAACATACACGAAAACAATACAAGACGCGATGTAAAACGAAAAAGATAGAAAAACAGAAGCAAAACTTAGAGCCTAGCAAAATCGGAGACGATCCCGTACGTCTCGCGCGGTTATACGGGTCGCTGGAGCCGAAAATTTCACGTCGATGACAGCACACACACCGCCCGAACGTACCGTTCAAACGAGACCGACGGTAAAGCAGTGGCACCGCCACATACACGCGCGAGTCGCCCCGATGCGATGCCCACTTTGATAGAGCGAGATTATTCAGATGAGACGCACCACTTATCCTCCTATATTAATAGATAATTAAGCAAACGGTGCAATTGGAATAAAGTGGAACCAGACCAGACGCCGAATGCTATTAATTCTAATGGGCATCGCCGAGAATATGACCTATTAATTTTACATATCTCGTTGAATAGACAATGCGAGAGGAGAGGACATCGTCTATTCCACGCGCGAATAGGTTTTGATCTACTAGCACTAGCCTATACGTACACGTATCCAAGATAGTCCGCGATTTGTAGTCTAGAGGTTTTTAAATTGGATAGATTTAAATGGAAGCATAAGACCGTTGATATTCGATTTCATAGAATTGAATACTTAGGAATTTCATTAATTTTTTACAAGAAGTTGTAAAGCTTTAAACATTTTACTAACTAAGTAAATACAAGATTATCACAACGTAAGGGATACATTTCAATTCATAATAATAATAATTAAATTTATTTTCCAACAGGTATTTTTACATCCAGCTGAACGAATACGATTTCTCTAATATCCAGATATGGAATGTCTTATAATTTTTGTAAATGAACATTGGTATTGGCTTCTTATGTCCAAATGTCTGTATCGTAAACAATTACATAGATTATGCAAATTCGCCAGCTTCCAATAACATTTCTCTGCGTGTTCGTCTCCTTTCCAATTATTTTTCCCACCTATATAATTGTCAATATGTCTGAATTATTAATTTGAATTGCACAGAAGCCGGCGAACGTCACATTTGTTTCCCCCACCCCCAAGATTCAGTGATAGGAGCGGCGAAAGAGAAGACCTGTGGAAGGTGTATTTAAATAAACGGTGTGAATTGCAAAAGTCAAAAAATCGTCGAAATTTCAGGAGTAGCTGTAGAACGTGAGATTCTGTCAAAACGAAAAGCGACGTTTTGCAACATCATCAGTATCTGCCAAATATCAATCCAATCGGTGAGTTATTCAACTAACCAGAGAAACCTTTGATATTCATTACTGGTATAGCAACATTACTATTGCATCAGATATTTAAGCACCTGATATTTTGATGGATAATACACAAAAGAGATAAAGTAAAAACCGCAGAGATTCGAGCTTCTGCGTTTTCCTTACATTCATATCGACGAGTATTTGCGTATTCGGAGACTTATCTTTATTCTCAACCATAAAAGAGAAACTTGATTGTTTATTATTACCGACGAAGAGATCTGCTTCTGAAATAAACTCCTTTAGCTGAGACATTTCTCTAGAAAGTTACTTATTTTGATTGATTAATTTACTTATCTCTAATCGGAATGTAGTGACCAATTTTGTTATTTATCCCTTTAGCAATATGACGTGAGATTAAGCCTTCTTTACATTTGACCATGTTTTCGCATCACCTTCCAATTTCAATCTCGTATATTCTTACCCAATGGTATTTACACAAGTAATGTGATAATTTTATCGCATTTTAATTTACACCAGACATAGTCATCGGACCGTTAAATATTCTTGCGACACAACGCGCACATCATCGCTATTGCAACACAATGCCGAGTATCTTCTTCTACAAAATATCAACCAAACACACGAAGGCCTTCCTAAATGATTGCATGCGGACTTTCTGTCGACCACATCCATCAATTGAAACAGCTCGAAAATGAATCAGCCTGTATACACAGACTGATAATCTTTACAAAAAATTCGTGGTACAACGACCAGAAATAGTGGTGAATTCCAAAAATCAACATGCATATTGACTTTTCCAATGAATATTGTGCAACTACGTATGTACGTACCGGGAACGGGTTGTTTTAATTTTTTTTTTCTTTTTTCGTCAAGCGAGTGGCATTAAAATTCAAGAATCTGGGTCGCTTACGCTTTCCATTCCGAGATAGTATCTATTCTATTAATTACGAATAAATATATAGTTGACATAATTTCGTGTAAAACAACATTGTTGATTGCGTTTCCGAGAAGTTTACATATAGATTCAGTGTGTTTACCACGAGACGAAATATTAATTACATGCGATTAATAATTCATCTATGAGATGTAGAAATAATTAATATTGGTCTAATTAGCGTGTTTGTTTTGATCCGTCGGCACGAACGAACATCGGGACAATAATTGAAATCGTTTAGGTCCAAGGAAGGCGTTTTCCGCTTTACAAAAGGAATGGTATGGATTCCGTGGAAACATTCGCGTCATTGTTCAATGTCAATTAAAGGAAAGACGCAATCTTGGTATCTAATTCATTGTTAATCTATGTTTCTAATAAGGCATCATTACTTTGGCGCCGGCTGCAATAATTACAGTAATTGCAATTGTAGTTCAAATTATTACCGAGTATTATTCACTAATGTTCGATTTTCTTTGTTTGTGTTACGTTGTAACATAGCGACAATTTTACTTTGAATTTTCTTTTGGAATATAACATTCTTCGTATAGTCTACTTCCATTAAACATAACTATCCGCTTATAGAACTAGGAGCGTTGCCTAATTAAAAAAGACCGTTATTCCTAGGGTGAAACATTGATTTTCTTTACATTTATATCCTTCCTTAATATCGTTTTATCTTTTTCGTCTTAAATTAAATACATCTAAACCTTGGCGCTTATGGAATATAATTAAGGAGCTAAGTATTGATTCTACCCGTAACTACTCTTTTTCCCCAAAATCTAAATCTATCTAATCAAAGACACTAATCACTGAGAATATCGGAATTTATTGCTAATTAGACCTCTACTCCGGTGTATGGTGAGGTTGGAGCAAATCTCAGGTATCAAATAGAGTTGTTTGTAATCATGTCCCACTGTATTGTAAAGAAGATTTCAACACCCTAGCTCCAACCGTTCGGAAGCTACGGCGTCCCAAAGTTGAGAAATGAAGATTCCTATTTTTCAACTTTGAAGCCAAAAAAAACGCCAAAACGAAGAGCTAGAGGCTTCATCGTAGGCGCAATCGATCCGCCGCATATCACACTTCGCATATCACCGATACATAGTTCAGGAGATAACCGGCGAAAACCCTTATAGTAACCCACAAACAAAAGTTAAGCGAAGTAAGATCTTGCAGACCAAGACGCTACGACCATCTACCTCCTCCGATCCACTGACGATTGTTCAAGTGATTTTACACTATTCGTTCTGCTCAGCTAGATCAAAATTTGCTGAACGATCGTGGTGTTGCAACCACATTGTTTGCCGTACGTCCAAGGGAAAGTTTGCAAACAACTGTAAATTATTATAAATAAGCAATTATCTATTTAATATTAATTGAATGTATAAAATATTTCCAAAGGAGCTGGAATTTACCTCTCGCTAGATTACACTTATGCAGGTAAGTTACCGAATAATAGACCGTTCGATAACGCTTGCAATTATGCCCAAAAAACGCGGACTAACCATAGTAGAACGTATTAATCAGGACGTAAAGCTTGATGCAAAGTGCAATTTCAAAGAAAAAAGAAAGTGTTCGCGATATGCGCTTCAGACCACTCTTAAACGTTATGAAGAAGCCGAGAGTTATAAAAATAGACCTAAATCGGGAAGAAAACGACGAACCACGGCAGGAAGAGACTGCCTTTTAGAAAGAATGGTTCTACAGGACTGCCGAAAATCGTCGAAAGAATTAAGTAGTGAGCTGTGGGGTTTCTCTGGTCTCAAGTGCGACTATATATAACTCTAGGATAATCATATTTCCCTTAAAAAAAATAAATTTAGTTGACTCAAACTCAGGGTTTTTCAATGTTTATACAAAATAGATCTATGCATTTCTGCGTGAAGTAACATAAATATTTGCTTATTATCATCATTCTAACATGAAACGCACACGCATATATGTTCCCATATTTTGTTTGCACAAGTTTCACATTTGACCTTGTTTGTTTGTTTTTTAGTGGCAATACTCACAACTAAAAAGTTCATTGTTTCAAGCGAGTAATATATGAACACAATGTACACATATACATTCTTTACAGTCGGTTATGCGGAGAAACATCGCCTTTGGCGCTTCTATATTTAATAAGTTCTTTCGTGTAACTGTTTCATGTAATGCGTGTCTGTAATTTCCAGGACATTACGCCGCGTGCAGTAAACAAGCAACTATTCGCATTTTTCAGCGTACGGTTCGGCGATCAATACTAATATGAATCGCGGCTGAAAACAAGGCCGATTCAGTCGGATCGAATCGATTTTAAAACGATTGCCCTATAGTGTTTAGGGTATATATCGCGAGTGAACCGACATTATCTCTTAAGTAGCAAATAGTCAATATTGCAAGACATACAAGAAGCTATTTACGTTTAACAACGTTAAAGCGATACACCATTGTTTAATTATAGATTTACAATAATCATGTAGTAGTATTACAAAAGTAGTAGAGTAAATATTCTTAGTTTCCTAATTTGAAGGTTACTTACGATGAACTTTGTTGAAGGTCAGAAATCAGAGTAGAACATATGGCTATTGAGGTAGATACAATAAAATAAATATTTTATTTATAAGTACAAAAAAGATAATGATAAACATAGGAATAAAAAAGACAACGAGTGCTTTTTATTAGTCGCTCAACAAATTGTCGTAAAACGATGGGTGTCTATTGGCAAGGCAGATTTCAAAGCCTAATTTGCAGACTTAATTTTACAAGACGCCTTTAATAGTGGGGGTAATCCTCAATAATCGAAATGTCTTTGGTTCAAGTAGGTAAACAGATCAATACCTCATTTGACCTTTATCTCCCAATTTAATTTCTGTAACAATTGGTTCATTTGCTTTTCTCTCTGGCCTTATCGAATAATGTATATAATTCTTAAAAGAATATTGAAGATCTCTGACATCATAAGGCCTAAGGCCTATTTCATTCAATTTCTTCAATATTCTTTAGTTACGGTTGGATACGATTCTTTAATTTCTTCATGTATGAATCGCGGTAAGATATTTACGTGCATTTGCCAGGACGTTGTTTCTATTTTGGTATCCGCGACCATCAAAAAAATATAAGAATGGGCAATTTACTTTTAGCTACATACTTAGTTTTAAATAATCAACGATGCATGCCATAAACGTAGAAGAGCACAGTTTGTTATTCTGATATTCAGAAAGGCAATAACACAAGCCGTCGTGATTTGCCAAATTGAAAATTGCGATAACATAATTTTATATTGAAATAAACTTGATTGGTTCGTTATCGCATTTTCTGCAAGCCTTTTATCGTTATTATTTCCTTTCCAGCCTTCTCTTTCCTCTCTATATGGTTCTGATATTGTTCGTATTCATTATGGTCTTACTTATTGCAGAAGCAATTGTTACGTCGATCTTTCTTTTGTTAAAATATCTAATGCAATATTTTTTCACCATTAAAAATTTCTTGCGAATATAGCTTATCAGTACCTCTGCGACAATAATGTTTAGGCGGGTAAGGTAAGATGTTAAGAAGTTTATTGAGATGAACATCTACAATTGCACATATGTTTCTGACTACCCATCTTAAATTTAAATAATGAATAGAGAGGACAAAGGCAGATGGAATTATTACTTTTTTGCGGAGAATAGACAGACTCGTGTTTTGTCGATACTCGGTGACACCAGTAGGCAACACGAATCCGTTCTCGAATGAAGCGAATAGACACGAGTCTATCTAGTCGCTGTAAAAAAGGAATAATTACATCCGCCTTTGTCCTCTTTAATAATGACCTTGGTTCATCCCAATTTAATCAGTATGTATTTATAATTCTTTTTATAATATTTTTATATTTTTTAAGTTTTTATAATTATAATATAATTAATATATATTTATGTATTCATCTGCCGACAAATTTTTTCCTCTATTCAGAGTGTATTCGAACATTCCTTGCCCTCTAAAATGTTCTTTAATTCATCGTTTTGGACTTTTCATTATCTTGACACTTGACAAAACAAAATTTAATTCTAAAACTCTTTGAATATTTTTTCTTGGGTGGTTTTATATAAGTTCTTATCTTCTTTTTTTGGAAACCTTTAGTAAGCCTTTACTTATAACTTGCCGTTCGCTAATAACCTTTTATTCCCATTTGCATGCATTTTGTTGAATTAACTGATAAATTTTCAGATACATATATTGTCTTAATTTTTTTTTTATATGGCACAAGTTTTTTAAATGCATGGTTAATTAAACATTATCTCCTTGATCAGTAGTACTTGAAAGACTTGATGTTTCATCTCAATTAAATTAAATTAATTATTACAAGCTGGTGGTTCTGAAAGAATCTCGAATTTTGCAGTGATACAACTAAAATCACGGTTAGCTAAAACATTATCTTCAAAAAAAAATTGTAATGTCTTAGATATCCTCGATGAAACTATAAAATGCGTCAATTGCTTCACTGATAAAAATATTTGTACTGTTATTAGAGATTTCGGCTATCAGCTATTGTAGTATTCAGTTGTACCTTTATTTAGAATGTTTTGATTTGAATTGAAGGTTTCAATCTTCATTATTTATCTCAGACTTATTGGCAAATTGGTTTTAATTTAGCATAAAAATTATTTTTCGACTTATCACATTCTCCATGGAACATGCACATTTTCTCCTTCTCAGTTTTTTCTATAGCGGATAATATCATTCTCAGTTCAACCTTCTTGACTGTCTAACAGGACCAATAGCGGCTTCGTACGCCCCAAGTATATATTTAAGGAAAAATATTTATAACCGGAAACTCTTACTGATTGCTTTTGTTATCATCCTTACAAAGGCACATTAGCAACCCGAAAATTCAGATTTCGTTGAAACTCCAAAGACTGACACATTACCTTAGCACGGAAACTCTCCTTACTAGATCTTACAAGAGATAAAAGACAAATTCTAATCATTCAAATTCATTTGGCGCCCATCAAAAGAATTGAATGATATTGCTAACACATATATAATTACGCGAGTCAAAATTCAAAATTACTAAATACTTAACTAAATACTTAATACGTAATATATACATATCTATTTTAAATAAATCTAAAACAGTACATTAGGTATCATTACGTAGTGCAAATTCGGTACACGAACCCGCCAATTAGAGTTACTCATCACGGACATACCGACAAGCGACTGTCTAATGATATCACTGAAGCCGCCAAGCACTAAAAATTGTCATTGCCCCTAAACGAACGGCCAGTCACTTATATACGAGGCCCAACTTACCATTTCACTGTTCATTGCGACGACTTAAATAATATGCATACAAACACAGTGAAGATCGATTTAAAACTAGCAATCACCTGACACTAAGAAATCGAAATACTATTAGCAGCAACTCTCGGATAGAATATATATAATAGTATATAATTTCTCGGCTAGTACATAATATGTAGATATGTATGTAGGTAGCTACATATCGCGATATATTCGTAGTGCATGTGAACCTAGCACTACGTACACCAGACAGAACAAGCAATTTATTAAATAATAAGCGGGTGTCCACAGTTCCTCGAATTACGTGATTGTGCACGCGTTGAATTTAAAATTAGGTTAATGACGTAGGATTTGTCACGCATACAGGGTGGATCGGTAACGTCTGAAGTTTAGGAATTAACTTATTACACTTATGTGATATAGAGTGTACCGATACTTTTGTCTTGTTTGCTACACTACGTCACAATCCTTGTTATCATTATTATATTTTGAGTGATGCTTTAAGATGAATACAAACGGGATAAATGACTAGAATGTAAAGTGTCATTTACAGAGCGATAGTACGATTCTGCAGATGTGGTAGTGTAAGGGTTAGTCATGGGTAGGGCCTTCGGAGGAAAACAACTCCTGCGCAAGATCAGCCCTTGAGATTCTTGGCCAGACGAAATGGCGTTCGGTTGTCTAAGATGTTGAATAAGGATTTTTATGAAGCTACAGAAACGAACGTATCTAGTTTGTGAGTTAGAAAAAAGCTGAACGAATTTGATTTGAGACCGAGAAGAGGGCCATATGCCCCCTATTCACGAGGCAACACTAAATCATCAGGAGGATCGTAATTGGGGAAGACGCCCTTCCTCTGACGACGCCAGATTCACTCTACATCATTCTGATGCATTGAGAAAGGTATCAAAAAAAGCATGGCTTCACATGTGCCGTTTAAAGGTGGTGTTACGGTTTGTGGTGACATATCTTCATACGATTGGAGCGAGTTGGTGGTTCTGAGAAATCGATTTATGAACGTATTAATTGACTCTTCACAAAATCATGCTTTCGTAAAGTTACTAATCACTATTACGCAATAATTTTTAATTCATTTTTAATGTCCAACAGACATCTGACTCTTGAATTAACATCACGCTGCTCAACCAATTATTATTTAATGTTGCAGGATTCTGCTGGTCGGAGTAGGGAAGGGTATATATAGACTAATTGAAAAAAATGCTCGAAGTTTGTATTCTTCAATTAGATCATAAACATTCTAGGAAATTCTGCAATTATACCAAACAATTCTCTTCATTTGAAATAATGGTAATATCTTTTAGAAATCAATAAATATTTAATTCAAATGACCCCCTCACGTCTACATAATTTCCAACCAGTTGATATTCATATACATAGATATCAGAATCTCTAAGGCGACTAGTAATCTCGCTAACGCGATTATTAGACACCGCGAAGAAAAAAATAGACATACGTCGTCCTCGACATCGCTAATTGGTTTCTAGATGATCATCTCCGCATATATTCGCAATGGTTCAATGAATCACCTTTTTCCAACGAGATCAAATCCCCAACTGAGACAATAACATATTAACCTCTACGACACCGGCGAGTATTCAAATGTGCCAGTGTATCAGCGTTGTATATACATATTTATGTAAATAAAAGCAAAGATCACATACAACATTCCATTACGTATGAATTCCAATCTTAACAATTGTTAAGTACTTTCAAATTTGCGTGAAAATTTACGTTTGATATCAATCTTAAGTTCTTTTGTTACATGTGTAATTATGTTCAACTGGAAGTTTTGGGAGTCTTTACAAGATTGAATCAACAACATTTAAGTGTCGAAATTACTACCGAAAATATTGTTTGGATCATTAACATTCGCAAAATACGACATGGCGAAGGATAAAATAACGCAAAAAAATCGATTTGGAGAAAACTATAGCACGTTGGAAATTGGTCATCTAGAAGCGCTATTCCCATTCACAGTATATAACAAATGTTATCGCGTGTGTTAGGGGGCGATTATAATAGAGCTACGATACTCAATAAGAGTTGGGAATTAACAAAACAGATCAACCTCCGCGCATTAGTGAAAGATGCAATATTTACCGAACGGACCGTTTTGCTAACTCGAAACTGCTGTCGTTTATCGCAGCTACACCATCATCGCACCCTTAGGAACGAGCTGCCATTCCTCAAATTCTCTAATCGTAAGCAACACGTATACTTACGAATTACAAAAAACAGTCGACTGGTGCACATGCTCGACATCATTGCAGATTCTTAAACGACCGTTGATTGTTTCCAAAAGAAATCGTTTCTCCATTTGCAAATATCTAATATATCAAACGTTCAAACAATAGCGAAAGAGCTCGGTTAGTTTAAATTTTATTGTATAGTTATACGGTTTTATTCTGTGATACATTTGCATGAAAAGTTTTTTGTCTTTTCATAATCGAGATCAAAGTAAAATGCAAAATGTATCCTAAGTACAAGGAGTGATTAAGCAAATTGGCACAGCGCAAGTTTCCTAAAAACGTAAAAACAGCTAACATTATTCGCAGCAACTAGTAAGAGATACTCGTGGTTACATAAAAGCAATGCTTTCACTGATATGAAGAGCTCCTCTTTTATTTTTCTTTGAGCGGTTTTATCCCTTTTCAAAATGTTTATTTAAAAGCTGTCTATAATACAAATTTTATATTTTAATTTAATTGTTCACTATATATGTACATATGTAGTTAGATTCGCCTCTGGGATGGTTTACACGTTCGGTTACCGTGCTAACTGTGGTCTACCAACTTTCTTTTTCCTGAAGAAGACCATATGATTGTGGACAGCGAAAACAACGAGTTTCCAGCATGTTTCAAGATGCTCGAAAATTTGCTAACTCTTCTGAAACACACTGTTACAACAGACTAACAGTAGATGACTTTAGCTCGTACTGACTAAAGGTATCAATGCCATGGCTTATCACAATAGTAATAATAAGAAACAATCATTACTGTTTAATTCTTAAAGATAAACATTAGAACGTTAAATACATATATAATTATGGAATTTGCACCCTGCAGTTTTTTCTGAAATAACAAAAAATGCTTTCGATTCGTATTGTTTTCCAGATTGCCATATCTGGATCCACACAACATAAAACAAGACCAAAATAAAGACTGAATACGCTTTACGATCAATTCGCGTGTTGCCCAATGACATTTTTTCGTCCTCGGCATGCCCAGCCAACGTGATCTCGTTTTTATTGCATTGTATGGTCACCATTTATGAAACAACGTTATTGTCGTCTGATTAGAATGTGTGAATTAATTAATTCAGAATTAAACATAAACATTGCGGACATAAATTGTAAATTATATCCGAAACGCGACGACTCATACAATGAAACGCGAAAATAAGCTAGGTTATCTCAGTTCATGGCACGTCAAAACGAGATTTTACAATGCAATGTAAATATCAACTCCACTTTAAGTTCTTCAATTTTTTATTTAAAATTGAAAGTGACATGATTTATTTTAAAATTGAAGTCATTTCGGTAATCATCAAAATAAGTCACTAGCCTGTATGAACTCTAGTCTTATAAGAAAAGGCCGATGTAAAACCGTATATAGAGTCGGTATGTATCGATACCATCGGTAATTTCTCATATCCTAAGCGTCTTGTATCTTAAATACCGGGATGATCCTGACTATTTTAAAGTAGGGCCATCTCTTGCCAAGCCCAGGTAATTATCGTAGTTCCCGCGTATTTTGCTTACCTTGTTGACAAATAACTATGTATCTGGGTACACAGCTTGATTTGAAAATAAACTTTTTTTAAATGATGTAAGAATCTTTTTCTGATAATTATTACAAAAGCACACGTAGATACTCAATATTGTATAGTCTGGAAAGGTCTCGAGCAAACACACCATTTTTTAATAATATATGGATTGATGAAATACGTGCTAGGATGATAAGTGGTGGAATCACTGGCAATAATCTTGAACTAGAAGCTATTTATACAATAAAAAAGAGTAATAAAGGTTTACGACAAATGCTCAACAATATTGCCATTTAATTCACCATGTGTAGTACTTACTTGCGAAATTCTTGTACCCCCATGTTGCACATTATATATCCCTTTTCATTATTATGAAGGGAACGAAAATGCTTTTTGGAAGTAGTTCTTGAAGTGGATGCCTAGAAAAGAATTATAAACAATCATTTATAAATCCATAGTCGGATCGAAGTCGATCGGATCGGTCTGTTTTGTCTCCCCATTGCAACGGCTAAATATCTTCGGCGTAATACTTATTGAATGATTTACAGCATGAGCAATGCAAAACGAGAAAAAACACTCTACCCACGGACATGCACCCCTTGGGGAAAAGTATCCGATTCATATCATAGTCTTCTAAAGGGCAGGCATGTGTTTGTGACACCAGAGGGCGCCAAAAGATGATGCTTCGAATGTAATAATTGTGAGACAAACAGTTATACAATGTAGAATAAAAACATTCTCGGAATCATGTTAACGACGCCAGGTAGGCAGAAACATGGTTGGTAGCGTATCATTATTTCTTTTTTGTTATTCTTTCTATGCACTTTCTGACGTGTTATGAGGTATAAAAATATTAGTAATTGCCCATAATTCATGTGACAATACGCATTTTAGCAATGTTAAATACCATAATTCCTCCAGGTTTACATGGTACTTGAATATAGATTTCAAAGAAAATCAAATTGTTAACGCGTATCTCGAATCTTTTAAAATACGTCAAGTAAACCTCCATTCACAACATTATTTTCTTAATCACTCACCAACAACGAAAGGAATATGCCCTAAATTTCCGATTTCTAATAATAGATTATCCACAGTTATTAATAGCAAATAGTGCACAATACACATCGCTTGTTATTATAACTCGATTCATTGCTGACTTCCGGAAGGCGCCTAGCCATTCCATCAATCGGGAACCAGAAAGAAAAATTTAATATTCCTTGTTGATTTCGGCTTCGAGAATCTCATTTTACATGGAGGCAATTAGTATTAATTAATATCCCAGATAAATCGAGTTTGATTTATGTCTGACGTGTTTTGTTAGCTCTGCTTTACCATCTCGTACACATTGTTGTTGATACCAACGATTTATCTAATAATTAAAGAACTACTATATAGTTATACCAACTTATTCATCAAGTGGCAGGCATAGATCATAAATAGGCTGACAGACAAGATGCAATTTATGTATTTTGATGTTTGTGCACAATTCCCAGAGTATTCAATTAATATTAAATGATTCGAATTTCGAAAACTAATTTTGAGGTGATTTAAATAATTATTAGTGAAAGTTTGAAAATAAAATTAAAAAAAAAACGAGGTTCCACCGAGATTTGAACTCGGATCGCTGGATTCAAAGTCCAGAGTGCTAACCATTACACCATGGAACCGATATGCTTCAGATTTTGTAATTTTAAACTTTAACTTTTTTCATTTTAAATGTTTTATCTTTTTTTTATTATTTTTAATTATTAAACATAAAACTGCTTTTAAATATAAAACAATAATTTACACCACATTTAGTCAATTAAACACTCAAAGAATATCTACTAATGATTTGGATTAATTATTCTTTAATGTGTTTCAACATGTTTCAATAACATATTATTTAATAATCTCAATTTATTAAATAAAAATTTTAAAATATTTTGTTCTCTAGAACGTGACCAATCCGAGATTATATTAATTTCTGGTGTTTTTTTTTTTTTTTTTTTTAGAAAAATAGCAACAATTACTATTTTTTATCGTTTTTTGTATCATTTTTTAATTAGATTGCGCCCTACTTGTGTTGATTATCAATAAATATTTATCTCAGAAGCCAGTGAGAATTAAAACGTTTATTTTTTATTCTGGATTTGAAAGCATATTTATTGTATTTTCATTATTTAATTAAAAACGTTATTGTGATAAAGCACAATATCATTAATGTGGGATCATTAATAAATATTAATGATCCCACAACTTGCCGATGTAAATGCTGGAAAAAGAACATAAAAATATGGCATATAATATTAATAGCTCTATGCTTTTTTTTTGAACAGACGCAAAAAATAATAAATGTGTATTTTCAACTACATTTAAAAGAGCGGTAATTATCACGTATTTTATGAAAACGAATACCATAAAATACAAACCTTTATAAAAACAATTCCTTTAAAGAAATACAAATGGAATAATACATGTCCTTCCACCCATTTTCGCTTATTTTTTTTTTCCTGACAACAAATGACGACATAAAGGAAATTTAATAGTTTCATAACGTCAACGTATGCAGTGAATCTTCAGATACAGGATATTTCACGAAACCCGTTCGTTAAAAGTTTTAATGTTCTTATTGCAAATTTTGACTTCTGTAAGCGTAATTCACCCCATATATGCATACATATGTATTAAAGGTATTGGGATGCGAGAAAAATTCTCATTGGTGATAATATCCCATCACATTTGTTGGTTGATATAATGGCGCAGCCACTATTACAGCCGCTTTGTCCAATTGAAAGGCTAAAAAAAAGAACCTTTTCAAAACGATGATTTTCCACATTGACGTCCAAGCTTCTTAGCAACAAAATATAAAGGCAGACTTTAAAGCTTTTGATAATAGCTTCTTGAAAAGATTCAGGGGTGTAAGAAGGCCGATACTAAAAATATAGAGAATATAGAGAAATTAGATTAATTCGATGGTTAATTTATTTACAAAGGAACCTGCGATGATGTACTTAGTGTGAATAATAAAGATGGCTTCTTTTTATTGTAACACTGAGATAACGATTAAATCCATTTAGATCAATATCATTATCAACACATATAGGGTGTTCGAACATATAACAACGTATTATTGCTAACGTTACTGATTGCAGTGAAAAAGACAATATCTTGCAAGATAATTAGATACGCGATACACTGGCAGTACTCCGCATTTTGCTTTATAAAGCAGTACAAAAATTAAGTATAAAGAATACAGATCTAAGTAAGAAATAAAATAGGCATATCAGTTTTATTCTTCATTTTAAAGTACTAGTATTCCTCATGCAGTCTGCTCGTAATTGTGGTACATCCGCTGCTTTTAAAATAAATGGATATTTAAGTAAAATAAACACACGCGCATACATAATACGTATACGTAGTATATAGCTATACAAACAAAAGATTACGACGTAAAAGTATAAGTGAAGACACTAGCCGCTCTTAGGCAACAACTAGCCGGCATATGCATAGTTCGTCCCAGATGAAATAAACATCAATGCAAAAAATTTTAAAATACACAAATAAAAATCTCGGCGTCCACCCGGTACCATTCCTTATCATCTATTTTTTAAACTGAATGGTAAAAGAAATTGTTACTGTTAAGCTAGACTTAACTTTTTAGACTACCCTCGTGCAAATATAATTCCAAATGATTCACCGAAAACAACCACAAAATAAAAGCAAGAACGTTATTATTTAACAGTTCGATACAATCCAAAGTGCATTACCCCAATATACGTAATGGCATAACGATGGTATTTGCACAATATACAAATATACGATAACGAATTTATCCACAACTTATCGTTACTGTATAGTTAATTAGGTGCTCATGTCGGACGGTCATCGCACATATCAAAATCCCGATAATCGAGACAAACATATGGCCGTGCGGAGGATTTTGCGGGCCAATTTTCTATGCGACCGCTTGATGCCTCATCTGCATCATCCATGTTCCATTAACATTTCGAGCAGTGAATCGGAAAGATGAACATATATTAGTGTGGACGCGTGATTTCGCAGAATTCTTCGGAATTAGTTAACTACACGCATATACTCGACAATATTCACTTTATCTCTCGTGTGAAGACTTTGTGTTAAGAAGTAGGATGTAATGTTTGTAAACAAGAGTTCATCTTACCACTACACACACCTCACCAGCAGGCAACAAGTGTAGATATATATGTATATATATATATTGAACATAAACGTCTCGATCTAGGGGTAGATAATGATAAACCATCAGAGAAGACACTAAGGAATCGTACATCTTAAGGTAAGAGATCGCACAAAGTCTTTTATATCGATCAATTAATATGCTACAGGTACCGAAAATTTCAATTGAAACAAATACATTTCGTTATTTCAAAGTCATTGAATTTGTATGTTTGAACCTCATGTGCAGTCTATAAATAAATCTAAAGTAAATAATTATGTTACATGAATGAATATAATTTCAAAATCGTCCTATAATGCACGGTCTTCGTTACGTATTAATAAACTTTGTACTTTTATTTTTTCTACTAGCGTTTCACCAACACATCCACATGGAGTGGTTTAAACTGTTCACCGTTTTCCTACCTCTTATTTTCGCAATAAGTTCCAGCGAAGACCCCCAAGCCTACTGTGGATCCCATCTAATTCAAGCATTGAAATCCGTCTGTAACTCCCGATACTATGGACGTGCTAAGAGATCATTTTTTCTTGGTAAGTATTAATCCAAGTATTTATTATTAATTTGGTGAAAATTTCTATTATAATCGAATAATTTTAATCCAAATCAAATGACCCAAAAATCTATTAAACGCAACACTACAAAATTACCTAATCAAAGTTGTATACCCGGGTTTTTTCTTAAGCGTTTGCAATTGTCCTTAATAAATATATTTTAAAATTATTTGTTCTTCAAAGTAAATATATCAACCGCATAGTACCCAAAAACTCCATATCCAACCAATCCTAATAAAATATACGATGAAAGGAATAAAATGCTGAAACACGTGGATTAATAGTTATGATTTGTGTTTTCTTTTAATTTATACCAAAATTTAACGTCACTCTCGCACTAAGCTGGAGCGATTGTTGTAAATACTTTAAAATGAAATATTGAAATATATTAACACAAACAATAACTTGACTGAGGTTCTGTTTATAATGAAGCCGCGATAAACGATAAGAAGAGCGAGTTAGTAAATCTTCCGTTGTATCTTTTCGTATCTATGGTTACAGAGACGCCAGCACATCGATTGGCCCGTTTACTAATACGCTATTCTCGCAGCTCCACTATAAGCGCACTCTAAGGTGGCAAATAAGCTCAACAGCAACAGCAAAAATTGTAATGTTTTAAATCTTTGTAAATGTTTATGATTCAGCTAGCATGTCTAATTAAATCCAAAATTCGTTTAACTAAAAATCGAGCAGTAGATGTTAAGTTATTTAATAGATCTGATCCTGATCATTCGGCAATTAACTAATCTACTGTAAGTAACATTGGAAGTAAATTCAGAGAGTTTGGTGAGGTTAAGGATCTACCTAAAAATCAACTATCCAATAACTAAACAACACTAAAGACACGAATGGTCCTCACCATCAACCGGTGACCGAATAATGATGGGGACCATTCGTGTCCTAGAAACGACCAACCTGGACTATATAATAAATTAAACTTGTGTAGTGCGGAAAGTGCCGATATTTATATGTTGTTTACCATACTACGCCACAGTCTTTGCTATCATTATCCAATAACTAATATAAAAAAAAATGTAGCATAGGATCAATGAGCAAAATTATAAATGTTGAGCGAGGGAGAATCCACATTAGATGCAGGTGGAATACACTCAGCATCCACAGAAAGTTAATACGTGAACTGTAATTTTTAGTACCTAAATTGTAGGATCTTATTTTATTGAAGGTACGTTCAACAAAGAATACTATTTAGAGTTTCTTCAGTTCGAATTGATTCTCGCTTTAGTTGCCACCTTTCCCAATCATAAGGACGCCGACATATCAATTAATCCGATTTGCTTCCAGTAGATGGTGCACCTTGACACTGTGCACTGGATATTCGAAGGCTTTTAGATGCGATTTCTCCAAATAGATCTATCAAAAGGAGAGGAACTATCTAGTGGAAACGTAACGAGAATCGTTAAATTTCTTCAATGTTGCAAAGTATATAAGAAGCGATAATTTCTGGGTTTGGGAAATGTTATGAATAGAGAGGACAAAGACGAATAGAATTATTACTTTTTTGCAGCGACTAGACAGACTCGTGTTTTGTCGACTCTGTCGGGGACACCAGTAGGCAACACGAATCCATTCTCATGAGGCGAATAGACACGAGTCTATCTAGTCGATGCAAAAGAGGAATAATTCCACCTTCCTTTATCACGTCTAGGTACGTTACGAGGTACATCGATGTCAGTTTGAGCATTTGCTTTAAGAAGTATTCCAATTTAATTTTCAAGTTAACCTAGTTATCATTTGTTTTATAATAGTCCAAAAACTATTCATAATGAACCCTAATTCGTAAAGATATGTAAAGTGTTCTATTTAAATAATAGACTTCTTACCGTTTCTACTCAAACTAAGGTAATACCGCGGTGTAGTGTAGTTTACAAAATGGAAAATCAAAATTATGAATTTATTGAATATATTCCTTTCATCGTAAACGCAGTGTACAGTACATACTACGTTTATGTATCACACGTGGCTGCAACAGTGTTACAATTAGAAAAACACTGATTTGGAGAAATCCAAGTTTGAAACTAAACTATACTAAGCACTGCGAAAATAAATTTCATTGTTGTTCTGTTGATTGATACAATCAAAACAAAAAAAACAAATCAATCAAACAAGACAATCAAAACAAAAAAAAATACAAAACAAATGATCTGCACTTAATCAAATAAAATCATCGAGTTAAGGCTAATTTGCACTATTTTCAATCAATAATCTTTTCAATTTTATTTTCTGGACTTATAATACTGTTGTGGTCCATGTACGATATATCTACAAATGAACCATTTTTAAATTTTTAGTAGTATTTCTAACCATATGCATTTTAGAGTGACCCATCCTCAATAGATTTCTCTCAATATATATGGGAATATTCAAATTTTTGAATTTAAATAAAATATGCCATTTTAAACACTTTCTTCATATTGCGTTTCAGATAATTACATCGATGCAATAGATGATGCGTATCCAAGCGAGAGATACGACTACAATGCACTGGTAGATCTACTCTTCGACAATGAAATATCTACACATGACTTTCTCAATGGCAATTTCCACAAAAGACATCTAATTGTGCGAGATATTGTGAACGAATGTTGCAAGAAACCATGTTCTAGAGAAACGCTAAGTTTGTACTGCAGTACGTCACCGAATTAGATAATATTTAATAAGCACTAATCAAATGTATCTTAATACCTGCTACAACATTCCCAATAAAATGATGTACTTATTGTTGATGTAAACAAATCAAATAGATTAAATTCAAATAATAAACTCTTGCTAAATATGAAACTGCACTTTATTTACATATAATTATACACCAATAATCGGTTTTAAACACTTCACATTTTAGTTCGTCATCCTGAAATGGTAACACAGATGATTCGCCCCAAAATATAAAGTTAAGGTCCACTACAGTAGTAAATTCCCTCAGGACGCTGCACTTTTCTGTAGAAGCTGTGCGAATCTATTCGTTATCAGAAGTGATACGTCAATAAATCTATCCACACAATTAGTTAAACATGTTTCTGTTTTACTATCTAATTTACTTCCTGGTTTGTCCACGCACTTTTCCCAGCAGAAATCGTTAAATTCATGTATCTGTGAAAATAAACGCGTAAGACTTTAATCGAACAGAATTTACATAACCTTACCTGGGCATTAAATTGTGCTTTTTGCTTTTCGACCATTAAAAATTCTTGCAGCTCTTTATCTCCGGCAGGCTTAGAGGTATCTAAACTAGAGGAACTGAACGAATCGGTAAAATCAGTCATTTTTCTCTTTTTCGGTTGATGTACGACTTTAAAAAGGGGTTGGGTGCATTCGAATTGGATAAGTAGGTTGGAATTCGAATTGTGAATTTTGGAACAAAATAATGTAGTTTATTATTTGGAATGAATCACGGCGTGAATAGTGAATGTGGTTTTTATAGAACAGTGATGAGAGGAAGGTAATACAAAGATGGATTTAATTGCCGATTTTCATTTCGTAAATAATTTAAATTGGAAATTCAGGTAGTAAAGATCATATTTGCTTATTTTACACTAAGAAATTGGGCAGTGCCGATATATCTTTTATTGCCGATGGGTTCTATCAACGAACATGGTGACGACAGTGCCCAATAAAGTCAAAATGCTACACAAAGGAAAAGATCCGTAATATTAAAGGCAGGAAGTGAAAACGCATGAAAACACGTGAATATATATATTTGTGGAAAATTCATTACAAGACAACAGTCACCACCAACCACAATGGAAATTTTAAATGACGTACGTGATTGTCGATTTTTACATAATGGTGAATAAATCACTGCCAGTGAAATATCACTCATGCTTACAAATCACAGACATAAATGTGATTTGTGATTATCATCACATCTGCTTACATCACTACCAAGTAACTAAATATTTATTATCTGCATATTTGTCAACAATTATGAAAGATTTTGAATTTTGATCTTTCTTTTTACCAGAATAAAGCGCGAATAAAGTGATAATGAATTCAAGTGCATATTCAGTATCGTCACTGCAAAACATGTAAGTATCATTACTATTATACAATATCCAAAAGAAAAATTGTTAATTTATAGCTGTATAGATTTCATCACAAATCACTTACACTACCTGGTAAATGAAAAAAACGAATTGAAAAGACTTCCGTATCATATCAAAGATAGAATATTACATAAGATATCCGTAAGCTTGCATTTTTGGGGAAAAATTGATGCTAAATTACTATGGGATAGTTTAACTCATAGATTTACAAAACAAGTGAATCTTACCTTCTGTCTAGTCGATGACGAGCTCCTGCAAATATTAAGCAAATGCCAGAATCTAAGGGAGTTGTACTTGACCCAAATTTTGGAAAATACTTTTACAACAAAAGGTAAACAGAACTAAATTCTTTATTGTGTATATTGTATATTGCCGTAATTTCCAGGATTACTAGAACTTATTCCTTGCTTAAAGGAGCTGCGTATGTTAACGTTATCAAAATGCTTAACAGTGAATGATAGTGTTGTAGCTGCTATTGCTAAAAATTGTCCGAAGTTAAAAGGACTTGATCTACATTCCTGTATGAATATAACCGATGCTGCCTTATTTGAGCTAGTTAGTTTAGAGCACTTACATTGGGTTACATTATCTAATACGAAGGTCAGCAAAATTAGTAGGATTAGTTCTATGTAACTATAGAGATGTATTCTTAAAGGTTTCCAATAAAGGTGTCGAAGCTTTGGTAAGAGGATCAAGTGGAGGTAAACTTACAGAGCTTAGACTAGGAGATTGTATAAACATAACAGGACAAATTCTACCTGCGATAACTGCTAATTGTCCCAAGTTAGAAATATTTGTTTTTCATGGATGTAAAATAATACAAGGTAAGATTATTTTTTATCATAATTATGGGATACGGTAAGATTGAATAAATTATTAATAGTAGTATGACATAATTTATTTTACCTTCCCCGAACAGAAAACGAACAGCCTATACGAACTCAATTTATACGTCTCTTCTGCTTGAATGCATACTTTTTGGCTTTTTCAAAAATGAATATGCCACTTGATATTACTTACCATATACTAACTCACGATAACAATGATAACATTTCCAGATACCGAATTATTGGACCTATCCCTTAGAGGATTAAAACAAATCCAATACACGATTGAATGGTAAATTCTTTTCTATTATTTTTATATTATTTCATTAACACAGTACAATTTGTAACATTATTTAATACCTATTATTATTATTATTATGTATACCGTTTGACGAATACTAACATTTTCCCTGGTACTAAAAAAAAATTTGATATAATATGCGTTTCTAAAGGTAGTCTGAAAAAACAAAATTAATATTATATACACAATACGTATAAATAAAAAACATACAATGCATACCAGACAAACGTTGAAGTATAGATATTTTATTTTTACTTTGTCACTTTTCTTTTTAACTCAAACAAACTGAGGCGACAATTAAGAATGTTAAAATTAGAGCCTTATATTAAATATTATAATAGTAAGAATATGGAATTTCTAAGAAAATGTAGAGATGTAAAATAACATATAAAAAACTTATATTAATAGTGTTCGAGTAGAACTATGATTCCAGTAACGTATGTATGTAACGTTGGCTACAGCGAATTGTACATGTACATGCGTAACCAAGTCAAGTGGAATATTTGATCTGCCGTATGTAGATATCCATTCGTTGCTGAAATTATATCACTCTAAGATAATTAAATATAAATTCTACGACAAAAATCAATCAAATTGAATTTCATTTAAGGGTTTTTAAGATACTTTTTTTAAGCATTCTTGGCAGGTATAGGAGATTGTTTTAATTGGAGTATTATCGAACGCAGTCTAGAGACGTCCTTGTTGCCTGTCTTTGCCTTCGGGTTGAAATCGCACAATTTCGCGATCCTCTCCCATTCTGTGCCAGGTTCTATTTCATTGTCATCTGCTACGAATTGTTTTTCTGCGTTTCTGGAATGTGATATTGAAAACAGATATTTAGATCTTGGAAATTTTACAAATGAAGGAATAGAAGAATATATAGGGTGTATGTTACTTACTTAGCGGATTCCCTGAGAGCAATTAGATAGAATTACATTAGTAGATAAAGTAAAGTATACAAGGAATTTACTTGATGCACAGCTACGTGCATATATTATACAAGTACCTTTTTATCGAGAAATGTAATATTTTATCTTTTTCGGCATAGTAGCCACTAACACACGAGAGAAATTTTATAATTACCTAACTTCGACCAGAGATTGCGCTATTACTATTAAAATAACTCGTAAAAATAACCTTTAACGAGAATCTTGTCAGGTTTGCAGAGGAATACGTCAGTTAGTTTGTGAATGGTAGCTATTTAAAATGAATAATTTTTGTGATTTAACATAAAAAACAAATGTAATCAACCATAAAGATAGCTAGTTTAGAATGCATGCGACATAATCCACGTTGATTACTTTGAAGAGGGCAAAACGATTAATGGCAAGTATTATGCCAACTTATTGGATCATTTCAACAATGCTATGAAAGAAAAACGTACGCATTTGACGAAAAGAATGTCTTGTGTCTTGGAAATTGTTTCCACACCCGCTATATTCACCAGATCTATTTGTCCCTTTTTTGATTTACTTCGATAGGAAGCCTTTAATTTTTATTTATTAATTAATATGAGATTTTCGTACTATGCACGTAACTGAATATTATACAGGTTATAAAAATAGATAGATTGTAAAAGTTATAAAAATAAATCGTTTTTCCGAAAATCACCAAAAAACAGAGGTATTAAAAACTATTGCAGTTTTATGACACATTTCACTTCGATCGTCTTGAGAAATTCGTGTGAAAAAAATTCATTCAAGTTTTAATTTTCATTCGTTGTATATGTAAAAAAAATGACACACGTTCATGAAAACGACAAACTTGAGAACAACCAGACGGCTACGCGAGAGGCTTCTCAGGGCGGAATGAAATTGAAATATCGATCGGTACCCAACTCGGCACAGAGTAAAACCACCTTTTAGATGTCCCAACTCGGTACATACGTTTACACTGTGTATCTAGAGAATCATAGTAAAATTGCCCTTTACGGTGTGCGCAGAGATGGGAAGAGGCAAACCAATTAGAGATTATCGGATTATATTATATAAATCTCGAAAACGATAACAGCGAACACTAAGTTGGAACAGCTCACAGTAAAAAGCTACAAGTAGTATAATCACAAAACCACACCGTAAAAGTTGAATTTTATCAAAGGCAATATCAATACCGTACAAATAATAATTTGATAAGTTTCTTAGATTGCATATGTGAGCTCTAGAAAATTCATAAGTAGTGAGAACAACAACAACTAGATGTTTAGTAAAAAATTTAATAGGTTGGTCACATTTTCGCCATTTTGAAAGTATGTAACCATACCTCTCTTTATAGAGTATACCTTCTTCTTAATGAAAGAATAAATAACTTATAAGAGCTATAACAGCGGACAGAAAGTGCTTATATAATTCATGGACAGCCTTGAGCAATTTACAGCTCCCTTGTTTTGCAATTTCTAGATTAACGACTTGGTAAAATTATTTATTCCAACGACTTTTACTACCTACTAAAATTTTAGAATCTCTTGTATATTTCAAACCTTTGACAATTATAGCGTACTATAATTTTTTTCCTAAGCACTCAATACGATAACTTCTAACAATAACAATTCTTACCTATTAGCTGCTTTCGTCTTTTCAATCTGCTCAGCATGATTTCTATACCATTCCTCAAGTTCCTCCTTAGCTATTTCTCTCCATTCTCCTTTTTTAATTTCTTCATCTCTATCTGAAATAATTTCACGAAACAAGTTGAAATATGAATCTATTATTTTATTTTTTCAGGTGAAATAGTCTTGTACTCAACAGAAGTTGTGAATCTCGTATATTACTTATTTTTATATTGTCTATTACATTACATACTTATAAAATATATTTTTGATAAAACTGTATATATACCTTTTTCTTCTAGACGTTGTACTTGTTCCTCTCGCCATTTTCTGATCTTTTCCGGCTCCTCTCTGATTTCAGATTTGATAAGAGGTGGGGACGTTGAAACTAAACAACGTAAACAAGTAAATGATTATGTTGAACGCGACAGTTTATGAAACGAATATAAATAAACGGAGGAAACTAAGCGCTTTCTTACATTTCCACAAATGCAGGCCTTGTCTTTCCTGTACCCTAACGCTCTTAAACATTATTCGAACATTACTATTTGACGTGACTATTATAAAAAAAAAGTTCGTTACAAGTATTGAGCGAAATTGGAGTAGCTAGAAAAACAAGAGACCGTGCAGGAGAGAAAAAGGATTTTTAACGCATGATGTATCAGATTTCAATGCAAAACTTGATGTATTATGTCTTTCGAAGATGTTTGGGAGAAACGTCCAAGGTTTCCGTAAATATAGAAGAATAACAAGGTATTAATTACATGTTCTCTTACAAGTACACATTACCGTCACAAAATTCAAATACGTATATTTCGAATAGCTACCGAAATTATTACTAATATTTAAAAGTAACCTATAAAAGTGACAAGAACTAGTACATTCTAAAAATATTTAACGTATGTAAGATATACTGATTCTTATAAGTATGTCCTACTTTATCTTTTACAAACGATAGGCATTCTTTTCAGCAACTTTACTAATCGGTACCACATTGTTAGCACATTCCTATAAATGATTACAGAGCTGCTGGGCATTGTAGCATGTGGTTGCCATTCTTTAACTAACCCTGTCAAAACCATGGATGATATATCGACATACCATTATTTTAATGTTATTCGCCGCAATTATTTTTAATAGTAATTGTCGTCTACGGCCGTATGCTTTGCTTCCACTCTTTTTGGTGAAATAGTCAGTCACAGGCAGTGTCCGTTTCTAAATATCCTTCGTCCTTAAAAGCGTTTTACACTTTTTTGATAAGGTGCCATTTGGAAAAGAAAAACATTCGAAGACAGTATTAACATACAAATGTAACGCTATCATAAAGCAAAAAACTCAAAGCTCAAATAAAATACATAATAGAATTTATAATCTTCTTTTATTAGCTGTATTAGTATTTAATGCTTTTATGCGTAGTAGCTACCAGTTTACAACATTTTTCAGGCGAAATAGACGCCCGTTCGTCACACTGTTCGATTGAAGGCTTCCTTAGAGGTATATTTGTTTTTGAAAAGTCTCTCCTTCAAAACATGCCAGAAAAAGTATGCCTTCAAAATATGGGAGACCCGGTGACTGCGCGGGTCAGTCCAAAACCTTTACTTGATTTTCACCAAATTAATTTTTTTACAGGTCAGGCCTTGTGATAAGACATGTTGAAAGTAATATTCGTTCGAGTCCATACGGAAAAAATAACAATTGATGGTTCAAGAACCTCTTACAACATATCGTTATAACGCGTCTCATTCATGCGTTCCTCACACTCATAGTACTTCTCCAATACCTTGTGTCGTCATACACCACCGAATCATATTGCTTCCACCGTCATGTTTAATGGTGAGTAAAATGCCTTCCCTGATCCTCGGCAAACTGGCTTCAAAACGGCTGTACATCTGCGTAGAAGCAATAGCATTCAGCTCGGTTATGCATACTGCAAGGATTATGGGATATTTTCCAATACTTTACGCCTATATTAGATTTATCGAACCAAAACCAAAAATTGCGGCTTGCAATGTAAGTTGGTGAGCAAATGTGTCGCGATATTTGATCATCAAACAAGCTCACAATGCAAGATCCACACTCACCGATTACGTAATTATGTAATTTGATTAGAAATAGGAATTAGCCGTTTTATATTTGCTTTCAAATTTTGTAACGGTAGTATACATTAAGATAGAGTATAAAATGCATGAAAACAATGTATGTTACAGTTTAATTGAGGCCTGTAATGAATGCTGTAAAAAAATAATAAATAAATAAATAGTTTAAGCTTTAAAAATAACAAAAAAAAGCTACGCAACAGTATCTTACCTCCATATCCAAAGTCATGCTCAAAAGAAAAACCATCTAATAAAAAAGAGAAAAAACATGCATAAGATAATAGTAAAATGCTAAAGCTAATAGTAGTAGAACTTAACAAAATGAGGCGCTCTATTTACAAGGGAGACTCTTCGATACCATTATATAGAATTTTTTTCTGCGTAGTGTTCAGAAGACCTTGTAGTATGTCTTTAATCAATATTAAAACGGACTAATTTACCAAAGAAATTCTATTAAATCAATGTATAGTGTAGTTATTACATTTATTTAATAGTGTAGTAATCGGAAGTATTTTTTCCAAAAGCAAGGAACAATTTTTTTTTAATATTCCCAAAAGATATCGCGAAATGTTTTTTAAAATTTATTTTTGTTGGATATGATAGGCCAACGATATAGTAAAGTTCAATTATTCTCCAAAAGCAAAAATGACAAATTTCAGATGTTCAGACATATGTATATAGTAATTATCAGCGAATAACTAAAAAATATATATAACTCGGGATAGGCTGTGAGCACCTCGTAAGAACGTATTTATCCCATATCGACTTCAGATTTGGACATGAGAAAACTAACCGTGCGTTAAGTATCGCGCTTGCTCACTCAAAATCAAAAACGCATCGAAATGGACATTTTTAAAGCTCTGTTGAAGCGGTTTAAGCAAAAGAAGTGAACAGGGGAAAATTGCAGTATTTAAAACAAAAAGAAGGTTTTATTCCTTCAAGACAATGCACCGTCTCATCGCCATGACAAAGAATCACGAATAGGGGTACATGTTCATTTTTTACAAGCCAGGTAACTTGTTGTAACCTCGCTAGATTACACCTAGGTAAGTTACCAACTAATAGATCATTCGACAAGGTTCGCATTTCTGCCCAGAAAACGCGGACTAACCATGGTAGAACACGACCAAATTGTATTATTTATTACGCAAGGTGCAATTTCAAAAAAAATGAAGTATTCGCGATGCGCGGTTCATATCCCTCTTAAACGTTATAAAGAAACCGGGGATTATAAAAAAAAAAGACCTAAATCAGGAAGAAAACGGCGAACCACGGCAAGAACATAACGCCTTTTAGAGCGAATGGCTTTAAGGACCGACGAAACTCATCGAAAGAAACAAGTAGTGAGCTGTGAACGCGATATGGGGTTTCTCTGGGAATTCTAGTAAGAAACTAGAAAGAAACTGTTACCTTAAAGTATTATCAATATACTTAATATGACTAAATATCAGTTTAACAAAGAATATGAATTACAACAAAACAAAAAATAAATCAAAATATGATTTTATTATTATTATGTATTTTTAGAATACATCCCAATAATTATTATTTAGGGCATAAATGAACTTTGCAAAACCATCAACGTGCCCTACATTATATCCAAATTCACTCAATGTATGAAAGTAATTCGTTAACACGATGCTGTAAATTACATAGTAAAATGAATACAATTCAAACAAAAACATTTGTATGTGATGACTAATCTAATCAAAATTGATAAGCACTGAAGCTGCCAATGTATATTTTTCTAATTTATATATAATATACATAAAACCATCAAAATTATATTCGATCAATCGTAATTCAAAATTAGCAGCGTTAGAATGAACTACTCGGTTATATTTTAAGCGAAGCATTGTTACTACATGTTACAAGAAGCATCGGTAATAGATTAGGTAGCTTAGGTAACCAATTGACCTACTTAAATACTGCATGAACAGTGCTAGAATCAGAAAAATATAACACATACCACCATTACTCGGTTTGGAAAATTCCAGGGTTTCTTGTTCCAATCCGTCAATCATCTCAAAACTTGAACCCGAATTTTCTCTGATGGTGTTGGTTGTAGCACCATCTACATGTAAAGCTACACTTAAAATAAAGTATACAGAAAAAAAAAGAAATATCATTCATGCAATGCGACAAATAAACGTTAATGCACCATGCACGTATTACTGTTAGGTAATAAAATATTCAAGAAAATAAAGTATCTTACTGCGAATAGTTATAATGTAATGTGATCGATGTAGGTTAGAAATTACCTCCGTTTAGCTGGGGTATCGAAATTGCGGCCGGTTTCAATTCGTCTTCTAAGCCCGCAAGATCTGACTGTTCCTTCGCTAAAAATTCAGCTGCTGGGTCGACGTCGAATTGATCCAAATTATCGCCAAAATTCGCCATTATTATGATATCTCAACCTAACATTTGACAAGAATGACAAGCATACTATACGTCCGGAAGTTACATCCTCTTTTCAGAATCGACAATATAAAGCAACGAAAACTACTAGAAGACATGGTGATTACAGTAAGCTTTGCAACAATTAACTTTTAACTGACTATAGCAGATATTAAGTAAAGCGGAAATATTTCCTCGGCGTTGTCCTTTATTTCATAAAATAATATTGGTATACAAATGTTTTGTGGATTTTGCAATTTGATATTGGCGACCATGCTTGTACTCCGGAAGTTGATTTTGAGGGAATTTTAAAGTTTTAATTAATTTTAAAATATGAATATGTTTCTTGTACTTGGTGTAACACGATCTTTTTTTTAGCTGTTTAATAAAGCTATTTTTCTCGTTGTAACTTTTATAAAAACTGACATGCCTCTTACTTCGAAATAAAAAAAGTACCTCCAAGTTGTAGTAAAAGCTTTTATAAATGTTACATAATTCAAAACAGCTGTATGATCTCAACTTTATGTAATAAGATATTTCTTCGTATATATTAAAGAAGTAAGGAATCGTAAACACCTTTAGAAACATTATCCCGTACAATTTAAACACACTGTAGAATTAACGGAATTCCGTAAAATAAACAGAAAATTGCATACCTATAAACATTTCAATGATTAGATTATACATATGTAATCGTGAAGTACTTGTCCTCCAATTTAATTGTCTTTTATCAATCGCCTGATAACTTCTTTTTAAATCTCGGCGAAGCTAATTTCTTTCAACATTTTTTAAAGGTTTTATATAGTACGTTTTAAAAAACTAATTAGAAAATTTAAATAAACAAATACATAAATAACAGTGAGTTATTGCGTGCCGAGCTGTATAAATTCCTCGTTTGAGAACAACAAATTCAGAAATAAGACGTTTCAAGATGACGACATTCTCTTATTTCTTTATATTTTCATTAATTTTCCTTGCTACTTATTGTGACGGTCGTCTTGTAATTAATACTTGGAGATTCCCGGAGGCGGCTGAAGCGGGTAAGTAAGAAATGTACTCCGTTTCCGCTTTATTTCTATAATTCATTCTTCAGGTTGGAGCACTCTGCTAAGCACAAATGGAGCAGTTGACGCACTTGAAGCTGGTTGCTCCTATTGTGAAGCTACTCAATGCGGCTTAAGTGTTGGTTTTGGTGGCAGCCCCGACGAGTCTGGGGAAACTACGTTGGATTCGTTAATCTTTGATGGGTAACGGAAAAATCCGCAAAATTATACACCTATTAATAATTTCGATTAAAATTTTAAGGAGGACGATGGACGCTGGTGCTGTAGGTGATTTAAGAAGAATTAAGAGCGCAATGTCCGTAGCTAGACATGTCCTTGAACATACCAAACATACTTTAATAGCTGGCGATCAAGCTACGGAATTCGCCGTCTCAATGGGATTTACGGAAGAAAGCCTAATTACAGAAGTTTCTACGCAAATTTGGGCTAATTGGACGCAAAATAATTGTCAACCAAATTTCTGGAGAGCAAGTATCGACGCTTGTGCTTAAAATGTTCAAACGGGCGCCTTAATATTTTGAAAATCATTTCAAGAACAAAACAGTTTTCCTGAAGTGGTTTAAATATAAAAGAAGCATTGTATGCTAATTAACAACGTTACTATTTTTGACGAGTGCAGATAATATTTTCAATTTACAGTATCAAGTTACATCTACACCTCAATTGATTCGCATACAATATTGTATTGTTTGCTTAACATAGTATTTTCTCTTGTTTAAATTTTAAAGATGATAATAGTCCACCTGAGTTTACTTAAGATAAATAATCACGAAATCTTGTAAATTTCCACAGTATTTTTAATTTGTTTAATGCAAGTATGAATTAAACATTTACAGAATGTTGAACCGGATCCCACTACGTCTTGCGGCCCTTATTTACCAATCAGATCTAGAAATATTGATTACAATAGACAGAAAGATTCTGGACATATCGACGTTAAAATCAACCATGACACCATTGGTATGGTTGTTCTCGATGGTGACAATAATTTTGCAGCTGGCACCTCTACGAATGGATTAAGATACAAAATACCCGGGTAAAAAATAATCATAATTTAAAATGTTCCTCCTCAAATGCGATTTATTTAAACTAGGAGAGTTGGTGATTCCCCAATACCAGGTGCAGGTGCTTACGCCGACAATGCAGCTGGTGCTGCTTGCGCAACCGGTAATGGAGATATCATGATGAGATTTTTACCAAGGTAATTCGGTTTTGAGTTGAAAATTTTGTGTTTGATTAAATGTTTGCAGTTTCGTTGCTGTTGAAAAGATGAGAGAAGGCGCCTCGGCTTTAGATGCTGCGCAAATCGCTATTGGAAGGATTGTGGAATTTTATCCAGAATTTTCAGGGGCTGTAATTGCAGTGTCTTTAAATGGTGAATATGGAGCGGCTTGTAATGGAATGGTCGAGTTTCCCTTCGCTGTTAGAAACGACAATTTAGACGAAGCAACTGTGTATACTGTAAATTGTTCAAATCCACCACAACTGTAAATGATTTGATACAAATAGAATTAATTTCAAATGAAAATCTCTATTATTGGCAACACTGAAGTTACATGGTTGGTTAACCTAAAACGTTATATGGCGGAAAATTTAAATTCAAAACGTTTACAAAAACAATCATTTATTACTAAAAACAACTATACAATTCGAGCATTCATCACATTCGAACAGTACCTCTTCTTGAGTCAGTTCGTCTTTATCGATTTCGATATTTTTACCACATCTACAAATATAATCTGCTATCGAATTTGTAAAATTCAATTTTCTCGCGTCCACTTCAGCATATACCAAGGGTCGGTGATTCATATTCGCCTGCAGTAGTGATGCATCATATTCTCTCCGTAATTTATCGTCTTTTAATGTTTGCCATGCCTCGTTTATTGTAACAAATTTATCGGAAGATGTTTGTGATCCTTTGTCTGGATGGGCGCTCTTTATCAGACGCTGATAATTTCGTTTGATTTCCTTAAAACTTGCCGTTTGTTCACATTCTAAAATAGTATAGTACGTCTCTGTACCCATTGTTATTGTATTTTTACTTTAAAAATCAATAAATAGTTAATTACTTGCTACTATCGTTATTGCACTATTAATTACTTTATGTGAGGTTAGAGAGAACTATTAGAGTGCGCGTGCGTATATTAAATTTAATTTTGAAATGGGATTTTATAAATTTTTGATAGTTTTGGCTACTTTGTTGATTAACTGCACGTCTAAACGTCTTGTTATTAATACTTGGGCCTTTTGGGAAGCAAATAACGCAGGTATTAAATTATTTCAATATTTACTTCTTTCGATGGTGTTTAAACCCATGATTTTCTTTATTGTAGCTTGGAACACTCTCATGAAAACAAATGATGTTATTGATACATTAGAAGCAGGCTGTTCTTACTGTGAATCGCATCAATGTGACTTTACAGTTGGCTTTGGCGGTAGTCCCGATGAATCTGGGGAAACTACATTAGATGCTTTAATTTTCGATGGGTATTAATATTATATTTTGTAAATAGTGAAAAATCTACACTGTAACTTCTTTTTCTCTAGGAAAACTATGGATGCTGGTGCTGTAGCTGATTTAAGAAGAATTAAAGATGCGGCATCTGTAGCGAAGTACGTTCTGCAGCATACTACCCATACCTTGCTAGCTGGAGATCAAGCAACTACATTTGCTTCAGCTATGGGATTTGTAGAAGAAAGTTTAAGTACTAATGCTTCTCTTACAGTTTGGAATAATTGGAAGCAAAATAAATGCCAACCGAACTATTGGAAAGTAAGTTTGGCCACAATTTACTTTCCTTTGTGAAATTCCTCTTTGTAGACGCTATGGTTTTTAGAATGTTGATCCAGATCCAACTACATCTTGTGGTCCGTATATACCTCTACCACAAAATAGCGTTTATTACAATTTTTATAAAACTATAAGGAAAGTAAAGGATATTCAATTCAATCATGACACTATCGGCATGATAGTTATTGATGATGACGGTAATATAGCAGCAGGAACATCAACAAATGGATTAAAACATAAAATACCTGGGTATTATTGTTAAAAATATTTATTTCTTAGAAATGTACGACATGAATTTGTTTTTCTTTAATAACGCAGAAGAGTTGGGGATTCTCCTATACCAGGATCTGGTGCTTACGCTGATAATAGTGTCGGGGCTGCTTGCGCCACAGGTGATGGAGATATTATGATGCGATTTCTGCCAAGGTACTATATTTTAGTTTAGGTTATTAAAAGTAATGAAAAATTGAGGGATTCAACAAATCAAATATACTCTTAACAAATCGTATGTGAGTCTAATGTGTTTTCAGTTTTCTAGCAGTTGAAAAGATGAGGGACGGTTTTTCACCGTCTGAAGCTGCGAGAATTGCCGTCTCAAGAATAGTACAACATTATCCGAATTTCTCTGGTGCTGTTATTGCCGTATCAGCAGCTAGAGAATATGGTGCTGCTTGCTATGGGATGATTCAATTTCCATATTCAGTGAGAGATGATGAATTGCTCAATGTAATTGTAAAAAATGTAGAATGCATAAAGTAATTAAGCCAAAATAAAAAAAAGCAATAAATACACATATCGACGAAAGTTATCTCTATCTCTATCTATCTCTATTTAGCTGTACATCCTCTATCTGAGATTTTATTCTTGCACATCTCAAAAACCAGTAGTAGCTCTAGACATCCTAAATTAATCTCCTATTCGGAATCGGGGTGGAGATTGGTCCTGGAGCCTTTGGACCAGGCGTGAGACATAGACATATTTTATAGAGCAGGAGCTCCGTTCGCAGATCCAGGAAATGTCGTTTGCTATCAATATATTTCTAACTTTACAATAGTCGCCACGTTTAATCTCCATTTTCTCAGAGAATAAAGCTTTTTCTCTAATAAATTTAACTGTCACACAGTTTCCACCGTTCACCTTAAATCACAACATCGTCAGCCTCTCTACTAGAATATCCAATACCTATTGAAGCCGTTATTCGTATCTACTTGCAGTATTATTCGCGAATATTTGGAGACTATGAGGAACGTCGTATAAATAAAAAAATAAATAATTTGAAGTAACTAGAAAATGCTGTAGGACTATGAATACAATTAGTCTTTTGTAAGATAGATGCCAGCCGCACGCTGTCGAAAAATTCATACTCCCACTCGATTAATAGAACCGATCTCATACGTATTCTCTCATTTTGTGTAGAAATATCTAAGTCAAACATGCACTCCAACTGCATCCAGGAGTGATAATCTTGCATAGATCCTAGATTATTCGCCTTTGAATTAAGGCGATTGCTTCCATTAAGTTACTTAACAAGAAGATGCGGGGCGGTATTGCATGGAAAAGAGGGTTCTATATTTTATCAAATATAGTAAGAATACCAAGGATTGTTTGCAAATACCTTTAATTAGAAATGAATGAACACTCACATTTTAAATTATACTTAAATATAAATTAATTTAAATATCATATTTAAATTAATTCTAAGATGAGGACAGCGATCCAACACTTCCAAGGTATTAAATATTAGAGCAATCGTCGATGGTATCTGGATTACTTGCAGCAACATCTTCTACATCACGTATACACATAACATCAAGATCATTAACTATATTACTTGCTATATTCTCCTGAGGAGTTTCTGGGTGATTCTTAAACGAATTGTAACGCAATGTGACTGCATCTATTAAATGTTTATTCCCTGTTTTTTCAGCCAATTCTACAGCAAATTCCAACGTCTTCACATCGCTTCTTTTAAATAACGCTTTAGTTGCCTCCTCGTATTGCTCTAGAACGATGAAGCTGAAATCACCGTAATAGATCAACAATTAGAACACATAAAGACCATATACCGTTTACCATTGAGCTGCGATTTCAAAAGAACCATTTACAACAGCAAATTTTGCCCATGAAGATATAACTTCGTTTATCAAAGGGTGATCCTTTGGCAGTCTGCATTTTGCTAGTGCTAAAGCTTCCCTAAATAAAGTTTCATCACATAATACTTTTACGGCCTCCTCGACTTTATGACAGGCTAAGAGGTATGAGATGAGTTCGAAAGGGTCTGTTTTAGTATCTTCTAGTAATTTTGTCGTGTATACTGCGCAGGCTTCTTGCCACAATCTAATCAAATGATTGGTTAGAGGTTTTTAATATATTTTACGAAACTTGATCAAATTTATAAACAATACTTACTTAGGAGATACCATCGGAGCCATGCTAATAAGCCACGGGGTCACGGTTTGATTACTGATCGCTTCTTTAAGAGCTTCTGCAAGATTACCTTTCCATAAAGCTAAATGTTGATAGCTGGTGTATTTCCTCTTCTCCGCGTGTTTCTCTTCTGCAACGTGAAGATTAAATCATGTTCAAAAATTGCATACCAATACTTACGTTCCATCTCTAATAATTGCAGTACTTCGGATTTATCACCAAATAATCTGGTGATATCAAAATTATTCATCGCTTTAGCATCAACATCTTGTGCTGGCTCCAAATCTGTTGGCTTTTTTTGAGTAATTGATGATAATATACGTTTGCAATCATCTACCATTGTACATGGGCTATTCTGCGCTCTTGATGTAAGATTTAGCATGGCACCGCGTTTGACTTTCTTGTTAGCTTCTTGGTCATCATTTTCATTTGGCTGTTTCGGTTTGTTGCGATTTTGCTTCAGTCTTATACTTTCTTTTTGTATTTCTTGCAAATCTAAAACAATTCACTAAATTTATGTGGCGAGTTTAATACAATTAAATTACTTTCTTCTGTAATTGCGCGCTGTTTTGTTAGGTCCCAAATTCGTATACAATTATCTTTACCACCACTAATAAGATAATCTTTTTTTAATGGGCTCCAACATACACTTAATATTTTTTCGTAATTATGGCCATAATATGTTCCAATAATTGTTGATGATATAACATCCCAAACCTATGGAGAAAATTAAATAACTACAACATAACAGTTTGCAGCTTCCTGAATAAAATGCTGAAAAACAATCTTTCTAAACCAATTTTTCTTTAGCAAGACTATTTATGAAAACCAGAAATGAGCTATCTTGCCATGAAAACAGAAAAAGACGCTATTATTATTAGATGGAGTGTGATCAACCCAAATATTAAAAAGGAATAAAAGTGGATGAATCAGCTAACGTAAGAAAGGATAGAAGGTAGCACAGCCTCTCACAATTACATGATTGGTCAAAGAAATTAAAAATTACCTGAATTATCCCATCTTGACCGCTAGAAGCCAACTTTGAGTTCTCGTAGGGACTCCAGCACATACACGTAACAGGTTTAGAGTGACCGTGTAGCTCAACTATTAGCCGATGGTTGGATTCTACTGAACCATCTTCAAGTAATTTTCTAATTAAATCAATTTACTATTACGAAGAGAGTTTCATAAATACCTGGCACTGGCAAGAAATAACATCGTTATGTGTAAAAATCATTTTACTTTTAAACATGGTCTCGTTTCATTCTGCAATCATTTCATCATTTGAACCACATCGTTTCCGGCCGAGTCATTTTTATCATATCCGCACACGGGAAATAATCGGGCAAAACTAAATCGGCGAATATTGCGGGAACAGAAGCAATTCGTATCCCTACTCGTAAAATTTTGCCATGGCGACTACACAAATGTGCGCGCGTGCATTGTCTTAATCAAACAGAATTTTCTTATTGGGACCTTTCAAACGATCAAATTAGTTTACGTATTACTTGCTATTAATCAAAACCATTAATTAATGTGGATTAATGTGACTAGGATCTTGGCCAGTAAAGTGGTTTTGGCCTTCTTTGGCGCCAGTTGGCCACAAATAACTTACTGATTGGTTTGTTCTTGGGACTTTGGTCCCTTTCAACGGCGAAAATCATTCGCATTAAACTTTAACGTAGCCAAACATTCTTATAAGTTGATACGCATGCGTGTTTATGGTTAATTGTACATTTGTACATTCTGTACATTCAAATGAAGTGCTAAGAATGGTATGCATCCGGTTAATTAAGATGCCTGTAGCCTCACCAATCTCACGCATCTTCAATCTGATCATTCGTTACCATATCATGAACATTCTTTAAAAAAATACTTATACGGCCTCGTTTAAATGTAGATGTCCAATATTTTGTGGTCAATAATGAAGGGTCAAAATCCCCATGAGGTATCCTCTACCTTGTTAAACGTTACTTTTACGAGAAATAGTTATTTCAATTGTGGTAGCGCCATCTCTTATCGAGGCCAGGTAATTATCAAACTCCCCTTTTATTATCATTACGAATACTCACCAGTTATTGTTTCGCAATTCAAATCGTAGATAATTATAAAAGCATCTGCTGTAGATGTAGCAATCCATGAATGATTAGGAGATCTGCTGTTATCTTCTTCTGTAAATTCTGGATGCCATACAATATTGAAGAGAGCTTTATGTTCACAAAAGATGGTAAATTTATAAATTAGAGATCCATCGTATATGTCGAATTCGCCTGATTTGAAACCAATAGCAAACTGAGTGTAATCTGGCTTCCATGCCATACACGTGGCAAATTTTTTAGCTTGAACTTGTATTGTTTTAGGTTCTGCAATTATAACAGATTATTTCCTAAAACTTTAAAGATTATCGATAGTATATTGTGTATATTATTTAATATTAGAAAAATCATATATTTGGATAAATCTGGTAACACGCTCTCATAAATCGACCATTATCATCTGCTGCGTTTCAATTAACTTCTAATCCTCAAAAACAAAAATCTTCTCTTCTTACCACAACTAGGCTTATGGCTTTCCATCTGTTAAACACTATTAAGCAAGTAGTGTATTCTTCTCTGCCAAAAGTTTTCCTAGCACGTCTTCCAGATGACATTTAATATATTTAGTAGACCAATTTTGCCTTTTTAGGTTATCAGGATAACTGTATTACAGATCATTCTACAACGAAGCGCCAAGAAAGAATTTCTCGCATTAACATGTTGGGTGTCTCAAAGCTTCGCGAGCTTATTCGAGGAAACGATATTGCGCGTAATTAATTTTTTTTTAATTTTTTTGGGTCGTGCCCACCCAACAGAGCATATACACTTTTAAGCTTTGACATAACATCAGAAATCTTTTTGACGTATAAAGTGATCTAAGGCTTTGTTACCATCAACACGTCGTCATAAAGAGTAAAGCGCAATTAATTGCGAATGGTAGCTCGAGAGTGTACCAGATCCATGAGGAAAATTTGATCTTAGCGAGTGTAGGTCCTATTACCACACTGGACCACCGTTAAGACAGAACTCATTTTTAGCAAAATCACTATATTGTCAATCTCATTCCATTAGAAAATATTAATCGTAATAAATTACCTTGTGCTAATGCTAACGATGTGTCATAAATAACCACTTCCCCTTCACCGCAAGCATAAAGTCCTAGATCTTTATTCCCATTTATTGGCCCCCATACAACTTGATGCACAGCTGTCCTAAAGTGTTGAAATAATAACGATGGTGCGGACGAAGGTTTATTCACATTAATTAGACCAATCTGCCAATAAGAATAACTTACAATTAAGAACAAATGTAAGAATGTATTTGGTTTGATGTTCTGTTGTTTTGAATATGGAAAAAATCAATAATAATTACCCGGCCCTCATGTGTACCAAATGCCAACTGATTTTCATTCGTTGGATGCCAGGCTAACGTGAACACTTTACCCTGTATACTTCGCCATACATTAATCATGGTTATGCGTTGATTTTCTGGGTGACTTATATCCCAAATTTTTACAGTATTATCCCCAAGACCCAAAGCAAGTCTAAATATCATCAGCATTATAACTAAAATAACAAAAAAAGACTGCATGGTAGAACTTACTTGGTAGGAACTAGTGGACTGTTTGCTATACAATAAATGCAACCTCCGATAGTTGGATAAGAAACACGTAGTGAACTCTTTGGTTCTAAGCTACAACAGAGTATATATCTCTCCTGCCCAATTGTCCAAACGTACAAGTCATGCATTTCAGGATATAAGTTCCAGGGAGCAGTAATTACAAAGATTGTGCTGCCGTGGTGATTGTGAATCACTCTTCTTTTGTATTTATCCTGTTGCGAATCTCCAAGTCTGTAACAATATAAGCAGAATGAGAAAATAATTCAAATGAATTAAAATAATCGATACCATAAAGAAAAGAAGATAAATGAAATAACTTACTTTTTATTTAGATTAAGTGTCCATTCAACCAATTCACCAGTTGGAGATGATGAGAGCAAAATACGTGCTCCAATCCAATATAATGCAATCCAGTAATCTGAACCTTTATAATTTTTCTTTCCTTTTTGAAATGGTGCAGAAATTGCCAGTTCTTGTCGTCCTGCACACCATATTTTAATGGATCTGAAAAGGAGATTTTGATAAAATAGTTCGCCTTAATGATTTCTACAACCTATTAAGATGTACACCTCAAGCTTGTAAACATTGTATATTATTACAGGCTATTCCAAAACTTCACATTACTTTTCCAACAAACGAAGATACTCCGTAAATAAAACTCTGTTTTAAGGAAAACTGATGCATATCTTTAGGCGAACACTCTTTATAAGCATTTTAGTGTTTCAACAAATTTGCCGGTACATTTAAGTTGAACATACCCATTTCTACATGATGAAGCTATCCGTACATCCTTAATATCTATTTTGTTTGTACTAAGAAGTAGTTTGTCAGCAGGATTTATGGGATCTCCACCATTTATTTCTTCATTGTCATCATTTTCCAATATGTCTTTCTCCACAACACCTTTTTTATCATTGGCTTCTTCGTTTCTTTCAAAGTTGTCACCTGAACTTTGGGTTTTTACATCACCAATTACACTATTGCCAATAGCACTTATATCTTTCTTTGTCTCAGCATTTTCTCTTGTAACCTCTTGCAATTTTACATCAATATCATTCAAATCGACAACCGGGCACCAGCTTAATGATACGATGCCTTTGTCATGTGCACGGATTTTATATATGAGTTTTCCAAGCTCTAGAACATACAAACTAATTGATTCTAAAAATATTGAAAGGAAATAAAGAATTTACTCCTAATATCAACGATTAAGACTAATCCACATTTGGAACCAAATGCAACAAACCATGGAATGACCGTACATGCTTCGAGAGTTGTGATTTCTATTTTCGGAGGGAAAATATTCTTCTGTGTTATTGTCATATTAGTTTCGATATTCCATATACTGATAAAACCTTGTTCTGATACTGATACTACATTGTGAATAAGGGTAAAAACAGAGGCAACTAATTTCTCCGCACGTTGCTGAAATAATGATAGAAACCACATTGTAACAACAGAAAATAGCTTTGACTTTAAGGTTAAATAGATCATTTAACTAAATATGAAAATGATGTATATACTTAACTCACCAAATGGATTTCATTCTCGTACAGACACGTCAACTGCAACGCGTCCCATAATTTAACAATCCTATCCTCACCCACAGAAACGATAATTTTCTTAGCTGCGTTCGAAGTCCAAGCATGATGTGCGTCAACTGACAGTACTCTGTAATTTTATAAGTACAAAATCCAAGTCTTCTATAACAATAAAATACAAGAGCTATACCTCCCATTATGTGCAGAAGGTATGATTTTAACACGAAGAGGATAATCACATGGTGTTGGATCGATGATAATAATTTCACTTCTCGAGCCATAGATCAAAGTGTTATCATTAGCACATACGAAAATTTTGCTTTCGTACCAATTTGGCGATGAAGGAATAGTGATTTCGTTCATATTGCTATAAAAATAAGTTTTGGATTACGATACTAAAAAACGAACTTACGTCAGTTTAGATGATCTAGGTACAAGCCGAATAAAGCAAATGAGTACTAACTTTCAATGATATTGTTGCCCGTACGAAACAAACAAAAAAAAACAATTTTCTTTGTATACTTATTCAAAAATCGATTACGTACAGCTCCGTAAAAATTATGCGTCTACAAATAACATTTTCTTTTCATTAAAACAAGTATTGTACATAATTCTTAAAGAACAAGCAACATTTACGGACCAAAATGTTGTGCAAAAACTTTTGTATATAATTTAAGGTGAAATAACTCGTTTTTCAGAGTAACTATAACCTATTAGAATATTTTTTAAAAGTACCACAATTAATCATTAGCAGCGCTATCTATTATAAAATTATCAAACTAGTACAATAATAGTGCCATCTATTAAACGATTTCCAAACTAAGTAAGTTATAAATATCGGCAACCTTGTCGATACGCCACAGTTCTCGCTATTATTATTGTAGTAATAAGTTTATTTTCTGTGAGATAGGGCTGCATACTTAAAATTCGATATTTTAATTGTAAAATGATACTAAAGATAAATTATAACATGAGCAGAGGCTGAATTTGATCTATAGGGCTGCTAATTGATGGTTTCGCCCGGATTAAAAAAAGAAAAAATTAACGAAAATGAGATTATTTTGGAACTTTAGGAAGGACTGCGGCCCTTTACCTCTTTTAGCTATATCCTTGAGTTGATATAATAGGAAATTTAGTTAATTGCCCAAATCTTGTTTTATTTGAGCTCTTGTTTAATAAGTGCATCTTTGTCGAATTTTAAGAGTATGTTAGTTAATAATGCTACAAAGTAAAACTAACAAGCTATTCAAAAATGTATCCCCTAGATAAATGAATGAAATACAAATTTGACACAATTTTAATTTTTTTTAAATGGCAAGTGATGTTCCTTCTTTAATTTCTCTAATAAATTCTTTAATTTCTAATAAATTGGAATAAATTTATTTCTCTCGTAATAAATTTATTCCATCTTTATAATAGCTAAGGTGATTCCTACAAAGTATATAAATTGTGATAACATGATACATTTTTAAACTTAAACCTATTTGATGATAATTTATCAATTCTGTTAGCAGTTTGTTATACAATCTAATGTTTAAAAATAAAGGATTGAAAACTTTTGTTGGTAAAAAAAGATTGCAGTGGCCCCATTTTTAATTTCAACTAAATGTTGTTATATTTTGATTTTTGGATCGACTTTTTCAAGCATACCCTTCAGAATGTGCTGTTCTACTTTTTAATTTGTATGTGTGTATTTCAACTACGACTACAATCTAATTAAATGGAACAACAGAAAATTCTTTGAAAAACACCATTTGAACATCACAACGGAACGTCAACGTGCAAGAATATTTGATTGAAATTAAAAAGTAGGCCACTATAATTAAGATATTTTATTTATCGGTGAACTATATTCTAGTTCAATTTTGTGACTAAATACATACTTTTTTACTATCTACATATATAAGCTCACGAGAAAAAGTAGAAAAACACCGCCTCATATTAATCTAATAAAACCCATATAATAGAATGGAATAAGAAATAAAGTAATCGCTATAATTTGCATTTGCAGAATGTTGATTGATTTGCATGAATCGCCCCAAAATTTTAATATTAATGCTAGAATCCGTACCCTTGTGCCTTTGTGTTAGATGAAATCTGCTGGGAGTCCCTGGCATAATGCAGGAATTTGCATTTTCCGTATGCCTTCGTAACCATTCGCAAGAGGTTAATTGGCTATTATAGATTAACAATTGCGTTAAATTAAGTAGGTTAATGTTGAAAGTTCTATTGTGATGATCTTACAGTCTACGAAAATGTATTTTGATGTAATTATCGCGTAAGCTTAATTTATTTTATTACAAATTTAACATGGTTCATACATTCACATAAGTAAGGTTCGCCATTTTCCGTGCGCTTCACAGGCGTCAGAATGGGTGTGATCGTTCGAGTGTGTGATCCGTAACATATGCGCATGCGATTCCAAGCAGTGGCGGCTGCTTGGAATGTACGCGAGCGTAGCGAAGTGCTGCGAATATATTATACGTGATACAATGTCGTCGACAAGTGGATCAAGGAAACGATTATTGTCAGATAAAGTGTATACATTTCTTAAACATTTCCCGAGTTTAATTGTCTCTAGTATGTCAATTCATGGAAGATGCCTATTAAAACGGTAAGTAGTTTTTTTTCTCCGTCGTGTACTCCTACTCATATACGAAACACAACTCTAACATCACTGATTTCATATATTATCGATCTCATATGCGAAGCATAAATTTGCGCATATATTATGAATCACATGCCCGAACGATTACTTCAATACCAACAACTGTGAACCGCACGGAAAGTAGCGAACTTTCTTCGTAAACCACGAACCACAATCGTTGTACACTTGCAGTAATTTTTTACAATGTACACATTCAATAAAAACGTACTTTATGAGTAGTATTACCTAAGTTCTTCCATTTATTCGTATTTCTGGAAATGATGATATTACTCGCGAGCTCTGATTACTTCTTTTTTTTTTAATATAATTCACAATTTTTTCTTGAATCTTTATTTACTGATATTTGTTCTTTTCTGTATTGCCCTACAAATACTTTACTTTTGTGAAATTTAATTTGTCGATATCTCTGCAAGTAGATTTTCGTAATGTAAGATATACATACATGAACCTCCAAAGTCACAACTTTTTTAACACGAACAGTTTACATTAAATTATAGTATTAAATAGTAAGTAGTAAACTATATACTGGGTTAGTAAAAAGTTCCGGAACGGTCGAATAACTTTGTTATTCGATTTATTGTTATTATTATTTGCCGATTAAACCGGAAGTGAAAAAAATATTAACTGTATTGCATAAAATGCATTTATATTAATTATACCCCCATACCAAATTTCAGAAATCATAATTTTCAAATAACAAAGTTATTCGACCGTTCCGGGACTGTTTACTAACGCTGTATTTATATACTGTCTTAAATATATGTACATATATTTAAGAGACGTTTCCAACGCAACGATGATATATGCAGAAGCTTTCATTTTTATTCAGAATCAAGAAAACAAATATTTTAGTTGCAGTTAAAATGCATCTCAAAATTTACAAGAAGTGACAACAAAACGAAAATATTTTAATACCAACATTAACCTGGTGTTGTTATTTAGAATTTATCAAGAATATAATCCAATAAAATTAATATATATCCTGGTATATATATATGAAAATGCATATATATTTATATACATATTATTTTTCAATTACAGCTACTACTCTCTACAGAGGCGTACTGATAAGCTTGAATTACAGCAAAGCGCGCGTTTATACATAGAGAATGTTGGTAACATTCATCGCTTCATTGTTATCAATGAAGTTAATTAAAAATTTGCATTTTCAGTACTGCCGGCACCGTCATCAAAATAGCTTTTTCATATGAATTATATGTTGTTAATTTTAATTACATCAACGTGGTTGAAAAAGCACAAAGTGGCAGTTAAAAATTTTTGTATTAATTCAATTAAATTTATTTGCATGTTTTTCTTTTTTCACCAAAAAGGGTTCTCAATTTATAAAATGATAAGGCTCTGGAAAAATATTTCACCACCCATGTCATTATTATTAATAATAGTCTTTAATAATAGTAGTCTTTATAGTCCAGCAGTAAATACCCCTTAAAGGACAAAATAAGAACAATTTAACAAAAAAAAAAAAAATACAAGGTAAGTTGCATATTAGGTCAAACAATAGTCCAAATAATATACAATGAAAATAAATATAGCTTGTGGAAAACATAAATACCGAAAACGTTCAATGGCTAAGTGTTTAAAAAATCATTACAATAAAGTCATTAAAGTTTCTCGATATGTGAAATACAGGCGATCTAAGTAACATGTTTGTCCTGGCTCTAGGAACATTTAAAAAAGTACATGAGCGAATGTTACGTGAAGGTACATTAAAGTTAAATTTGAAAGTAGGCACGGTGTATCAATTTTACTATTGAGTAGATTTAGCAAAAACACGTCTATCAGAAAGCGATAAAAAATTATATTGCGACAAGAGTGTTACATAGTCGTAAAATATTATGTAAAATATTATTATATTCACAAATATTGGATAACAAAGTTTGCGTGTACCTATTTATAATCAAAACTTTAGTCATAGCTTTGGGCATAGTCATAGACCCTCACGAAAAACAATAAATTTAAAGACTTAATTTTTGCCAGAATAGTAATGGAGCTGCTGTAATAAGCACAATTTCTTTGTAGTCGATAGCTTCTGATTTCCACAGGATTGGTGGCTTTATTTGTGAATGGACAATTGTTTTATTTGAACAATTGGACGACATATAACCTAAGATAAATTAATGAGAAAAGTTAAATTTTCAAATTATTTTTACCATCGATAGATGCCTTTAGATCTCGCATCCTATTGTCAAAATTCTACGTAATTTTCCATTTACTGAAATTTCTACTTCCTCTCCAGACCATATGCGTAATATTGCCCCTCCCCACTCCCTTCAACTGGTTCAAAAACGGGCAAAAATGAAAAAAAAGGTGTAAAAGCGTAAGGCATACTACTACGCATTAATTAATGTGTTATCCAGTGTGTGTAGCAAATGGAACAACCAATGGAGGCCTTCCTCCCACCAGGACACGATCCGTAGGCGCTTGGTTAAGAAATAAATGGCAACCCTCCTCTATCGAGATATTGCGCGGCCGCCTGTTGCTCCGCAACTAGTTAAACATCTGATACACGACGCCGAAGAAGTTTGCCTCCAGTGGTGACAGTTGTGCATGGTGGCTCGCATTTTGAAACAGAATTTTCGAAAGACGCAAATTGCAGATTCCTTCACGCTTTCGAAACAATTAAAAGTAAGATTCTTCGTTTTTAGTTAGCATGATTTGTATCTCTTTTTCTTCTGTTATGTTTTTCTTTTGAGGATGCGGCAAGTTTTAAATCACTGTATAGCATGGGGCCTTAAGAGAACTTAAATTGAATTCAACATAAAATTATATTTAAGTTATGGGTTACGTTCAGTATCCGGTGAACATGATACAAGTTTTTTTTTAACCAGAATCTTTTGAAAGAAGACCAGCTTGTTTCGTTCTTTAATTCCGTCACTAGTAGCATGTATATTCTTTGCAAATATTTGTAAATATTTGCAAATTTCCTATTACGCCGACAAAATACGGCTATTTTGTCATACCTAATGCTCATTTTTTTAAAGATTTTTAAAATTTCATCGTTCAATATAATTTCGACTCTCCCAAGCGATTAAGTATTTTTGGAATAAGCTTTCTTTATTTTCAAAAAATTAAATTTCGTCTTAATTACGGGGATTTCTGGAAAATTCAGAGCTTTTTATATTGTTGCAAACAAAAAGAATTATTATTAATAATAATAATAAACATAATATTTCCGGTAATGTTTATATGTATGTATGACTACACCGGCTGTTTATCAAGTATCTCAAACAGTTCGAGTTTACCTAATATTCTATATTCAGTAGTAATTAAATCCATGAACATTAAGTATTTGCCAACAGCCCTGTTTTATTTTTGTTATACATGTCTACCTTTATTTGCATTTATCCACCAAAGGTGGATATATTCAATAGAGCAGATATTTAATATATCCCGCAAAAGATGGGATACACGTCACTACGTTTACGTATCTCTTTCTTTATTTGCCAACGCTACGGTTATTAAATTCTTTTACTGTACAAACGTCACGTTTAAAAGAATTGTTTTCGTTTTGATCTTGTTTATATTCATTCCATTGTCTGTCAACGGGTCATTCTAAATTTTAATACTCGTTTTTATTCTTCCCCCACCTTCTGCTATAATTCTAGATTGATGTATCCTACGAAGCCATTTTATCTGGTGTTACGTCTTCTTGATCACTTCATCAATGAAAGAGACGAAGATCAGTGGGCTCTGAACTATCCGCTTTTTGCTGGTTAAACTTTCCTATTTCTCGAATCTTGAAACTCTTTTCCTTCTGGATGTCTGAGAATGTTAAAAATTTTGCATTGGATCTAGCTGAAGTTCTGTTGATGATTTTCTTTGGCTTAAATACGTGGACCTATTTTTTCAAAATTTTGAGTTAGCTTATTTCGTCAATTATTTATTCGATGAGTTTCTATCTTACACTTAGTAGCGTTATGTTATAACTTTGTAATTATTACTTTTCGTTGTATAGTGGCATAGTCAAATTTTCCACCCACTAGTTACGTTATCGCCTTCATTATTCTTTTGTCTACACTTCTACGCCTTTTTGATATTGCCCGTTTGTTCTACGTTAGCCGTTTAGTAGCTTTTGAAAATATTGTTTCAATTGTTCCATAATTGCAATTTCGTTTGTTAAAAGTTCTCCATTTTCAATTTTAATTCTCAAGATTTCTAGCTTTTCGTTCCCTCCAACGTTGATAATGCCTCTGTTAAGTTTTGTTTCGATCGTTTCATAAGACTTTTTACTTGAATCTTTTCGGATTTATATGCTTCATAGACTTTATAGTTTATCTGTGTTTCCTAGCTTAAACACTTTTGCCATTTTTTCTTCTAAAGAAATTAAAAATGTTCTCAAGAACTAAGCTACCTAAATACAGAGATTATCAAAGAATTGAAGATGGGTACAAACCGCAGCAATTTACGAATACAAGGACTTTCTGTTTATTTAAGAAGCTAAGTTTGCCGTGTGTACAGCAGGAACTGAACAGCCTGTATACATATTTGAATATGCTTTTATATTACGCAAGACTTATTTTCTAATAATTTTTATATTAAAATTGTTTCTCTAAATTGCTCGGGGAAGGAATTATTCTTCACCCACGCACCGGGTAGGTACTGCGCAGGGGCTGTAGAAAAAAATGTCATCATATTTTAATGCTCCCTTAAGCTACATTATACATAAGAATTAAGGTTTTGCCATTCCTTTCAATTATTCATAAAGTTATTTTTGTACTGTAGTCTTTAACTGTTGCTAATACCTACAATTATAATTCAGAAATCTGCAAGGATAGGAGTAGCTAAGCCAAAGACTGCCGGTGGTAGCCCTATCCTTACAGACTTCCTACTTCCTATTCACTAATTGTTGAAGTAATATAATTAATTTCATCATTAATTAATATAATGAAGTAAACCCTATAATGAAATAAAAAAATAAATTAAATTACAACCGGACAATGAACTGTCGTTAAACGCTATGTGTCACTTAATATATAATAATAAATTAAAGTTGTCTATATTTACCGAAAAATTTATCCAAACATTTCAGGTGTTTTATCATGACCATCAGTTGGATATTCGACAAATATTGAAGGATGTGTAAGCCTTTGATAGCAATAAATAATATTGAGTAAATGTAAATTAATAAGAAAAACTATATATTATCTTTAGAAAGAGAAAATCCATCCAATGAAATATGTTTGTCAAAAAATATATAATTTAGAAAATCGTTGCATAGACTTTAGTCTCCTTTAGACAGAAAAATGATCTAATTAGCTCTCTCACTAATAGAACCAAATTCAACTTCCACATTCGAATTAACCAAAATCAAATTATCTTGTCGATAATTCCAGAATAGCAGCTTTCCCTCTGTTCAGAGACAAGTAAATATACCATACAAATAGGTTCTGTAGAACAGAATAAATTAACATTGCCGAACATCTATTTCCTGGCGTAGACTCTTAGATAACACACCTATAGAGACAGGAGGCTAAATATATCACACACCCTGAATATTAAGTAAGTACAATTTACATAAATACCCTCTTTACATGACAGAGTTTAAATTTCCACATGCATCGCAAAGGAGGTTGCACCCATCAAATATTACAGTCTATTAAATGCGATTAAGTGGATTTGCTAGTTATAATCTCGTGTGTTTGTATATGAAGCGACATTATTTGGGCAGCTGGAGGTAGATCAAATTAAGCTCTAACATACGAGCTAATTAAAGTAAATTCTTGCATTTTAAGAAGCTTAGGCAGTTTTCCAAAATTAATATTAACAACGCTCCATTACCAATAATATCAAATTTTAATGATATAATATACAAGGTGCGTGTAAATTGGCCCAAAAGCTGGACATAGTAACATTCTTCATTCTTTTCCGACTCGAAAATATTGGATACACAGTCCAGTACAATCCGAAGCCAATTCGCAGTCGAAGGAATAGACTGCGAACGGCGAGTCATATCCGAAAAAGTCAAAGACTGTTCCATCGGCCGAAAAAGTAATGATGACTAATTTTTGAGATAATCATGCAGTTATATTAATCGATTCTAACAATAACGAGGCAAATATAGATCATTGATGAAAACGGCCGCATTTAAACCAATAGAAAGTTGTGCTTTCCCCATTCATCAGATCTGGTCCCCAATGACTTCTTTCCGTTTTCAATCTCGGAAGACAGAGACATTTATTGAGTGAAGAGGTCATCATGTTTGTAAATGTTCACGTCGCAAAACAACAAGACAATTATTTATACGGATTAAAAGACTTACAAGGAAACAATGTTGAGAAATTTGCAAAAAGAAAAACTTGTTTTTATGTTAGTCTACCCTCGTACACTTACTACGCAAAAATGTAAATTGTCTTCTTTGTGCCGAATAGCGAGTGTTCGCAGCATAGATTTTCGACGCTATAACAATAAAAACGCAACTATTTAGCTTGCTCCGAAAAAATTTACTCTCTGCACAAAAACTAACGTTGGGAAAAAATTAGTTGAAATTGGGCTTTTTTGTGTTGTATTATGTTGTTTTACGTTGAATCTACGTTGTTGCAAAAAAATTTAACCCTTGCAATAGACCGCAGATGCGTAAAATACAATTACCCAAACAAAGCAAGTTTGTGGACGAGTAGGTTATGAACCATTACTCTTTAGAAATGGGATAATACGGTAATGGGTTTGACGTACAAATGAAAAGAACATTGCCAATTAATACGCCGCGTCTGATGTTTGTTTGACTTTTCCCCTATATACATACATACGTTTCATTTTCCAACAAAGGAATTTTAATGGAATTGATCGTAACATCTGTGTACCTACTTTAACCGTCTCTGGATATCTTCGAAAACATCAAACAAGATGAGAAAGCTCAAAATACTTCATTCATTTCGCATCCTACATATGCATATATCATATTTGAACTCAATTTATTTGTTATTATCTCAAAACAAGAAGGAAGTCTAAAGGATACCATCCTCAGAATATGCCAAATAAAAATATCCGTCTCATTATCTCTAATGTTTTATTACTATTACATTCGAATAAGAAAAATACCGATAAAAATTCAATCTTGACTTTTACGCGAACAGCATACAACCTGAACGCATCAAGTCTTTGTTGTATTATCAAATTAGAGCAGGAAAGAAATACAGAAACCTTTTCCGGAAAACAACCAAGCACGTAACGATAAAGAATAACATTTCTTTTCATTTTACGTGGAGATTTTAGATATTTCTTGTAACAGCAAAGTTAATCTAATTCTTGAGGAAAGTTTTGTTTTTTCTTCTAAGCTTGATTGTATTAGTAATCTACTATAATTGATAAATTAAATCGGGAACATTGATTTCTGTATTTTACTCTTAGGGTTGCACATATTTTTCGGAAATATAACCAAAATAAAAATTTTCAAAAACACCTGCGCCCTCGCGAATAACCTCTACGAATTTTAAATAGAAGCATCGATTACACGATCTCTCAATTTATTCTCTAAAAGAACTCGCCAATACGTCTTTGGAAAAAAAAAACAAAATTGAAAAAATCAATATTTACGAGAACTGCTCGAAATGAGTAAGAGCGGTTTTCAAATATTTGACTTATTTTTGAAAAGGTTATTGTAAAATATTTCTACAATCGTTGATAATTCGTTGACGCAAATCAGTTAAATTGCTTCTTCGTGTGATTATTTGATCGTTCCACGTCTACCAATCCATTTATTTGCAAATCTTTGGTTAAGCCGGTTACGAACGTTGTATAGTATCATCATACCGGAAGACCCATCGTACTGGAAGAAAAGTTGATGTTCGTCAAGAATTTCATTGTCTTCTTCACCGTGCCTATTTTCACCTTTTTCAAGAGGTGCCCCCGTTTAATGTCGGAAATGGCGGGTCTAGAGTTGGCAGGCTACCTACCCAATTGTCGTACCATGGCCGAGAGCTGGTATATCATACAGCAATCTATTATAGAGACGGATATGCGTAGAGCTGCGTAGATCTTCCGTGCTCGTAGAAGCAAAGTGATGGTACCTTGCGAACATGTGCTTATCACAAAGCTCCAATTAGTAGAACATAAGAAGCGGCTTAGTGGTGCTGTAAAGAAAAGAATGAGGTGGCAAAAGTTCAAACCTAAAAAAGTTCTACAACCAATGAGAAGGAGAAAGATGGCAGAAAAGGCCTCAATTCAAAAGGAACAGATAAGAACTTAAAGGCAGCCATAGCAGCTGGTATACCACGGGAGAAAATTACTACAAGTCTTAGCTTCAGAGACATCTTTCAAGGGAAGGAAGTGAGTATACTCCCCAGAGGTGAACCTCTCAATAAGCCAAATGAATGCCATAGAAGAATTGAAGATTTGTTAACAATCAAGGAGAGGCCGTGAAACCGCCCAAACAATATTTTTTGTGGCTATTGTCTCTAGAATGTGGAGGATTTTCATCCCTCCAGTATTGTACATTGTGTTTGTTCACATGCCCCTTTAAGAAAAAATGCAGAAATTACCCAAAACACAATTTTCATTTTGTTATCAAGCTCACAAAAAGTGACAAACCTTAGATGATAGATAGTACCTATCTACTAGATAAATTACAAAGTTGCTAGCCGTGAAAAGTCAAATATCCGCATATTTCTTCCCAAAAAGATTCCCTATCTTTTATACAAGACTTATCTTTTTTGGCTCTCCCATTATCAACCATTTTTATTCATAAACTTCCCTTTATAAGCCATCTACAACTCACCAAAGGAGGATTTTAGATAATTTTTAACGATGAAAAGTTAGGATTATGCATATTGAACGCCCGTTTGGTGTATTTTACTTCCACTTCCAGTTCGGATAGGAGCTAGAGCGATTATTCCGGGAAAATACGGAATTTTTAATCGGGCAAACTTTCCAATAAAGTTAGATCCTAGAAGTAAGGTCGTAAAACGTAAGTTTAGCGAAGGTAATACGTATATTGAGAGTTTACATTTTTGATGATGTCAGCTGGATATTAACGCTATTAGTTCCAGAATTCAACTTGAAGTTTTGCAGAATTGGGTAACTGGGTAGGTTACATCGCGAAATTTTGTGAAAACTTTGGAACTCATTCCACTCCAAAAGATGCATGGTGTAAGAGAAACACGTTTATTGATTATGTACAGTCGAAGATAGTCATCGTGTCCCCTGTAAATCACAGCCTACCGCAATCGATTGCATTCGTTTGTTGCTCAGGTTTTTCCCACTTATCCCGTCCGCTTGTTAAATTTATCGCAGTGCATTTTACAAATAATTTTTGCAAGAATGTAAATGCAGTAAACAACAACAAAAAATCCATAAAAATAAGAAGACTACTAATAGATAGCGTAGTTACTTGGAAGGGATGAATAGGTGAAAAATAGAAATATGTTTGAGGTTCCGATAACACAGGTTGTTAAGAAAAGTGCTACAAACTTGGAAGAGAAAAAAATGACTCAAGACATGCAGAAAGGCCTTAAATATGGGCGTGCAAATGAACGGGTTTACACAAATTTTGTATTATACCCTGGCCAAGAAACGATAATTTTATGGATAAATGAAGATAAAGTGGTCCATTTCACAGCCGCTAAGATATCTCCGCCGCAAGATCTTCGGCAAGCATACCACACGCTAAAGCTTTGAAAATTTCTAGAAAGAAACCAAAACGGTAAAGTAAGCTATCATGCAGGCCATGGTGCCGGTCCATCGCTTCCTAGCCATCTTTGTCCAAAGTTCAGCATAAATGCTCTAAACGGCAATTGAAAATTCGTCGGACTGCCATCGTGCTGGAACTTGCCTTCAAATCTCTCATTGCGTTCTACAGAAAGGGATCTGTTAGTTGGTTTGGTAAAATAACCAGACCTGTCACCTAAGATAACGTAGCTAGCGTTTGGATTCCTGAATAATGTGGGGATTTTCGGAGATTTTTTTAATTAAAAACTAAATTTCATGTTAAACCGGTCTCATCGATAAAAAGAATATTTCCACCAGAATTATGGTGCTCTGGATCATTGCGCAGAAAACAGAGGCAAAAACCAAAGGTCTTTGCCGATTAGATAGATTTAGGTCCTGCGTTTGTTATACATAATACGAGTAAAGCTGCTCCTTGTAGGAACAGCTGAACTCATATCATTTAATTTAATATGTTCTTAACTGAATTTTAAATAAGAAGACGATCCCATTTCTTTGTAATGAAATTATTACTTAAGGTTGATCAGATTTGAAAGGACTCGCCAAGTACAGATGGACTTTTAGATTGAAATTAGAATTTACATTAAAGTTAGCTGCGATTATGATCTGTCAACTTTTCATGCATATTCATAAAAGAACATCAGACTAATCCCTTAAAACTTTCATGAATATATTATTAAATTAACAAATATTTCATAAAATTTTAAATTAAATTAATTTACGGAATATCCTGCAGTCCATGCTCTTAAAATATAATATTATTAATGTAGATTGTGTGCAGGTTATCTGGAATCTATGTGTGCACGTATGTAAATACAAAGTACGTATGCGAGTTGTTTTCCGTTTATTATATTTTTCCCACAATGGAAAGAGGTAATCGTTAAAGTTTTGCCTCGCGACATGGTTTTACGCCGGGTTAAATTCGTGCAAACAAGGCGATATCATAGAATAGTTGATGTTTCATTGTACTATAAGCTGCGTACAGATTTGACCAAGTTAGATGACGATGCTTGCATTAAAAAAATGATATAAGTAGTAAGAATATCGTGAATATAAAGGTAATTAATATAGCAGAATATCACGGTGAAGCAAATTAACGGGGAATTTTCGCATTTTATTTGATATATCATTCTCATAATTGGCAACCACTTCTAGCTCTTCGAACGCCGTAACTCGTCCTATAAGCGTATGTTAACGGATATACCGCTTGAGAAACAACGCAAGCATTCCCGTTTCCACCTAGGGATGTAAAATTCTTCCGCTATCGGGGACAACAAAGTATGTATCACACCTACGTCCCGCCTATTAAGGCTGCAATGATCATATTAAAATCCTGAATAGGCCTGCATATGTACAATGAAAAAGAGAATTAGCGTTTAAAACTAGTACTTACAACTAAACGTGTTGCATGTCATGGTAGCTAATCGAAAACTTGACGTTGCATCCACAATCATATAGGACTTCTTTAGAAGAAGGAAACGTACTAAGCCAGTAACTCAAAGCGCCATGCCAGGAGCGAAATTAACTGAGCAGGTATAGCATGTAAGCCTTTCCTTCTCCTGAAGAGACCCCCTGAAGAAACGTCGAGTTTTCGATTTACTGCTATGACACAATCTAAACCCGGAGGACGTTTAGCTTTAGTCAGTGTATTTTGTTGTTATTATCATAGCAACCAAATAATAGCGAAACTAAAAACCACTTCTTTGTACAAACTAAACGAGTTCCGGGTTTGAACCGTGTCATGTCGTTGTTAAAATAAAAACTCGACGTTTCGCACACAATCATATGGAGCTTCTTCAGGAGAGTGATAGGCAACAGTTAGCACGGTAACTCAACGTGTAAACCATGCCGCTACCTGTTGCCTATCACTCTCCTGAAGAACCTCTATATGATTGTCGGCGAAACGTGGAGTTTTTATTTTAACAACGACATAACCCGGAACACGTTTAGTTTCAACAGACTTTGGCCGTGGAAGCCTACGTTTTCACTTATTTGTAATTCTAGTATGTAACAATTTAACAAGTTTAACGTTCAAACTGTATATGTCGAGGGCGTTCTAAAACCAAGTCTAAATAGAGCCAAGTGTGTGACTGAATCTCGTAAAAATTTACGCATTTCAGATTTCTTGAAGGACAATTGATATTTTTTTTTAGTTAATCGAGGATAACATTTTAAATATCCCGAAATCTATTAGAAATACACAAGTATAATCATTCTATATACATAAAAATATTATTAGAAAGTACTCTATGACGTCTATTTCTACACCAGAAAATTTTAACTTTTTGCTGCTTACGCAATGGTCGAAATTTTACAATTCTAGAAGATTGACATCGCTGTCTGCCGCAATAATGACTCAGTTCTTGATTGAAAACAAACTTATCGATTTTCCAATTTGATCTCGCCACTTATTAGACCGATGCCTCCCTTAATTGCACGATGCACATCAGAAATATGAGAATCAATTTCCCTCCGCTGTTTACTTTTAAAATTGTACATTTGCGAAGCAATGTCGTTAAGGTACCGAGCGCATGATGTTCCGCCGCAGAGCGGTGACTCTAATTGCATTTCCTAGATCAAAAACGATAAGTTAATTTCCAAGATTTACAATTTTATATAAATCTCTTAAAAGGCGTTTTCTTCGATGATTCTCCAAGAAGTTAACTTGTGACATTAAACATTCATCTGTATTATTTTCAAATCATTATCCTCCATCCTTCAAATAAAGAACTCATTTAATAATTTCCCTTACCGAAAGGCAACGAGCGCGCCCTCTGGCTAACGTTTCATTTGCATCGGGAGTTAGCGTCACGGAGTCTTCGGGGATACCACCGAGTACCTCTAAGAAATGTAATAATCAACAAGTTCCTCGGGAAATTGAAAAGAATAATTGAAGTAGCGAAGCTGATTCGGGAAATTTTCAACGAGATTCCGAAGTGTATTGCCCGACCTTCCGTAGGTGTGCCCGTAAGACATTCGCCAAACACTTCGACACTGATTTAATAAGAAGTTTCGTCGGTTCAGGTTGTACGTCTCGCGTAAAACGCCGAAGAAATATGGCAACTTCTACGGGATGGGGATGATTAGATTTTGCGTGAAGTATTGCAGCTTTCGAGATGGAGATGGTGCTGGATTCTGATTTATTTGCGTAAATTAAAAATGTTCCTGGAGGTTGTTTATTGAGGAATGACAAAAAATATTCACCCGCACAATTTCTTTTTATTTATTTATTTTGCTTTGGCTGAAAAATAAGTTTTTTCTTGCATTTTTTACTTGACAACCTGATTTTTGAACAATGTGCTATCATCCAATACTCGAAATCTTTAAAATGAAGGATGTTTGGCGTAGACGAGCATCTGCTTCGAAGCATTAAAATCTTTAAGCATATATAATTTCTCCTTCTTCCTAGGATAACGGAAAAATTGCTTAATCATTGTTTGAAAATCTTATATTCATTATTTGGTGCAATTTTCAAATGTAGTTAAGAACCATGTGTTGTTATGATGTTAATTTCCTGCCTGCTATCATGTTGCTGCTGTTCTGATTTGATCAGTTTGAACTCTAAATGGATTTGCTTTAGGTAAACCTTCTGATTTTCTGAAATGATCTTCAATGTTCTGTTCCTACAGGTCCGATCGAATGTTTCATTAAGTAAGCATAGCTTTTCTTTTACATTAGTTCTTAGATCCGGATACCAAAACTTCCAGTTGTTTCACTAACTCCCACTACAAAAGATTGCAATTGGATGGACTATTTGGGAAATAGCATGACGGGGGAATATAATTTTATGTAATTTTCTACACAAAGCTCTTGGACCATGGTTTCAAGAGCTAAGCTAATATTCGGGTAATGCTACAAAATGGAGTAGCATTGCCCGAATATTGGAATTTTTGGTAAAATTTAAATAAACAAGAGGTTCTTAATTGCACTGGTATTTTGTCAGAAATTTTAAAAATACAAGGGAGTCATTATAAAATATCAGCATTTTATTGGGTAGGGATAGCAAAACTACGTTTATCTTGTATTTCCACTAAATAACAAAACAATAATTTCAGCAAAAATGTTTACTTTCCTAATGTTTAACGTAAAGGAAGCTACAATAATTAAGTATTTCATTTCGCTGAGACTAACTCTTTGATTTCATATACATAAAGTCTCTCTAATTTTGATCACTAATTACCACGTAGTGATTTACACGAATGACATCGTTCGAAAGTTTTAGAACTTATGTTTCCCTTTCTCTGAACTTGTTGTGAGTTACGGCTCTTTAGTAACTTCAGAGCGTCTGCCTATTTGTCTCTTTTCCATAGGTAACAGAGAATTTACTTACCTTGACACGTTGACGTAGACAATTGTTCATGATATCGAAAGTTTATTTATAGCCAATGATTTTAAAAGAATATTGCTTCTAGAAATTGATTCCGACTAAAAGATTTTTGCCCTGAAAATAAATATATTGGAACACATTTTATTTTTGCTTGAGCTTACGTACGATTTGTAATTTACAATATCGAGGATCTTGTAGAAATACCTGCAAAGATAAAAGCTTCTTAACCTTTCATGATGTATATACACTGGAAGTTTTACTATTTGTACTGAAATATAAGCAATATTCTAGCTTACGTCCAACGTATTAATACTCGTAATTTTAGTTATCTGTTACCTCCTCCATAACTTCATTTCAAAATAGGTTGTACGCTTCATAGGCTGTGCACAATTTAACCTTTTACCGCATCGAAGTGAATTCTGTTAAATATAAGAAAAAAGATTGAAACATTATTTTTAATACTGATCAATTAATATTTTCCTTTTGTTCGACAGAGTTTGATTTTATCCCAGCTTAAATTATAACTAGAGAGAACAAAAGCGAGTTAAGCGATTACCTTTTTTGCAGCGACTAGACCGACTCGTTTCTATTCGTCTCATAAGAAAGGTTTCGTATTACCTACTGGTTTCCCCGAGAGTCGACAAAACACGAGTCTGTATAGTCGCTACAAAACAAAAACGATTTCACTCGCTTTTGACCTCTCTAATTATAACTTGTGTTACAGCCGACCATAGCAAAGATAACATTAGTGCACGCTTAATTTAGATCAACCTGTATAATATTTTCATTTTCGCGGTCCTCGTCTTCGTAGAAAATTCGTAATTAATAATTATTATTATTAAATGGGATGCTTGTAGTATACGAGATTAACCTAGCAATATACAACCAGTAAATATTAATAGGTACGCACAAAATGAATTTTCCCCGGATCCCGGCAATTTTGAAATTTTCCTATTATATGTGCTAACCTTATTATTTTTCCCCTACAGCGAAATTTATTATTCCAGAGCATGCCGCTTGTATCCGTATCAGATTTTCCGCGGATTTTCTCCCATTAAACCCCGTAATTAGTGTCGTCGATGCTAGTTTTCGTCAGCACATGATATTTCTATGTATGTGTGACGGTTACATGCATCTCCAATACAAGGCCGCGTAATGTATGATCATCGGCGGTTGAGGTCTGGCTCCTGACTATACCCCTAGCCTCTACGGCTCTGTTAGCGTTATGTGGAGATATGATACGCGTGGCCCACTACGAACAACACCGGGTGGTAACTGTGTCTAAAGGGAATATATGCCATCGTGAATAACAATCCAGTTAAGAAGATGTAATTAACCCTAGACTAAGTAGTGAATATGATCCTAAATAAGTGTTACAAGGGTCTAGTTGCGAAACCTTTGAAATTCAAGATAAAAATAAGGAAGATTGGCCAATATACGAGGAGAGTTCGATAATTACATGACCTCCGTAAGAGATGGCGCTACCAAAAATTGAAATAGCTCTCCTTCGTAAAAGTAACCTTTGACAAGAGTTCTGTCATGTTTTTAACTAGATACGTCAGTTAGTTCGCGAATGACGGCCTCATGAACTGAACAACTTTCGTGATTTACCAACAATGTAAAAAAAAAAAACATTAATTTGCTTCCTCGTTTACGGAGAATCAAAAATCACTTACGAGGTTGCGGAATTCCACGAAATCTAAATATCGTCGTACTAGATCTCTCCAACGTTGGGATTATTATAAAACCTTACCGAATCTTGCGACTCCTCAAAATCTTTAATGGAACTACCATTTAAACTATTTAAAATATTTAAATATATCCTCACTTCGTCCATGTGAATTGCCTGCTGCCTTGTCTGACGTAAATTAACAACTATTTTGTTAGCCGTGTTCCACCTTTGAGTGGTTATTTTGATTTGCTGCATTGACAGTATTGATATTTCCATAATGAAATTCTCTTATCCTTCGTCTAATATTATTTTACCTAACTGCTTCAAGGTGTTTGAGAAGATTATACAAACGCAACTTACGCTGTTTCCTAAATACCTCGTACTCAATCAATACGGCGTTTGACACTGTCAATCACTCCTTTTTGTTTTCTTAACACTTCGGTTCTGAGTTCACATTCCTCGGCGTTAATATTTAATTTATTTATGCAATCGCCGTAAAGGTGTCCGGATTGATAGAAATATTTCTGAGCCGATTCAATTACCTTAAAAAATGCTTTAAGACTCCATTGTCGGTCCAGCTTTACTTTTTTTTATAGTTTATTTATGAACGAGTTAAAACATTGCAAAAATCAAAAGTAATGTTATTTGGCAAGACAAAAATTTGTAACAAAACCTAAAAACATAATTTATGTAAATATTAATTCCTTTCGCTGAATTTGCCCTGAATTTTGGGGGAATTTTAGATTTTTTTAGATTACTTCAGATATCATGCTCGAGTAAGCAAATACACTCCGCCAAAAAAGTATCGCATAATTTAGTTTTGAATCATAAAAGTATCGCATAATCTTTGTTTGTAGCATAAAGTTGTAAATATACTTTAATGCGCTCTAAGATATAATTTCTATGATTGTTTAAATAAAATACAGGCCAAATAAAAACAAGAACTCATACTTGAGATTTTTATTAAAACAAGAAATTATAATTTTGGAAAGAAAAATGTCATAACAGTAGCTTTTAATACTGAGTATTGCCACCTCTGGCTCTTATGACCGCTCGCATACGGTTTGGCAGAGATTCGAATAACCTCCGTATATAAGCCTGATCCAAATTCTCCCACTCCATGCAGGTCCGCTGGGGCAACATTTTGGGTTCATGTCCGGACTTACCGCAGGCCAATCTAAAACTGGAATACCAACATCGTTAAGGTATTCCTGGACGATTATCGCAACATGCGGTCGTGCATTATCGTGCATTAACATGAATTCGTTTCCTATAATTGGCGCATATGGTACTACATGTTCTTCTAAAATGTCCGTTACATACCTGCGGGCAGTCAGTGTACCTCTGTCTACTGGTACTAACTCTGTACGACCTGTTAAACAGATGCCTCCCCAAACCATAATAGAGCCACCAGCGAAATTAGGTCTAGGTCTGATATTACACTGAGAATAGCGCTCACCGTCTCGTCTGTACACTGAGATACGCCTATCTGAGGTGTAAAGACCAAATCTTGACTCATCTGTGAAGAGTATATTGGCCCGGTCATTAATGTTCCAATTTACATGTTCTCTGGCAAACCTTAAGCGAGCCACTCGGTGGTTCCTAGTGAGACGAGGGGCTGTTACAGCTACTCTAGCTCTTAATCCACTCTGTCGTAACCTATTCCGAATAGTTTGAGTACTCACACGAGTATTTCTGACTCTAGCCAAGTCGTTCTGCAATCATCTCGCAGTTACATGTCTTCGACGTAATGCTTGTAGTAGTAAATAGCGGTCATCTTGGCGAGTAGAACATCTTGGACGACCTGGTACAGGTCTTCTACTGTAATTGCCTATTTCCCTATATCTGGCTACGGCTCTAGAAACACTTGACTGATTGATGATCATCAAATTAGCAACGTATGCTTGAGAGCGTCCATCTTCGATTAAAGCAACTATAGCAGCCACTTGTTCTGAAGTTAAATTGCTCATTTTAGTTTTAAAAGCGTTGGTACAGAACTCTGACTTCGCACTTTAAAATTTGTCCGTATAGGAAGACTTTCAATAAACAACTGAACAAACCTTACAGATATGCATTTTTCTAAATGTGTTCTTTTAGAAAAAAAAAAGTAAAAAAGCTATGTTCCATGATTTTGTTAGTGTTTTTACAGTTCACATACACGTGGCAAACTTTTTGTGAACGTATAAAAATATCTTGGTTTATAAATGCCCTTTTTAGTTTATGTGATACATAAAAACTCGTATCTTTATTGAAACAAATTATATCCGTATAGATCAAGTAGTAACACACACATAGACATTTGTTTTGTCACAGTTTAATTATTGCTTGTCTTTGTATCATTCTACTATTGATAGCGCTGTCTATTCACATGCAAAAAATTCGAAATTGTTGTGTAAACACGATTACGTGAGTCATACACTGGCGCATGCTAATTGGCTTAACATGAAAGATCGACGTGAATTAAAAACACAAAGTTTTTTCACAAAATCGTCACCTTCGTATCTGTTCTTTAAGATTAACTATAGACCTGATATTCATAGCATCACCACTAGAGATAACAGTCGTAATAACGATAACGTTAAATAAAGATAAGAAACAAGCAAACTAATATATCTATCGATGCCGTTTTTCGCGAGATATCTACATTTCTACGATATTCTTTGGCTTGCAAAATGCAATCAAATATATTTGCAGTTCTCAGATAACCAATACAATATTATATGTATGCTTTTGAAGTTGTTAACATTTATTTGTCGAAATTTGTCGTGCCCTCATGTTAGATGAGCTCGTATCAATAATAAACCCGGAATTTAAAGTAGGGAATACGTATAATATTTGCAGTTCTTTCAATCTGCTGGATAGCGCAAAATTTGCTTACGAAAACAAAACGAATATCGATCTATCCCGAGAGACTAAAAGTTAGTTACCTTGTGTTGCTCCGTTAACCATTTCATAATGAATTAACCCGATATTAAATTAGCTTTCAAACTGTCTTTGCGAAAATGCAGTATGCAGTCGAAGATTGTACTAATATTAATTCAAAGCGGTATATAAATTCAATGCTACGTATGCAGATCTTGGTGTATCACGAACGAGTTCGGCGAAAATAACTTAAACCAACGTCCAACTTCATATTTCCTATTCTAGCTCCGAATATAAGTTTCTTGCTTTCTCGTAAACTGAGAATAAAGAAGAAACTAATTTCTTCTCTTAACTTGATGGATGCTCTTATTCCCAAATACGTCAAGATATTTTTCAAGAAACCCGTCGTTTTTGCATAACTCCCCTGAAAAACCTTTCCCTTTCTGGCGTATGTATTTTCCTTCTCGTGGGTGTCAGAATTGTTAACTTGAAAACACAAGATAAAAAGGTCGTGTTTTTCACTAGCATCATTAATTATTACCATTACGGCCGGAACTGTTAAATAAAATAAGTAATTTTCTTTTTCATGAAATGTATACGAAACCCTTCTTTTCTTCTGAAAGAAAAACACATTTCCGTCTATACTTGGAAAAGGGTGTCTTCTTATCTTGTCGTATGAAAAATCCATTTCACTATATTTTTATTTATAGGTACATACATCCCAAGTGTACGCACTGAAACTATCGAGCTTGCAGGTAGAAATAAAATGCGAAAGGTGTCTATAAAACACCCCCGATGTATCCTTCCACACAAGGGCAGCAAGTGAAAACCAACTATGTGATAAAAAATTTATCGAAACGAGAAGGAAACAATCGAATACGCAAGACACCGATGCATGAGTATTCAGGAAAAGTAAATCGTAGAAGAGAACCGTTTTATGTCTTCCATATAAGTTGCAAGAAAATCAAAGTAATTTGATTAAAGTAAATATAGTTGATTGGTCGGTAGAAACTGGATGGAAATTTTTATTAGTTGCTCTATCCGATAAATTATGGTTAAAAAATGCACTTCTAGTACATCTACATATAAGATAAGATCAGTTACCTGGTGAATTTTTGCAAAGTTTTGCATCCTGCTTCTAGTAATTAGGCGGAGTCGTTTACAAGCAGCAGGTCTAATCTCAAATATGACTAACCTTTGAACTAATGGTCTCCTTGTATCCATATAAACATTTCCCGACGATACCTCGTTTTTTGAATACATCCAAATGGTAGTTGAAGCGTCTTATCCTGGCAAATAGGAGCTGGTAAATGTGGTAGTCTTCTCATCCGATAAAAATCAAATGAGTTGCAGGTTATCCAGCTTTTTAATCTTTGTTTTCGAGCATCCTCTGAAAATCATTATTAATCTTTCTATATCATCTTGTACGTTAGAAAACTTTAAAAATTGTCCTAGCGCATAAAAACATCAATCAACTTTTATTGAATCTCAGGCATATTTCTGTAATATCTAATTTTGTTAAACTATGTATATAAGAAAGTATTATAGATTTGCAAGTACTCGTTCATTTAGACCCAAAATCAACGTGGCTTCATCCCTGGCAGATCTACTGATACAAATTTGGCGACCATGTTCCAATTCGTTGATAAAGTCTTTGATAGGCGAGGCCAGGTGGATGTATTTTATACAGACCTGTATAAATTACAATTGCTCTTAACATGACCAATCATGAAATATTCCCGTCGAAGCCAAACTCCTTGCGTTTTATTCCAGCTGCAGTCAGTCTCCTCAATAAAGTATTATGTTTAGAGAGGACAAAGGCGGATGAAATTGTTAGTTTTTTGGTTTGTCGACTCTCGGGGACACGAATCCATTCTCATAACGCGAATAGACACGAGTCTATCTAGTCGCTGCAAAGAAAGGAATAATTTCACTTGCCTTTGTTAGCTCTGGTTATGTTACTTACAACGGTTATTGGCGTTCGCTAAAGATCGAATATTGAGCCATTTCTGTTTACGCTTTACATTAATGATCTGCTTCGAAAAATCATTAATTCGAAAAAGATTATTTTCTTTTTTTGTAAAGTTTAAAAACATATCATTATAGATGTGATGTTACATCTAAATCTCTTTCCTTTGCAATAGCAAAGCCAAATATTAAATTGCAAATTTACATATGTATCTACTTTTTGCAAAGGTAAGGTGTCTAGCTATCATCAGGTAACTCTTCAAAAAAATGTTCACGCAAATATTCATTTTAAACTTGAATATCTCATTTGTCACCGGTAAAAATGTATACAACAATAGCAGAAAAATAAAAAAAATCGAAAACGTCCCCGTATTCGTAGATACCTTCACCGTGCTCCCGAAAAAGAAGACCACAATCAAAAATTCATGAACCGTTAATATCGTGCGTAGGACGCTGCGATTTGAATTACTTCCATGCTCATCCCGTTGATTTCGGTTAAATAAAGGTTTGGTAACTATCGTACCGCAGGGGCGTATTTATGGTTGTAGTCGACGCCTGCATTTATCGAAAATTCGGATATATTGGGGGCGGTTATTTCGCAAACGAAATCTTTCAGACTCTTTGGCACCGAAAAGCATTTACGTCGGGCGAGGTTATATTTATTGGTTGCGAGCATGCTTTGTCATAGAATTGCATCAGTGCAGTAGAACGTCGTGGTTGATACCTCGTGGTGTATCGCATATAGTACTTAATAATAAATAGTTATTTGATTTGGAGGATTTGTGAGATCTAAAGGATTGACGAGTAAGTCATTGAAATCAAATGTTTTAATTGTATGTTTTTGCAAATTTTGTTTGGTAACCATTTTAATAAAAATGTTGCCCCTATTTCATTCTATTATCCCGATTTTTCCTAATATTATCATTGTTATAATTCTATTCTGCTATTTATTTTAAGTGTACACGATTATTAAAATTAATTCCCAAGTCCGTTTCGCACATAATATTTTATATATTTACAATTGCTGATAACCTCAAAATATTTATGTTTATTCAGTACTTGGAAACAATTTTAAATATTAATTGTGCATTTTCCATTATTTACAATCTGTCTACACACAGAAAAAGAGCAATACAAACATGAATATATTTTGTTATAATAACGTGCGATCATGGAACTACAAACACATATTATTCGAGCTATCTATCGCATTTAAATAAATAAAATTTGATCGGGTTCGATAATTAAATAAAGGCTACATAACAAACAGCGTGCTCGAAGTCGCTATAATAGGTTACATGAAAGACTACTTTGTATAAAAATCATTTATCAAGATCGTAAAACCGTTTTTCATTATACACGAAAGAAATGTATTGGTTTCTACGTACATCATTTTTAAAAAGAATAATCTTAGTTCTTACTTCGAATTGATGATCGAATCGATGAAAAAGTGCTCTGTTACTATTTAGTTTTATTACGTATCTTTGTGCTAATCATTGGTTTACCTGTTTGCCGTGTTAGTGGAGTTAAATTATGTAAAAAAGACAGTTATGTAACTGTTCTAATTTATTTAAGAATATCGGAACACACATAAGAAAGTACAAAACTTAATTTGAAATCTTGTAGAGGCAATAACCTATAGTGTACCACGGAATATAATGCTCTTGCTTAGGTCGCAACACAATATTTAATAGGTCTACTGAATTTTCCATTAAGTGCCAATCTTGATTAGTCATTGTTAATAGTCAATCCTTTCACTGATTCTGCTGTGGTTCCACGAAACAAGAATACTTTTTTATATTTTATCCATCATGAAGGTTACATATTTTTGTTTTTAATGTTTTACCAGTTCCAGACCTTAAATACAACTCCTCTCATGCAATACAGTTTTATTGTCACAATCATTTGTATTGTCTTTTGTTTTCTGAATCATTCTCCCGCTTTCTATGCATTTAAATTATCTGTGGCAGTAATCAAATCTATACGTTTGCTATTTAAACTAGCATCTTTTATATGTAAACTTAGTTCGTGTCTCTTACTATCTGATCACAGATTTTTTTAACAATATTCGAGTAACTCTGTTGTACTTTATTTCGATGGAAACTTTTTGATTGGCTCAGGTTAGTATCAGTTTGTTTATGTCTCTTTCTCTTTGCAAAAATCCTGCGCATCTGTTTGGTTTCTCTATTACATTTTCTTTACATTTGTGTATCGGCAACTGCCTACGTTTGTTTTCTTAACGATACAATTATATCTTTTGTTATACTATCCTCTCGGTTATCTATTTCAGCCGCACAAACCCTGCTTCGGCTAAATCGGACAATCGAACAACATACATGATAATTTTTATTAACCAAGTACTATAGATATACTTATCGAGCCACACATTATCTCTTATATAGTTAAAAACATGACGTATTGAGAGAAATAAATGTCAAAATGACATATGATTTCAAAGGAACAATACCACAAAATAAACAGATTGAACATAGAATTATTGAGATTTGTCTCGTACGTTTGATGCCATAATACATACATATAATACTTGTACGTAAAATTCCTTGATTTCTTGATTGCTTGCGATACCCTTTGGTTAGTTTTGGTGATGTATTATCGGTGGCGACTGCTGTAATCCGAAGAGCAGCAAAGGTTTTTGTTTTGGATCCATTCTTATTTGTATCTTTTACTAATGATACTTCATTGCCGTATTCCTGGTACCTTGCACGAATTTGCTGACGACGCCATTATCATTATTTCGTGACGTAGTGAGGTAAATCTCTTTCTCTCGTTGTACAAATAATAACAATTGGTCATGTACTATGTCATCACAATGGCATATAACAAAATATCAATACTATCGGAACGAATAATTCTCAGTCAATATGCAATTACAGCCTTGAAGATGTTATTGAAGATGATGTAACAAGAGTGTGGACGAATTGTTTGTAGAATTTACGATAACGCGATACTAACTAAAAAATCAGTTATATTTTATTCCAAGTTACTGAGTTGTTCCGTTGGCAAAAGCTCAATTTGCTTGTCCAAACTTGTGCTTTAAGTTGAACTTTTTTAACATATGCACGGAATAAAATGTATAACGTTAGCTCTGAAACAACGTAAACACAATGTTGTCATTGAATAGAATAGATTGTCCGATATTTAAAGCTTATTACTAACCCACAAGTACAAAAAATTAGTACAAAAATCATATATACATTTAACACCCAAATGTATAATAATCTACCTGGATCAACTTATTATTATTATATATTAATTCATTATTCATTATAAATATCTAGAGAACGTAGTAACTTTCTTTTAATTTACCTAGGTGCCCTTAAATATCGGAATTTTATATAAATTTCAATTAATAAGTTCCGCTTACCATAGGTTAAGTTGGTCAAGATCGCTAAGATCGCAACAATGCGTAAATTTAAAAGACCTACATTCGCTAACATCTCGCGAGCTTCGTAATAAATTTTAAACTCCATAAACTTAGTTAAATAACCTATTTTCCGCTTTAGCGTTATTTTATTAAGAAAACCGTATACTTGATCTACATAGATCTTAGAGCGTTTCAAACGCAAAGCTTTATACCTACACGTCTCCCTGATTTTAGATAATTAACCTGAATCTAGAATGAGTTGCATTTCATGCGTCTATAATTACGTATGCATATACACATATATCCAACTTCAATAGGATGCAGTAGGGTGTTACGATTACGATCTCTGATTCAGAATTGGGTGCGATTAGTTGTGATTAGGGTGTCTTTTGTGATTAACTTCTCACGGTAGTAGATCTTTGATATGAAATTCCTACGAAAACGAAACCAGAGTAATCGATGACATAGTTACAAAATGAAGTGGAGATAACTCTTTTCGAAGTTTTCGTTCTCTCTTGGACCTTGCGGGTATCGTAATCTTCCCGTGTACTATATAACGAACAACCTACTTATCCTTTAGCAAACGGTTGTAAATAATTTGTTTTTAGAGGAGGTTGTAAAGAATTTTTGTAGGCAATGATTTGTTGTTTGAATTAGAAGTAACGATGCCTTTTGCAAGTAACTAAAACTAATTTTGGTGGATGCGCCAGGTTTTATATAAGTTAATAGGCAATAACGCAATAAAGCTTCTACTAAAATTAAGAAAAAAAACCTTTGTAGAAACTCGTGCGTATATTTTGTCCTTTTCCGTTGAGCTCCCTTTCCACAAGGGGGTGGAAGGATGCTGTATAAAATCAATTATGAGATCATCCACGCTAGCCAAATACTTTTTAATTGACTGAATAACTTGGAGAAATACGTTTGTTTCTACCATCTGGATTTCAAAGCTATTGGCATTAAAACGGTAATTTGTATGTGAATTAAATTTTTAAAGAAACTGTTAACAAGCATCAGGATAATACAACGTCTGTTATTTTATCCGTCAATCTCTAAATCATATTATAAATAGCCTCGTTTTTCACACGTAATTGCTTCATTAGTGATATTGCGCAAGCATTTATGTGATAACAGAATAGTGATTAAATATCAATTTTTGCAAAAGGAAACGAATTATGAGATAAATGTAAAACTCAGGACAGTTTATAAGGACTCTGTACCGATTATAAAATATTGCACAGTTGAATTTAAACGTACGAGTATTTTTTATGTTGAACGTCGAAGCCGTCCAAAGCAATAATTTCCTATTTCCAAATATGTAAAAATGAATAATTAGCTCAAACGAGAAGGTGATTACAGGGTTGGAGAAATCGTATTTTTTTGTATGGAATAAAAAATAGAAGAACCTAAGCGTACCGACCTCAAAGAAGTTGAAAAACTAAAAAGAATTTTACACGGAAGGATGATTTTTTCTTGCGAAGGTAAGGTGTTTATCGAACTCCCCTCGTACACAATCGTAGAAAACAACTTATATAAGTTTTTGTTTTAGTTTTCAAACTATGCCATTTTTTTACAATAAAATAATTAGAATCTTCCTATTTTATAATCTTACCACATAGACAACTACTTCACATTGGTTAACTGACTGCTAGAACATCCAGAATTATGTGTCGGCAATGAGTTAGATGTAGAAAGATACCACAATAACAATGATGTCGAAACGTGACCCCTTTTCATTACCTTATTTTCTTTCCTTTTCCTCTAGCATCGGAAAATACAAGCATTTATTTTCTTTACGAGTTCTTACCGTTTTTCCCGACATTGTACTACAGTTATGAATTATTCCCGTTTATTAGCTTGCAGACTCGGTGAAAAAACCCAGGAAAACGTTGTCGCTCTGAAATATTATTAGCATATTTCTTTATTTTGTTTCATATGTTTACATACGAATACATATTAGGTTCTTGCGTCGGCTATTATAATGCAGCACGTAACAAGCACGGTTTACATTTACCCTTAATAAATATCTGCTATTGTGGTTTTACGTGATGGTGCGTTACCTTATGAATTAAAACATGCTCCTTTTTCTCCCATGGAAAAAGCACGGATTTATGTTTTTTTTTTTCTGAAAAAAATATAAAAAAAATAAAATTCCAGGTTTCATAATCTACACTTACCTTAATACCTATACTTTAATAGCGAATGTTTATAATTGAATACAACCAATTACAAAACTTTCCTAATACTGATCTATCCATTATTAACCTGTTTCTAAAAAGCACATGAAGATGACGTTGCTCTCCGATAATATGATAGCACTTGCATCCAAAGACACTTTTCAAAGTCTCTACTATGTTGGACGCTAGTTGTTCTGAGCGGCTGTGCACCATCATGTACCATTGCGAAATTTTGAGTAGCCAAAAAATGGGAGAGATGGGAAAGTGTAAGAAATAAAATCGGCATCATTCGAGTAGACAATGTTTTCAAATGCAAAGATCTCAAAAACGTTTTCCAAGCGAGTGTCGACGGAATTGTGAGCTTTACAATATTCAATTTTTTATGGAAAACCGTTCGAGGATGTCCTGCTGTGAAGACTGGAAACTTCGATGGCTAGCTACAGATGTATCAGTTCTGTACGGATTTATCAAAACCATTAAAACCATATTATGCCACCATATTATAAGGTGAAGTCGTATCTAAAATTATCGTTTCACCTCATCACCCAACCACCATGCAACTAAATGCAACATGGCTTACGTTAATATTCAAATGCATTTGGTGAAGTTAAACCACTATGTACTACTCTGGAAGCTACAAATTATTATTTCTGGCCTTTTCTACTAGCTTCGCTTAGTTATCTCCTTTAATTGGAAGACGATACCTTGTAGAATTAACTCAAATCTAATACATTCTATCGGTTTCCTGTATTTCAACAAGAATTTAACGTTGTCCTAATAGATTTACCTGCATCTATTTCTTCTGTGCGATGCTATCTAACATTTTCTCCTTTTATGCTTGTCTAGCTTTCTTTAGAAAATTAGGTCAGTAGAAAGAACAATAAAGAAGCATCTACTGCAATTTTTGTCTTGTATACATGGTGTCACTAACTGAATTCAATTATTGAAATAGTAAAAACCTACCATCAAATAAATCAAGTTTAAGATCTTCATCGAATATTATCAAAAGACAAAAACAAACGATGACAAATGTTATATTGCGTTTCCGACACAATTCATCTCTGGGGAGGTATTATGACATTGACTCCCTTTCTGGCAGCACCTATTTTATTTTAATTATAATAAGTATAAACATTTCGTAACAATTTTATGCTAATGTACTAAAGTAATGGCACAATTAGCACTCGGGAAAAACATCATAATTTTTAATTACACCCTTATTTATGCTTAATGTAATTCAGACATACAAACAAGGTTAAAATATAGCTTTTACCTTTTGACCTTATAGATCAGTGGACAAAATTGTATTTAAAATAAACTTACTAGTAGACTGCATATCAACTATGCCATCGACCATCGACTGTGAATTACACAACATTGGCGTGCTGCAGGGATTCAGCTTTTAGCTTAAGTCGATTAAGAGCAAAAGCCCTTCCTTTTTATTCAAGAGAGCGCTATCGTTATTAGATATATTCTTCTTGATTGCCTCGAACATTTTAAAGAAAATTATTCATATATTATCTGTTTTGTTTCAGATTTGAAAAGCTCCAATCTCCATTAACCAACAGCAATGCTAGCCCACCCTATAACAGCTCTGCTTTTGCATTTCCTCATAATGACCACCGCTTACTCCGCAAACTCAATCTATCAACAACCATCGAAAACCAAAGGTGAACAGCTCTTCATGAATCTTAGGTCCAACTACGACACGGAGAGGTCAACTCGAAGGGTTTTCGCCCAGAATCCGATCAGGTTTGGTGGAAGGAGAAGCGATATACCACCTTTGGTCGGCAAGGCAATGGAATATGAGGCAATGCTGCAGGACGATGAGGTGGGCGACAGAGAAAGGAGGGCCTTCTCGAAAGGCAACCATATGAGGTTTGGTAGGGCCAATTCAAATTTTCTACGATTTGGAAGATCTAGGAGCAATACCAATAACAACAGCAATAGAAACGATTATAACCGTTTAACCAGGACGAATAATAGCCAGTTCTTAAGGTTTGGACGCGGACGTAGCGATTTTCTTAGATTCGGAAGGTCTGAGGAGTATTCGAGGAAGAAAAGAGATACTTCTGATGTAAATGAGGAAGAAAAGCGTGGTAATAACAATTTCATGCGCTTTGGTAAAAGATATAACGATGAGGATTACATGGAAGACTTCCAAGGGGAAGAAGCTAAAAAGCAGAACCTCCATGATAAGTTAGAAAATGCCTTCTTTTTGAAATTGCTGTCGCAGATCAGTTGTAACATGGATCAAGTTAACTGCGATGAGAGGCTGGATTAAAAGTTTATCCTAAGGATCTTCGTGCAATATCCCACAGTACTTCATATGATTTAGGTTTATATCGGTAACACGTAATTATTTTAATGGAGAAATAAAATTCACTTTTAAACAGTGGCTGGAAACATCAGTATTAAATATTATATAATAAATTACTATTACCTATGCGTATACTAGTTGTAAATGTGATTTATGTTATTATATATTTGATAAGTAAATAAGTATAATATATATATATATATATTGTGTTAATAAAGGTTATAACAGAAAAGAGATTGTCGTTTTATTTACTTCACTTAAATTTTAATAAAATATATGCAAAAAGAAGAGAATGAATTTAAGAAAAAGGATGGTAAAGGCACGTGGTCTTTGGCCTTAAGATATTTCTTTTAGAGAATGACGAAGACATCAAAAAACGACGAACATAAATTAGGTAATAATTCATTTTGTTTACAGTGGAAATAAATTCATATCCACGATATCTTAATATTTTCTTTTGATATAAAAAAAATATACGTCGTCGTAAATTTAAAAAGAAGAATAATTTCTTTTTTTGTATTTGATACATATTTAATACGTTTTCTTTTTGGAATGATATGAAGAACAAGAGATCGATATTTTGCAAGACATTATATATATATATATATAATAAGTGTGTATGTTATGTGACTATGTAAATATATATATACATATTTACATAGTCACATAAAAGTTATATACGTTCATGGTTACACTAAAGATTTCTTTGAAGGCCAAAACATTTTTAAAAACATGTTTCTAAGCGAACTACGTAATTGTTTAAGCGAAATTCTTTTTTTTCAATTATACAATCTCCACTTAGAGTTTTTAAATAAAATCGGTCTTCGATAGTCGATTGCCAATACCCCATTTAATTATTTTATTTATCTTTTAGCAAACAGGTCGAAAAGTGCCCAAACAACTCGACACTAACCTCCTGTAAAATAAACAGCATCAAGGATTGATTTTCAAATCCATACAGTTCATGCTCATAGACGTCAAGATGCAAGTGATTATCAAAACATAACTCATTCGATAATATTTTTATACACTGGCTGCAATTAAAAATGCATCTCCAAATTATTGGAATATTTCCTTTAACATTTATAATTATATTTCTGAAGATTAAGTTAATGGTCTAGTTTGTTATCACAAACGGCAAATCATTAACATCAACCTACGTTTTTACAGGAACACCCGTTACAATCCGATAGTTACAAAAAAATGCGTAAAATGCGTGCGATATGTTTCAAAGAACCATTAACGATAGCTTACAGACGGGAACGTGCACTTCATAAACAATTAACCGCCTTAAGATCCGAATTATTGGGCTAGATAAAGACAGTGTTAATTACGCTTAGACGTAATCGTATTCATTCGACTCTGTTACGATATTGGAACCTGCAGATTGCAAATCGAGGTAGAGCATGTAAAACAAGTTCCAACGCGCCTAGAAAGACCGCTCTCCGAGATTTTCTTTGGAAGCGCTTGCGACCTTTATTGCGAATATCTTTAACGTGTGTTGTGTGATGGCCCTGCTGTATGTATAAAAGCGATTCATCAATTCACGAAAGGAAAATTAACATTCCAATATATTATGGCAACTTGTAGTTAATTTTAATATTGACATAAATCTTGGTGTTCAGCATTACAGAGCGGTAGCGGTGCAAGGTTGGATAATGTAGTTTGTGAAAAATATTTTGTAGGCGATAATATTGCCCATTCTGTCAGAGTGGAGAGTTGAGGTTGGCTGTCACGTAACCTATTGATTGGCGGTAACTTGAGATATTTCCTCGATAAATTTTGCTGTTACTTTGAAAAAAAACTTCCCCTTAACTAAAGTTAAGCCTCAAATAAAACTTGTTGGTTAGTGAAACAAAAAAGACTACTAACGAAATAAAGTGTGAATGGAACATTGTTAATAGTGAAATAAAATCTAATAATAGCATTCGCCGCATCGTTTTGGAAGCTTATCATTATCAGGAAATTATACGTATTGCGTCAGTTTTTTAGCATTTTGCTACGTCGGATGCTCCACAATGTAATCTGTTCGATACCTACGACTTTAGCTTTCCTGGTTCACTATACCTTCATGCTTTCATTGAAACAGAGATATTTAATATAACATACACTTCCCATTACCTTGTAATATCCTGAAATATGTTGCACGTTTCTAAATTTCTATCATAACTAATAAACAAATCGTCAAAGATCATACTAGTCGACGAAAAAGGCAATAAGCTGCCGATATCAAATTATAGACACATATCCGTATTATTGTGTCCTTCTAAAATTTTTGGGAAATCATTGTATCGATCGATACAGTTCCGAGAGAGACACCTGCTTACTTTTTGATGAAAGTGGTTAATAAAAAATTATTATTGTTATTAAAAAAGAAGAAAAACTTTTACATTTTGCAAAATTTTCGAAAGCAAATAATTTGGTTCTCTCAAAAACTTAATATAATTAGTTTCCTTTCTTTAATTTTGTGAATTCTCGCGTTGAATCATACAATTTAATTTTAAAATCTATAAAATTTGCCATTGAAAATTTTGATCTAAAAATTCATATTTTTCGACCTAAATCCACGATATTTATTAATATTACTGACAAATTGTTTCTAACAAGAATTGTTCGTTGGCCTAACGAGAAGTAGATGTGGCGAGATTGACGAATAACGTAAACAGGACACCACAATAGATTCCCATATGGTGAAAAAATGTCATGTCGACTTGTATTTACAATCCAGCAAGTGGATGTGTATATTTATACAGTATATAAAATTAGAAACGATGAACGAATATGCTACGCTTCTTTCTTATATACAAAAATACATAAATGTCTTGACGAAACTAAAAAATTGATCTATAAACATCAGTACGGAATTGCAAAATGATTCGTGTTTTGTGGAAATATCTATGACCGCGTTCGGTATAAAGATATCCGCCTCGCTTCCTGAATCGTGAATTTCGCATCTTACGTCAAATGGCTTTATTTGTTTTTGTTCTTTTTTCGGTCAAAATCATTCCGATGCAGTTAGAAGTATTGCGGGACAATTAAATTGCATTCGTTAAATGAAAGAAAATCAGAAAAAAAAACAAAATTATGAATTGAATACAAAAAATAATTGTAAAATAATCCTGCATTACGGTGTATACCTACTAATAGGGAACTTTGGAGTAGGTGGGCACGAGGTAAAAGGAGAACGGGAAGAAACGCGAAATAAAAGGAAATCGTTCTTTCTGATTCTGTTGTGAGCGATCGTAGGGCGTTGTTGGCTGCGCTACTCTTTTTCAACCCAAATATTTTCGACGTTAATTGCCCGTATTTTTTCAACAAATTTCAACGATTTTAATGTATTAATGTTTATTCAGTTGCGGTTTACATGGAATAACATAAATATTACTTCTGATTTCATTTTGTAATGTTTTAAAAAAATATTTTGATCATTTGGTTCCCTTTAATAGAAAACAAAACTGTTAAGTGTAAGATAAAAAAAAAATGGATAAAAAAGTGGGCGGGATTTTCGCAAAATTCGATATAAGTGATGTCGGTCTGTAATTGTCAATGCGGGTTTTATCATCCTTTTTCAAATCTGGACTTATTCTAGCACGTTTCCAAACCATCAGGAAATACAATAACGTCAAAAAAGTGTACAAAAAAAAAAAAAACTAAATGAAGCAGCCGCTTGTTGATTAAGGTTAAGTCAGTAAGACACATCAAGCAAAGCAACCTCTGGAGACACAAGAGTTCAGTATACTTGCGAATTGTAACAGCTACTACGTAGAAGGATACAGAATAAGATTTACATTTACAACTAGCAATATGTACTTCAGGAATAAGAGGGTAAATAATATACGTATAATGAAATTAAAAAAATAATAACCAAACCAATTAAGTACACATCGTGTTTCGTTTGGCATTACTTGTCTACATATGTATGGTAAAAACCAAAAATTAATCAATTTTGGAGTGTTTCATCCAAGAGACGTTCAAAATTATGAGAAAATTTTCTATAATCTTTATAAGGTGCTTGTGATATTTTAGAAAGCGTGCAAAAAGTCTAGCCTAACTCACATCCTCTAACAATTTTCTATGCTAAGCATTTAAAGATATCATTTGTCAAAATATGAGAATTTTCCTTTCTAGTTATGTTGAAAGAATCACCTGCCAATTGCACTAGTATTTTCAAATGGTAAAATCGAAATATCCAGTATTATTCCAATAAAATTTGTATTTCTAGAGCTCGAACGAAATACATGATTACCTCATTTCTGTAGGTGATGCATTCCATTGAACGGATGAAAATAATTTCATAACAACGTCTCGTTTGTTTCAACATAACAATTTGGGTGTTTACAAGCAGTACGTTGAAGTTACTTTGTTTTAAAGTAAACCGAAATATGATGTAAATAACTTTCTCCTTTTATGTGATGTGTACGATGAGATTTTGATAAAAATTGTCCAGAAACAACATGTTTTGTACATCGTTAATTTTAAATCTCCTCTGACACGCGTTTAGAATTTGGCGAAAGGGCAAGGATTGAAAGAAAATATGTATCAAAGCTGTATGGGGTTTATTTAATTAATTTTGAGAACGTATAAGTCTTGTATAGGTCTTGAAGCTATTTTTATATAATTCTAAATATAGTCGTTTTATATAATATATATGTAATCTTTATTATTTTTCATTTGCAACGAAGGTAGTTTGCATAACTGTAATTAGTAATTAGAAGCAAAAAATAGACCGATACTATCTTTCCTTAACCTACTTACTAAAAAAACAAACAAACTTGATTTACTGGAAAAACTTGCTTAAATTATTTATTCACAAGTCTTTCAAACGTCAATCCTCTCTTTTCTCACCAACTTTTAGGTAGGTTTGATTACAATTTGTGAAAGGTTATTCTCCTATACTGAATTTCAGTTATGTATTTTTTTAAGATAAAAAAATCCTTACTCAAATGCTATTGCTTGTAATATTAACATCGACGTTTTGAAATCAATCAAATTATATTTTCTAAATAATCATATAGATCAATAAATTCTTCTTCAACATACTCCATAAGCAACGCAATTAAAATTACAATGTATCGAGTCGATTTTCGGATGAAGTAAAACAGTTTATTTTAAATCCAACCAGTACGAATCTTCCCTGACAATTTAGACCTTCCTGAACCTCCAGCAATTGAAAAATCACTTCTTGGAGCTAGTGTCTCGGATTCCACATGTGGTGTTTCTTCTTTCGAAGGTTTCGAGAGTTCTTCAGGTGTCTCTATAGATTTTTCTTCTGGAATAGCTATTGTTTCAGTTAATGTCGATGATTTTTCCTCAATAAGTTTCGTTTCTTCTGATTTTGTTACTTCAAGAACTTTTTCTTCTAATTGCTCAGATTTAACCTCAGCTGGCACTGGTTGGTCCTCCTTCTCTTCAATTTTTTTGGCTGGAATGTCTTCCTTTTCTTCTTCTTTGGGCGTCTCTTCGATTTTAACTTCTACTACTTCTTTACTTTGATCTATTGATATTTTTATTTCAGCGTCTCCTTTTGATTCCACCTTAGATTCTGCTTCTTTAGTTTCCTCTTTTTCTTGTGGAGTTTCCTTTTCAGGAGAAATTGAGTTGGCTTTGGCAACAGGTGGAGGCGGTGGGGGTCCTCTCTTTGCCGGCGGAGACTTGGTAGATCCGACAGAGCTTCTCCTCGGCGGGAATTTCACCTTCTCGCTTTCGATTTTCAAACTCGGTAATGTTTCTGGTGAAATACTGGCTTCTTTTGGAGCTTCCTTGATATCCGTGTCTTTCTTGTCGCTGTCTCTCTCATCGGAGAGCGTCGGGCTGGCCACGATCGGCGACAGAGGCCGTTTGGTGATTCCGGTACTCTAAGCGGAACACAAAAATAATTAATGTAAACAAAGAAAACGTGATGCACAGATTTACCACTGATTTTGAGCTGTCATCGGTAGTAGCAAGTGCGGATTCGGCCGATTTATCCGCGCTAGGCTTAGTTTCTAGAAGAGCTTCGTCGTGAGAATCACTTTTCTGCTCTGTAAGACGGGAAAGAAAAGTATATTGTAATACGGTAAAGGTTAGTTCGTTGAATTAAGATAATATTAGACCTGTCGATCGAGAGATTTACAAATGGATGATAGAATCGTTGGTAAGTACGTCCCTTTACTTTGTCTTGTACGGAAAAAATATATTTAAATCGGGAACCGAGTAGATGAAATTAAAGAGGGGAATATACAGGTTCCTTCTTTATTACAACAGCAACTGCTAATCCATCATAACTTGACAACCATCTCTCTGATGATAGCTTGTACATTTATTTTGCCTGAAATCAATTTCCATGAAGGGAAATTTTTAATATATTGGAATGATACGAGCCTCTATCGGAGAAAATCGAAACACAAAACTTGAGAGACGAAATCTTGTTATTACTGTTAAAAATAATTATGAAAATTATATGAAAAAATAATAATAATGCAAATTTTAGTGTTTACCCTTCTGATAGGTTGAATTTTACATATATCATATTATGTTGGTCTTTTACTTTTCAAAATAGATGCTGGGCGTACAGAAGCTGAGAGATATCGTTTTTTTTTCTTAAATAAATCGCTAAAAATATTCTTCCATTAATAGTTTCTTTTTGAGTAATAATTTTGTAACGAAGTCATGCTTTTAGTATTATTGTTCTTCCTATTAATGGTGTCACAAAAAATAAAAATAACTGAAAATAACCTTTAAATCTATCAAAAGATCCTCATTTTATGAGCTAATTTTATTACGCTGCGCTTTAGCAATAAAAAATTCATAGTTCTCCATAAATCTAAAGGAATGTGTTTGACACAAATTTTGTCTAGATGGAATCAACATTATTTTCCATTTCTAAAGACAATTCTAGATATATTTAACAACAGTAGCTTCCTAAATTAACGCAAACTATTACTTGGAATAATCCAAATTCAAATCAAATAATTTATTTCAGAGAATTTTGTATAGAACACGCGCATACAACATCGTCTTCTATGTTTATTAATTTTGTAACCGAATCGTAAATTATGACAAGAAAAAGCTCCGTATAAGCGCCATATGTGTAAATATTGTCTTTAATAGAGAAATCTGATATTCATCCGAAGTTTGTAAAATACAGACGTCTTGTGTACGGTGGAATATGTAAAGCAATATCAGTGTGAAATTCAGTAACAAATTAGTTCATGAAAAAAAAATAGAAATCGAGCTATTTTTTTATTAGCTTCTGTCTTTCAAAAGTAGAAACTCCTTAGAGCCCGCAAGTCAATACATATACGTACTGTTGAATGCATTTTTGTTTATTAAACAAGTTATTTTGCAAATTACATAGTGTCAGTAACAAATATGTTGATTAAAGCTTTAAAACTTGTTTTATTTAAGAGCTACACTGTTTATTTTACTAAATATAATCTGGTATGCTACACTCGGACAATTTTCTTTCTTACAAAGAGATGAACATTCATAAGTAGCAAGAACTATTTAAGTTAACAAAAACAATTGCTTTATTGCAGATTGGTATTTCCAACAATTCTCAAGCGATTCCTTAAAGTGTTAGTAGGAATGCTGAAAGCGAAATTTTAAATCGGAACTTGTTCCATTACGTCTTAAGGGTTTAAAGGTTTTTGTTTACATATTCTGAAAATACTTTTTTACCTAATTCTGATAGTTCCCAAGTTATCTTGCGGAAACAACGTAAAAGAGGCGAGAAGCTTTAAAGTAGTTGCATTTCACCTGAAGCATTTTTTTAGCGATTTGTGATCGATATAATATGTCCCATAAATAATTCTAGAGTTGCTCGGTATTTTATAGATGCCCTTCAGTGATTTGTCCCAGAAATGCTTCAAACGGATAATAAACCTAAGCTTTGAGGCCATATCATTATTTTTAATATCATTTGTCACCGTTTCCTCCTTTAGAACGTTCTTTGTATTGTCCAGAGGGAACAGTATTATTTTGCAAAATGCTTGAATACTCTTCCTTTCTTATTGTGCCTGTGATTGTTCTTTACTTCTGGTGAAACCCATCTTGATCAGAATTAAAGACTGGCGGAAAAACGTACCAAATGAAAGACCGAGCAACTCCTAAACCTATTCAATACGGAGATAGAAAGTCCGCCAAAACAAGATAATATACGTTAAAGAAGTGAATTGTGTAGCTTGCACCTGAGAGAAGAAACAATGCAGATTCTATTAGAGAGAAGAAGAAAAATCACTACCTAAGTACTGCGCTGTCGCAGTAAATTAGCAAAAATGCTGCTGTTACTAGTGGTCTCGAAATATGCAATCAGACTACTTGTATATTTCAATCTGGTCTAATCATTAAAAAAAGCTTGCACCTTTACATCATTGTGTAACATTTCTTCTCGTACAAATGCTTTAATCATTCGACTTAAGGCACCTAGTTTTTGAAGTGTAACTCGCTAAAATATGCTTCACTACCATTGTTATGTCTTTTGAAATAGCTGGATAACATTTCTTCTCTTTTTAGAAGCCTGTGCCATTGACATATTCAGTCATTAAGTGAAACAGTGAAAAATCTAATGACATTTTTTTAATGAATTATCTGTTATAAAGTTGTAAATTCAGTTTGTTATTACTATACAGCATTAATGGTCAGTTCGGGAAATAAGGTCCTATATTCTTCTGTTACAGAATTTGATATCAAAAGCATTTTATTAATTCTAAATTTCACAGATCGTAAGATATTTCCGACAGGTCTTCATAAAACATCTATCTGTTTTCATTTAATTTGAAATCCACCTACAAGAAAACTAGCCTTTAAATATATCATAGAGAATAAAACTTCTGCATCTATTATTACCGCTATATACAACTGTCACTTTACATTTACCGCACCATTTCACTATCTTGAAACTTCCTGGTTGTCATAAAGACGTTGCAACACTAGCATCCAATTTTAACGATTTTTAGATATAAAAGTTTAACGAGTTACGAAAGAGAATTCTACAAAGACAATAGAAAAATTAAAGAGAACCGAAATATGCCGTTTAGCAATTTTGAAAATATAATCACGAAACGCGCCAAATCTATACACAATAGGAAATTTCCCCCAGCGTGTGAAGGTTGTAAGCAACGCTTGTTGACACGCCTATTCTGCTGGTGTCATTTGTCGCTTGTTTCCCTCGATTTAGCATACAATTCTTGCAAGGGCCCTGCATTTTACTTAAACTCAAACTTAAACACACCTCAGTTAAAACATTTTCTCTTCATAGATGTCTGTTAAACTTTGATAAATTTATATTTGCAACTATGAACGATTAACAATTTTTAAATTTACCAGAAATCATTGTCGTATTATTTATATATTATCCGTATATTAAACAAGTCGAATATGTATCATGGGAAGATTTTGGTAAGAAAATGAGAAAGAACAGTAGAGAGAAATCTCAGAAAAGAAAAGAAATATGCAATCAGGCAAGTTAAAAATAAGCAGTAGTACTTGTGTACGAAGCACAGTCAATAAATGTACATGACGGGAATAATATTGCCCAAGAAGATGAAATAATCAGAGCAATAGGCAGATTGAAGAATAGAAAGGTATCCATACATTACGAAATTACTAAATCTATGAGCAGAAGGATTTATAGTATTAACAAAGTTATTTAGTAAAATGCAAAATAATGCAGAAATATCCGAAAGACTGACAAGTTAGCATAATTCTAGTGTATACAATAAAAAAGGAGACGCTAAAAAGTATGGTAACTACAGAGACATAAATTTGATACATCTAGCAGTTATGTAAGTATTTCATGCACCCGACAAGAATTATTATCAATTATTATCAACAAGGAAATAAGTACCACAAAAATGATGGAAATGGAATATTTAAGAAGAGAAATAAGGACAAGTATTAAGGAACAAATAATGCAAAGAAACAAGAGACAGTAGTTGAAATAGTTTGTTCATTGAATACGAATAGAAGAAGGAACCACGAAAGTTATAGTTAGGGAGAGAGTGTTGACTAAAGTTGGCAAAGACGGAATTGTTGCTCTTTTGTGGCGACTAGACAGACTCGTGTTTGTTCGTCTGATGAGAAAGGGTTCGTGTTCCTATTGGTTTCCCCGAGAGTCGACAAAACACGAGTCTGTCCGGTCGCCACAAAAGAATGTTGGTTCCACCCGCCTTTGTTCTCTCTAGTGATGACGGAAGAACCAAAAGAGAAAACAGAAGACAACGTGGAATAGTGCAATAACGGATGTAGAGAAAATTAATGTATAAAGCCTAAATAATAGTTACCTTTGTACCTAACAGTAGAAAAGAATACGATCCGTTATCATCGATTTGATATAAAATTTATCAACTTATTTTCAATCGTTAGTGTTTCATAAACATTCTTAGGTTTTCTTAAATTTATAAACATTAATATAGGTTGTTAGCAATTACAAGGAAAGTTATCATAAATGTGTTACATATTTCAAAAACCATAATGTTAAAATCTGTATATATCGTGCATTTCCATTCCTCGTCGGACACGCTGTATATTTGATATTAGCAACCATATCCATATTATTCTACTTAAAATAGGACATACTGCCTGTGCGGTATGTTTTAATACTTGCTAATTTAAATTTGAAACAATCCAGCATTGCATGCAACTAGTTGAACCAATAAAATGAAACATATAATTCATTTGTTGTACATATAAACTCTTCAGATGCCTTGAAATCTATTCGGAACACGGTTTACATTTTAGAACGTGTATATAGACTACAATTTCTACCGATATTAATATCTACATATACGAAACATGCTTTTAAAACAAGTGGTCACTTAAGTCCTTACAATGTAGCACAGAGAAGCTGCAACATGCACGTTATATATAAAATCAAAGGAAAAACGATAAGAATTTCTTTCATCTGTAAAATATATTACGACAGAAATAAACTTTATGAGTAAATGCTTTAAATCGTAGTTTTTTCTGGGTTGTTCTTGATAAAATGGACAAGTCGTTTTTCTTGTATTTTTGTATTCGAGTATATTATTGGAAAAAGTTACCGCAAACACTTGAAGTCATCAATAAATATATTTTTAGCAGTATGCGAGTATAAATTCAATTAAAGCAGAAAAAAAGATTTACGAGAACTCTATAAGCGCGAAATTGGATGTATTGAAATGTAAATTAGGACAATTTTTCAAAATCGAAAGCGATTACGTAGATTGGGAAACAGATTTAGGTGTTTTCATCCGTAAATGTTGACAAATGTAATGCTTCCCGACCTTTGAGAGGTTCAAAAATAATTTGTATTTACTCCAAATTTTATTTATTCGCACCAATTTCAAAAAGGAAACTGGAGACTAATTTAATTGAGTGAAAAATGACGTTATAGCTTTTATCCCAAGTCGGGACATTAACCACAGCCTTAATTAAAAGCTGCAGTAACGTAAACAAAGGGGATTTTCTGTAAATAAGCATTTTTCTTGATGAGTCCAATGAAAGCCTTTTCGTAGAAGTTCTTTATCTATTAAGATCGTTACTTGAAAAATAACAAAAGTAGCTACAGTGGATACCTATAAATCCTACGGATGGCTTTGCTGAAGGTTTCTTGGCCCTTAACGTCCGTTGCTCTTCATCATCGATAATGATATCCTGTTCGATCTTTTTACTCATGAATTTGGCGTAAGCCACTCTTGCACTAGGAGGCACGGCCGATAGCTTTGGATTGTATTCTGGAAATAAAAGGAATCCAATCCAAAAACTAAAGCAGCAACAATTGAGCATGATTACCAAGCAATTTATCATGGTCAATAGCAATAGATTCCCTTAGACTCGATACAATATGCTTCCGTAAGCTTTGTCTGTTCTTCCTTAAAGCTTCAGCTTCTTGGGCTGACCCAATTTGGTCTTGGACAACTGTTTTCCTGCGTACCAAAGCGTTCCAATCTTTACCGCTTTTTCTTCGACCCATGGCTTTGGCGATTTGGCTGAAGACGTCGCGTGGTTCTTTTGTTGAGCTTACTACATCGGTGACGATGCCTTCTACGATTCCGATGTGGAAATCTTTTAATAGGCGTCTCTCCATGACTTTTCCCTTCTTGCCAGTAACTAATTTATTAAAATAAGCATGTTCTTATAAATTACTGATTGTTCTTTCAATATACCTGCTACAGGAATTGTGAAAGATTAGATTGTGAAGGTATGTGCAAAATGGAAGAGACGAAGCTGCAAGCACTACTGATACCTTAAATGAGAGTTCATTACATTCAAATTCGTCTTTGGATAATTTTGGTGTCCTCATGCCGTTATTTCTTAATATATCGATTAGCTCATAGCGCAAAGTGTTGACATCCTGTCGCACTTCGAGAATATCATCCTCGCTGACACCGTATTCATCGCGATTTCTCTGTTCAGCAGTAATGTAACGTCGGACTAATAATCTCATCACAATTTCATAGCTTTCTCTAGACTTTATTCGGGACTTTCTCTAAAACAAAAATTATTGGATTCGTAAACGTTTCTTCTGCAAACAACCACAGCATTAACCTTTTCTTCCTTCTCCTTTCCACCGCAAGTTAAGCATCTCGTAACATTCTTCACGGTCGGAAATAGATTAAATGGAGGAGGAAGAGTATCACCATCGTCGAAATAGCTGATCCAAAGCCTCGTACGAGCAAATTTCCATTCCGTATCGGATCTTTCCTGTATTAAGAGATTTGGTAAATATTTTCTTTTGGTGCTCAAAAGTGTTCAATAATGTTTACCGAAATAATTTGGTAGGAATTGGACATCATAGCAATAAGCATGTTCAGTAGCACGATTACGTTGATTACTGAATACGATCCGAACATCAGCAATGCCCAGAATCTTGTAAATCCTTTGATTCCGGTGAGTTCAAACGAGACCAAATCGACTAACCCGAAACTGGCCCAAAAGAGTGATTGAGATGTTTCGAATAGGCTAGAAAATAGCGAAAAAGTTATTGCCAATTAAAAGATCTTCTTAGGCTTTATGTCTGAGTAAGATATTCCTTTAAAAGGATAAAATCATTACTTAGCGTATCTTCTCCATATCGTACAAGCTTTGTCGTTGTTATCGAAATCAGGCAGTCCGCTTGGTAAATGGTAGCATTTATTTTTTTCCAATTCGGCGTAGTACCAAAGCAATTGATTCAAGCCTGAAAATTAAATTATGTACAAAGAAATGATTGCTCAGGTCAAATTAAAATGTAAATAAGATGAGCATAGAGTACTTCTTTTTTTGGCCGGATATAAATAAAAATTATTTCATTTCACCCAGGAATATCATAAGCTTCTTTTAAAACACTTACATACCGGAATACGTAACGCTTCTATTAGCACTGCCCAACACTCAAATTTTAAGAATACCATATTCTCGTTTACTACTAAACGTTCCAGGTTTAGACCGTGACATGATAGTTAATCGAGAACTCGACGTTTCGCCTACAATTAGCACGGTAACTCAACGTGTAAACCACGCCAGAGGTGAAACTAACTGAGCGGGAAGCAATTGATCACGGTAACTCGGCATGTGAATCATGACAAAGGCGAAAATCAACTTGTGTTGTAAATAACAACCTACATATTCTTGTTAAAAATTCCTCTTCCATGATAAATTTTCCTTAACCACGTCTAGATATAGTTAGGTCCATAAACAATGAATACTAAGTAACATTAGTTACATATCCGGTAATTATTGATTTTGGATATCCTGTACACGCGTACCGTTTTTTTTTTCAACCTCCATCTTGTTTAATTTCGAAAATATTTCCAATTATCCTTAGAACGTAAAATTTAACTTACGACATCTGTAATCTAAATCGTCATCCCATTTCGAAAGCCTCAAATCTACTGCACGCGTAATAATAACACAATAAAACGTCGAATGCGAAACACCTTCACGTTCATATATTTTTAGAACTTCCCGAGTTCCTCCAAACTTGACCAATTTGCATTCGATTCAATACGCACTTCAACTCGATCGTAGACTCTATAAATGTAACAATCATTGACAGACCGGGCCAGTTAGTGCATACAACTACATTTGTCACTCTCTTTATGATTAGTGCCACTTATCCTCGTCTCATCGATCGCCAATGTTTAACGAGAACGTGTTAACGTTTTGTAACCTCGTTGCTGTTTACAGGATATGTTCGTCGTTTGACAGCTAGCGTTTCCAGTAGCAAAATGATAGATTACGTGTTTGTTTTATCAACCGAAAAAGACGTCTTTATGGCTATTGTTTCTTCACGTTAATATCCAAACGATAAACCTTTCTATGAGGCGTGACTTTCCTGTTATTTCTTTAATGTCGAGCATAAATCTCTGTGTTGATGAATTATGATTTCCACGTGGTGGAAAACGAGCAACATATGTTCAGGAATTTGTGTTATCGATGATGCCTTTGAAACATTCGATGTATTTGGTACAAATATCGATATGAAACCATTTTAGAGAACCAATGAAAGATATTCTTAAGCAGGTTACAAGATGCTAATATCAAACATTTAAAATTAAAGTAAACTGGAGCCCTATGGAACGCCCGAACTAATTCATTATTAAACTCAAACGGCTTGGTGGCCCAGTGATAAGAGGGCTTATGCTTGCCTGGGAAGATTTAAGCGCTGGCCATTCGTAGTTGGGCAAAAATTAACTGCTCCTTTTAATCCTTTAGGGTAAGTGATGATAGTAACAAGGCCATGGAACACTACACATACTATTACACGCTAAAAGTCTCCTGTAATTAAGACAAGCTTCAAAAAGTTTGTACACCCCGTTGGACCGTCACCACGCTTAAGAAAATGATTTAAATACTTTGTTCTAAAGATCATAGTTACATCTGTTGCATTAATAAGACCCTAAAACCCAAATAAGTGATAAATTGAAGCGAATTGTAGAATATTTCGAAATAAAGTCCGCCAAATTGCTGGTCCCATGTTGTTCGGACCTTCCTCTGAGTAACAGTAATTTTTAACGGCATATTTAAGTTTTTTAGGCATAAATAATCAACATAAATATATTGTTTAATAGACTCCTTCGATCGACTTGATCGATAAATTTCAGTGAAAGCACTTAAAACATTCGTTACATTGATGATGTTTGAAGAATCATCAAATATCGAATAAACTCTGTAAAAAAGCATTTAATACACAATCAAAATAGATTTCTTTGGAAACAAATGTTGATCAAGCTTTCTCCGTAGAAACGACCAGAAGATACGCTGAAAGAAGGAATGGTATTCATTTGATCTCGATGAATTTTGTAAACTCTCTGTAAATTCAATTTGCTAAAATGTTAAGACGAACTCTTTGTAATTTTGTTTGAAATTCGCTTTTGTATACTCTATAAGAATGTTATCGAAGAAGAAAAAAATAGAACTTTGAAAATCGTCCAAAATAGATCGCTGTTAGTACTTGTAGGAAAAATTAACAATTACAGTTTTATTACGCAATAAAATCTTTTCAAGAAATTGAAATGTTCAATTCTTTTGGACATAGGATGTGCATGAAATGTACAGAAATGCTTCGACAAAATCCTTTATCTTTTAGAAATCCATACTTTGCATAATTAAGAGTGGGCCAAAACAGAGGCACTTGTTTAACGTTGAATTAATATTGTGCAAATTGCTTTATTACAAACTTAACAGATATAAATCGCATTAATTTTCTGATATTTAAAATATCAAGACGCACTGAAGGCATTTCTTGGTTACTGAAAGGAGTAATTTTATATAAAATGTGTCCATTCTACGGCGTAAGATGGATTCTTCTAGTTGATACTTGTGCTCTGTTTTGACGTTAGCTTGACTATGTCGTATCGGCTGAAAGAATTGCACAGCAGCGCCATCTCCCGGAGTAGTTAGGGGAATATAGGTTAAGAGAGTAGTACGCAGGTCGTGTCGGGCTCCTTGTGTAATTGTACTAATATATTTTCAGTTTTCCTAATAAAGAAGTAACAAAACAAATTTCAAATCATATCCAACAGAGGTACCTCTTTAAGCAGCAATTACCAGTCAGAATTTAACAGCTATGCTAAGATCATTACTAGACAATCTCCTGCCGTATTATTGCTGTGCGTTAGCGATATGGCAAGAATTAATTTGATTCCACTTTGTGCGGCTTCTTGGGACATATACCATCATACTGGAAGGACAGCTGGAGATTTGTATGACTTGTCGAAGGTAAAACGAGGAAAAATGTTATCTATTCGGACATTCAGGATCCAGATTTTACAATATTTTATGACTTCTACCTTCTTTATACCAATGAGTAACAGTAGGCGGTAACCAGTACTATTTCTTCCACAATGAACTCAAGAAGTCGCAGGTAAAGCATAGTTGCCACTGCCAACTAGATATGAAACCAAGTAGTTGTGAGAACACACTGCTCATTAAGTTAAAAAAAAAGGATTCTAAAATCTAAAAATACTCTCATCAATTGGCCAAAAAAGAAAAGCTTCCCAGTCCATTTTACTCTACGTCAATAACACTCGGTACTTACCACATCCAAAAGCAAACAATACCAACGTATAGATGAAGAAGAACTTGACGATATCGATGATCATCCTGCCTAACGAGATTTGGAGAGGCCCCAGGTGAGGGTTCACGCTGAATATATGGACGAGCTTCAAAAAACTGCAACGCAAGCAAACACGTGACAATTTTATGGATCATAGAGACCTAAACGTGGAACGTACTCCGATTTATTTTATAATTCATTAAAGCTAGAGGGTGAGAAAATGCCAAAAACGACTACGCTAGTTCGATGAGTGATCCTTTGAAGTCTATTTTGAAAGTGGCTGCGCGACAAGCAAAGTAAACCTGCGACGCGGCTTCGCTCGAAGACGGGCTCGACTGTATATTGTGAGAGCAAACAATCTTTTACGACGCTTTAATGAGAGCTGTAATAATTAAGTTGTAATGAGCAAATAAATTCCGAGCAGATAAAATTAGATTTATTTATTTATAAGCGGAGTATATTATTTGGTAATTATAGTTTAATGCGAGGGTTTAGTTACCAAGCGTATGTAGGATGTGACGTTACTAACGACTAAGCTTCCGTTGTATGCAGATTTTGAGGAAATAGTACGCAAGGCTTTTGCTAGTAAATTTTATTTTATTATTTTCGATTGTGATTCAGTAATTGTAGAATATACACATTCCTTTAGGTTGCTACAGTTTCTGACAAAGCACACAGGCAACGAGTGTTAGCAGTTTAAAAGAAGATGCATAAGTAACAATCAATAGAAGCACAGAGGAGGGTTGAATTATCCTAGTCTACTGTTGACTTCATACTATTGTATTAGTTGTCAAATTGTGGGAATTAATCAGGAGATAATATATTATCTTAAAACTTAAACTTAAACCTTAGAGATTCTGTTGTTTGAAAACTGAACCGATATTCCCCTTTTTGGGAAGATCTCTTCTGCCTCTTCAATCAATATCTTCATATTCTAGATATTCACGTTTTTTTTTTTTTAAATTCCACACTTAGTTTCGAACAAAAGTAAAACGAATCTGAAGGATTCGAGAGTTTTCTTCAGGTCAGTAGCTTTGTTTCTTTCGTTCGATTTTCTTTTCGAAGTAATTCTATCAGCAATAATAATGAAAAACCCGATTTCAACATTCAATTGATCTGCAATTTGTTACAGAATTTTTTAACACGGGGTATCTTCAAAACCTTTTTGAGGAGGAACCTCACTTGACTGGGGTCTTCCTGACTTTAGCAGTTTCGGCGCGCTAACTACGCCCCTATTAAATACCATAAAAAATAAAAGAGGTTGATCAAACTTATCCTGCTTATTATGACATTATTAATATTATTGATACTAAAGGTTTTGGTCATACGATAATAGACAGATCTGCTCTTAACTGTACCGAGATTAGGAGTGGTACGTTCGAATTTTACTTTACCAGATTTCCCATTAATTCTCGAATCTTCTCTTTCTTGTTGGGAAATAACCAACTGCACAAGAGGCGACACCAAGACTTATGTCGTACGTAATACCTTATAACCCCGTCGGTTCGCTCACCTCGCATACAAAATAGATTTTACTTAAAGTTTTCAATTAAATAGGAAAAATTAACAATTACAAATGACAACTGCTAAGCCCGACTATACATGTTTACGAAATAAACTTTTAAATTGAATTAGGATTCAAAAATGCAATCGTATACAGGATATTCCGTTTAAAAAAACGAAATTAACAACCATTCTTAAAAATACATTACTTGAATCGCACACGTTAGCTTTAGTGTACCACTAAGTTTTCAGAATATTTAGCAAATTACAATTTTTACCTTAAAGCTAAACTAATTAAGCTATCCTTTTTCTTACAATTCACAATAAAAGTAGTTTAAAATTCCGCGCCATAATATTCGCTTGCAAAACGGGAGTTATATAAAAATATAAAATATATATTTCGTATATATTTTATATTGTATATTTCATCTCCTTGTCCGGAAACACAAAACAAGGAGAAAAACGACATAAATTAAAGCAACCCTCTTTCGCGTATGAATAACTTGATTTTTTGTTATCCCTTATGTCTTTTGTAGCATTTTTCCTTGTCTTTTGTTAATCCTTTTTTTCAGAGCAAGGGAAACGAAAAAGGATAAAATTGTAAAACTGTACCTGAAAATCATACCGGCGGCGAAAGCGCCCTCTGAGAGTAGCATCGGGTCGAATATATCCCATTGTTCACGTGGATACCATGGATCTCTGCCTTCGTTCGCTTCCCGCTGCAGAAAAGTAAACAATCAACTGTTTGCGTAGTCTCTTATATACTGTTTTCAGATTTTCATATCGGCCGCGCTATTGCTATCATCCAATTATTATTATTGCAAAATATTTAAAATATTCATATCTCAACTCCGGCTTTTTCTGTACGCAAAACTATGCTTTGCTTTTGTTAATGTTACCAACAAGGAGAAAAAAATGCCTGCATACCCACTCGATACTTTCTTAAATAAAATGAAAGATGAATAGATGGAAAATAATACAATATATGCATATAAGATGTGCAAAATGCCCTGATGTACAGTGGTGACATACATCCTGAAGCTTATTTTTCGCCATAAAAAAATATAGATAGATGGTAGACCAATGAATCCTCACATAAATCATAAATGGCAAAAACTAGAAAAGTACATTCAAAATGAAGCGTTTATCTTTTGCAGGTTGACAAGTACTGGCGAATAATTTATTTTTAAACATTACATACGTGTGGTGCATACAAATAAATATTCTGCCTTGATCTGTCATTAAAAGCTTTTCGAGATTAGATTTATTGTGTAGTTTTATTATTGCGATTTGTTGTTATTTTCAAAACTCTTTTAAGAGCAAAGGCTAGCCTTGTTGGACAAGCAAAAGTAAATTACTTCAAATTAGCAAAAAAAGAAATTATAATGTTACACAGTACAAAATCCGGAGATGTTAAAAATGATTTCACGCAAGGTATCGAATTGATAAACCACAGCACAGGCTAGTTGGTAATATCGCACTTCTTAAATACAAAATTAACTTACCCAAACTACATAAATCGATGAAAACCTCAACGAAATCCACATCACGTAAAACATATTAGTGACGAAATCGACGATATTCCACAAATCTGAGATGTATTCCATAATACCTCCATCCCACAACGTCCTCATTTCACCCCATATTAAACCTGTCAGACGTAAGATTAAACAATCTCATGCTAAAAGTACTATCCTTACTTGAAACGTAAAGGATAACGCCACACTCGGCTATACCGGGTCCAGCACCCCTTTCCTTCCTCTTCCATTCCCTCACCATCTCTTGAACAGATTCGGTACCGAACCATTCTAAAACCAGCATTTCGACACGTTGAGAGGCAGCTCCAAGTAACACTGGAAAAGTATGTCGGAATAAGTTCTAAATAAGATATTTCAACATTTCTTACTCAGAAACAACGCATATGAGCTTGAATGGCAAATGAATTTAACGAACGGTTTCTTCATGAATAAACCCATCTTCGAAGTAGGTGCCAGCATGTAGATCGTACAATAGACTGGAAACATTATGGCTAATTTAAACACCTGAGTTAATTGCCCGATTACGCTTTTCCTTCGGAATCCTGGGAGGCCTTCGTACCAAATTGATGCTAGCAACTGTTGGACGCTAGGATGAGCTACAAACTTAAATACAAATTGAAATTGAAAAATCTGGGGAATTTTTCATAATTCACCATTTTCTGTTTGTATTTTATCGCCAACTTTAGACGTTCTAAAGATTGATGGTCGCCTGGTTCCCATGGTTCACCTTCCGTATCGTAGTTAAGCATTATCTCCAGTTCCTTGGAGGACCTCACATAATCTAATAAGGATGTTGCGAATTCTTGGACCGATGATCTCATGTCCTGGAGAAAATATGTTAGAAAAAGGCAAATGGATTCAAATTAAAATGAACACATTTTCATTTTCAAAACGATTCATATTCATGTCAAATTTGTGATTTTGTCAAATTGTACAAATCATTTCGTCGTTTTGAAATTGCTTCGGCTAAACCATGAGCATATGTGAGACATGTAGAAATACTCGCAATTACATCGTTAATGTAACTCAAAAATAGTAGGGGTCTTAGCGCCGAATCCTGTGGAACACCCACGTTAAAACAATGCTACTTCGACAATTTTGTAGACCATTACCTATCAGATAGATAATTTCTAAACCGATTGTTCACATCCCCAGTTACACGATGGTATTTTAAATTCGTAATTACGGTATCTCTGTCTATTCTAAATAATTCAAAAACATGTAAATATTGTAACTGGACTGTGACCGGTCAACACAGAAAATAGCCGCAATCGTTAGTCAACCGCTGAAACAAACGTAATTTTGCATTTGAGCTGTTCTAAATAGCTTCTTTCCTTAAGCTTCTCGCAAATTTATCGATACGACAACCGCATGTAAGCTTGCCGGTTTCGAGATTCATAATTTAACAAATCCCTACTGCAACAACGACAACAACAACAGGCATAAATTTATAAGCGACTAAGGTACATATTATGGAATTACATTCACTACCGACAATTATGCCACCTGTGGGATCCTGAATCCCTCCCACCTCGAGACACCACGTTCCTTCCTCTCCGTCGCCGTATTTTACAAGAACTTACCTGATACTGAGCTCTAAATTCGGTTTCCATTCGACTCAAGTTACGTAGCTCCCAGGACAATTCGAAGGCGGTTAGAACGGGATCCCTCGATGAAAGCGCTATTAGAGAGGACGCTGTTAAAGCTTTATACGCGTTGATACGCGCTTGTGAGTGACGCAACGAGTCGGTCTTGATGGCGTCAACGCATTCGTCACAACCGCATCTGTCGAGTGAACAAATAAATTTGTAGCAGAAAGTTTATTATTACGATTTTAGACAAATTTCAACGAAGTATACGGTGTATTCAGAAAGTTGTTGCGTTTACATTTTTGAGTTGATGCAATTGTTCTTTTGTTTCGAACAATACCTTAACAAAGAAATAATAAAACAACTGCATATTGTGTCTCAACTGCGGGAATTGTAAAATGGCGCCTACTGCGTAAATTGTAGCAAATCAATGTTGTAAAAAATTTCTATAAACATCACGAAAATATATGTTTCAAAAATATGTATGTATATACAGGATGATCGATAAGTAGCGAAAATTTATTAAAATATCGTTTCCCTTATTATTTTTTCATCATCATCATATCATAATCATTCTTGAAATTCTAAATGAATGTTTCTAAAGGCATCAAATCTTGGCTTTAATTTGAGAAATATACAGGGTGAGGCAAAGCTCGGTATAATTGCTATTAAGAGAGATGTTAAAGACTTCCTAATAAGAATTGTATACACTCCTAAACATTTTAAAATTATTTACATTTATACAGGATGTTTCATAATTTCAGAATGAACCTAGGTTTCGCTTTCAGTCTCCATAATATTTGTAAAATAGGAATGTAACATGTAGCTTCGTCTTTAAATAGAACAAAATCAAATACATTTTTATCATGAGTTTGTTATTGAACCAAATTTCACATTGGCTAATGAGCTGGCTTTTGTAACGGCTGTCACCACCTTAAGTTAATCTTTCAAACGGTTTTCTGTCTGGTTGTCTTCGTTCAGGATATCTGTCTTGGAGGATTCTTTCTGGGAGTAAACTATCGTTCATACATTCACCCAAATCATATCTGTTAAATCATCAACAAAATCCAACATTTTGGAAAACATCTGCTGTTTTAAAAATTAATTCAAATCAAAGTTTTGCATCGATAAATTGAAAACGTCAATGTCAGTGTCATTTGTTTATTGTTGTCATGGTTACCAAACAATAATCTTCAACAATTACTTTCTTAGCAAAAAAAAAATCGATCCAAATCATAGTATACCAGCCCCGTTCCTCAACGGATATACTTATCTCTTTCCCATCACAATACCAAACTAAGATGATACTAATTAGTTAAAGTCCCAGAACATTCTGAACCCACTGCATAATACAAAATTGAAATCTACCTAATATCATGAGGCATCGGTAGCGATGCACCGCGATCCAATAGTATCTTAATTATTTCGTAGTTGTTTTTATGGGCAGCTAGGATCAACGGAGTTATATCCGGCGTGAAGGTGGCAGCTGATCTTTCGATGGATTCCCAACTCTGAAAATTAGATAAATACGTTAGCTTTAGTTTAGTAGCTTCAGTTGGTGACAAAACAATAGATTTTACATTTATAATCGTTAATAGGACTTCTTTAAATAAAAATTGGAATCACAATGGTTATCTACCGCCTAAACCCAAACCTTATGGATGGAGCAAATCATCGTAAAAAAGCTAGCTATGAAAGATCACAGAGGACGTGTTAAAAATTTAATTTAATAATTTAAGTGAATTGTTACTATTCTGATCACAGAAGTTCGTCGTTTCGATTACTTGGTTTTATAAGAAGATGTTTATTGTAGACTCCTTAAGATGGTCCGAAATATGTATTAATGTTTTGGTCGCCGATATGAAATGATTTTTGACTTTTCTTTAAGCATGGAATGTGTAGCAAAAATAAATGATTGACAAAAAAACAGTCAACATTTTTAAGAATATCTACTGTTCGATACTTTGACATTTTAAAATTAGTACAAAAAGAAAATCGAAACTTATCAAAGAAATAAGAACTAAAATTGGTCACTTCTTAAAAATATCAATGAAAGAGTTTGTTAAAGTTTCAAACCCCTACACTAGAAACTCAATAAAAATCAATCAAGATACAAAATAAAGTATAAAAGAACATGAATGTAATCCTTTCAACCGAAAATTCTGGAAATTTTATAACTCCGAAATAAAAGGAAACAAAATTCAAGTTCCATCTAGGGAAATAAACCTTCTTGGACCTGAAAAACAAATTTTCAACAACAAAGTAATACAAATAAATAACGAAATAAAATTCAAATTCAATATAGAAACTTTGCCATCAACTATGAAAACCACATTTACTATCTAACGGAACCCTTGTTACAATTATAATTATACACATGTGCTCCCATTACGTAATACAGGGTACCTTGGGGAAACAATTCATCGTATTATCAATTAAATTAAATTTCATGTACACACATATACAATACGATGCGACACCCGAAATTAGGTTTCTAATGTTCTGAATACACAAGAATTATGTTATTCTAGTAACATGAGATGACAAAATTTAATTTTGCAATTAAATGAATATAGATGTATTTAGCTAAAATATTATTGTGTAAGGTTTAGTCTATGTTCTATACTCTTTACAAACAACTAAAAACAGGGAAATCTTTAAATGCAGCTTCAATTTAAGAAGGAACACGGTGCTTTTGGAATTAATTAAATTAGTTTCCAGGTTTTAAAGTTTCTCTTAATTGGAAATACTTAAATCTGTTTCGGAATCGAAGCAATGTGTGCTTGAACTAAAATCCAAGTGGTTTTGATTAATATTAAGCTGTATACGAAAATCGTTTCTTTGGTACAGCAGTTTATAGCGTATCAAGTTTGTTTGTGCGTGGACTATATTTCAAGTTGATGTAACGCTTCACTTTCGAATTTTAACGAACGGCTCTGTTACTCCAATTGCTTTGATATAAATATATCTGCATTCTATTATCGAAACTCCAACACCTGCACAACGTATAACATTAAGTATTAAAGGATCGCACTACATGTTTTTATTCACATCCATTATTGTTTTTTGTTTATTACTACATATTTTGTTATGGCGCGAAATTCAAATATTATTACATCCAACATTGGCAGGTCGTATTTGACAATAATACAAAAATGTAAGTATTACAAACACATGGGGGATAAACAAAAAGTCAAATATAGTACAATGAATGTTATAGAGCACCTTCCACTGGTTGAATACAAATTTTATTTCCAGCTCTTTTAAAAATCCCACCATTGGTTTTAATCTCTCCACTCTTAGGATACTATCGTTTCGCTGAAACAGCCGAGTAATTCGTCCCATTTTTCCATAATATTGCTGTAAGATATGTAGATAGTCACCAAAAATGTCGGGCTAACAGCTGCACATGGTAGTAGTTCCACCGTAACGAAAAATCTTCCTTTGGAGGTGTTTCTGGAATGGCTTGTAGACTACCCTCACCCAAGAAATGTCCAGGTGTCAAGGCTGCATAATCTTCAGGATCGTCAGTGAGAGGAATTAAAGGTCGGGAATTGCGAATGGATTCTATTTGGATTAAAAGTGTATTATGTTAACGAGGTATTATTTAAACGGGAGAGAAATGGTATTTTCTCAGTTTAACAACAGATTCCCACAAACCACCCCTATGAGTAAAGTGAGGGAGGCTAAAGTGCCATATTATCTTGTTTTTTAGAAAATACTCCTGAGCCGTGTTGGTTTCGATTAGAATTTCAATTTCGTGCAAAAGCCGATTTTTAGCCGTTAAAACAAAGTTGCATTATCGGAATAAATATTGCGGCATACATCACGTCTACTAACAAAGCGTTTTCAAACACATAAAAATGCAGCTACAGACACGCTGGTTACAAGCTCCAAGTGAACTGCTTTAGGGGAAAAGCAAACAAAACTACAAATATAAGTTTTAATTATTTTTCTGTTACGCAAAATACTGTCCTTTTAGTTGAAAAACGTGTAAGTTGAGCTTTTAATTGCCCTCCAGGTATTTTTAATGCTTTTATTTGTGTGCTTCAGTCATAACGGACGAAATACAATACAAAATTGTACACAAATGCGATGTGAATTTCGAAAAGTTTACTGAAAATGGTTAGAAATTAATCGGCTTACATTAACAAGCACGTGTTCGATGAAAGTTGAAAAAGGCGGGAACGCAAAATGTGTGGTTAGGACGAGAAATTCTATGAATGTGTAGATGAAGGGTATATGTATGAAGGATGAAACTCACTGATGTCCGCTTTCCTGCCTCTCTTGTTGCATGTAAGGTGCCGAGAAGGGCTGCTACCGGCGTCGATTGGACCAAAATGTTTATGCGTGGATTGTATTTCAACTTGATGTAATGCTTCACTTTTGAATTTTAACAAACGACTTTATTACTCAAATTGCTTTGACATAAATATATCTGCATTCTATTATATAAACTCTAACACCTGCACAACTTATAATATTAAGTATTAAAGGATCTCACACTACATGTTTTTATTCACATCCATATTGTTTTTTATATATTGTTTTAATGGCGCGAAATTCAAATATTGTTACATCATACAAAGCTTACGATAAAATTAATAAAGGCGCCTACAAAAAAATGTGTGAAAAAAATTCAGATTTTGAACTACTCACTATCAAAATATTTCATAAAAGCACCCATGTAGTATGGAAAAGCTTATAAACCATAAGAAAGGCGGATGAAATTATTTTTTTTGCAGAGACTAGACACACTCGTGTTTTGTCGACTGTCGGGGACACCAGCAGGCAGCACGAATCCATTCTCATGGGGCGAATATACACGAATCTATCTAGTCGCTGCAAAAGAGTTATTATTCCACCCGCCTTTGTCCTCTCTACTTATAAGCATTCAAAGTATATCACTCAGGCGCCAAAACGTACTTCAATTCAAAAGTATCTAAATTGGCAAATGATTTTTAATAATTACTAACTTTTTGGATCCTTTAATATTTTGACTATTTTTATAAGCACCTGCCACCAAAAGATCTTTAAATCTTTCAGATGTAACTGCAGTTGCGGTTGTTTTAAATTTGGCTTAGGAACTTTTAGTATTATAGACTGTCTGACGTTGAGACGGAGTTACGGACGGAGTAACGTTGAGAGGAAGTATACCCAAGTCTTCAAAATTAATAAGCAACTTACCATACTATGGCACGAGGATCATTTCAAAAGGCAAAAACATAAGCAGAATCATTTACTAGCAGTTGTAATGATACGATGAGCAAATATTTATCACATATAAATAATAGATACCTTTTTATATTCTACACCTAATTTCTGAAGAAATGCACTGCTTGCAGTATTTCTTAAGATTAAAAAGAACATGTAAAATAATTTAGAAAATTTAGTCAATAATTAGTAAAGACTGGTAATGAGTAAGGTAGCAAGGACTGAGGGGTAGAATGGCAAACCGCACTAAATATCGATACATTCCACATCAAACAAGTTTAATTACTTACATGTTTTGAGGTGTGTGGATCCTTTTTTCAAGGGTATGACCAAAATATCTAAAGAAAAAACTTGTAATACCAACGTACCTGTTCTATCTCTACTTTCGAGAAAAAATACTTATTTACCAGTATCCACCCGAGCATGACGACGGTCCGTTCTTTCCATTCATCAAATTTGTGTTATTTTTTATGTGAATAGCGTCTAATTCCCTTGGCCCCGTTACATCTTAATCAATTTCAAACTTCTTAATTCAATATTATGCCCAATTTCATTTATGAGTTGTGCTCCGTTTGACGATTCTATCCAACCTTATCTGTAGTACCTCATGTACTCATTAAATCCGACACCTAAAACTCTTTTCATTTGACCAATATAGATACGATCACAGTTGATTTCAATTAAATCTCGCTAATAGTATTCTTCCTAGCACCGAAGACGGTGGAAATTAAGCCAAATTCGTGCATACACGCTCATAAACAAGTTAGCGATACGATAGGGAAAAGGGATTTCCCATTGCCGCACCTTCTAATCGTTCATAGTATTTGAAAACAATTTTGATTCGTGCAAAGTGAAATTCGTCATTTGTATGTAACCGGTGACCGAATGATGGTTGATGATGAGGGCCATTCTTGTCGTCGAAACGGCCGTCCCAGACTAATTATTGTATTATCATATAATAAATTAAACTTGTGTAGTGCGGAGGTTGTCGATATTTATGTGTTGTTTAGCAAAGCGTGACAACAAGTAACATCAACATCAAGTTCGATGCTGAAGTAGCAAAATTGCAGTACTGTAGCTCATATGACAATAACAAGGGAAAATGTGGCGATAACTTATGAGATATGCTTCCCACAGATGAAGTAATTACGAGCCACAACAAAAATCGGATTACCTCGGATTACCGACTTAACTTTCAAAAGTCGTAGGATGACTATTTGTAAACCAACCTTAGGGCAGTACGTTAAGGTAGCTAATATACAGCAATACCTAGTAGATTTATTAATTAGTAAAGGTCTTGATGTTGTTGAAAATTTTCATGATTTTGGTAATGAAAAATGCGCCTTCGTTATGATTTTTAATCCATATGTAATACATATCTTCATGCTTATAACTTGATCCGGTTATATTTTCCGCAATTTCTAGGAAATTAATGAGCCAATAAAGAAAATATACCCAAATCAAATCTACAACTCAATCCTTTGATTAAGAATTTAACGTACGTCGAACAGCTTCGAACAATAAACATAATTTATAGCGCATGTGTTCAACATTTCATACACGAATGTTAATATTTTCCAATGAAAATAAACATTCGTTGTGTATATAGTCTGCACACGCATATGGGCAAGCATGTATGTACGAGCTACATATACGTCAATTATGCATTGTATATGATAGCAGAAGCTTCTGAAACGAGGCAAACATCTAGCTATACCTTCAGCTAAAAGATCTAAGATGTTAGGTCTGAATAACCGAGAGAAATCATTCTTTTTGGCGATAAACGTAAAGAAGGAAGCAAAAAAATGCTAATGGTTAAAGGTACAGTTCGACAGAAATGTTTTTGCAGGTTAGATTTTTGAAAAACGAAAGGAAATTATGTAACCAAGAGCTAATAAAAAAAAACACTATTAAGAAATAAAAGCTTTACCCACAAAATTCTTCTTATAGTTTCAACAAAAATCGCTAATCTCTTTGATAAAGAATATTTCCATCCACTATGCTGCTTTAGAGGCAAAAGAAATTCGCCAAGATTTCTTAAAGATTGCTAAAGTTGTGACCGCACAAGAAATGCGCCATAGATTGAAACAACTCATAAACAAATGGAGCAATACCCGGACCTGACAAACTCATTCCATGTTTTAAAATTTCCTATTTAACAACTGTGCACTTACAAGAACAAGTAAGTTTGATGTTATCAACACATCAAACGATTGACAGAAATTATTTTATTCCTACCATAGGCGAGTAAAAACTAATGAAAAAAGTTAACCGATACAAAGCTATAAAAACGTTACTGATCTCTTCGCACAAAGACTTACAGGACACTAATTTCAATACACCAGCATAGCTGTTTCGGTCGAGCAATACCTTCGCCTGTTATTTAATGTATACGTACATAAGGCTCTCCGAGTTTGTGATGGTCCTCTTCGTACTGCAGTAACACCTCTACGCCCTCGACGTACTCCTCCTTGATTGCGTGTAATAGGGCATCCTACGACGGCCGGTTGATGTACCGAAAACATGGAAGAAGGAAAATACGGAATAATTAAATGGGTACGTGCGGAGGCTTAGGTGCGAATACGTTTGACGATCGTCCGGTCGAATTCGAGGGTGAAATGTTCCCTTTTTGATGAGTCACCGCACTTACCTTAACCTGTATGCCCTCCTCGATTAATAATCGCATCAGTTCGATGTTTTCGTTCTCGACTGCCGCTATCAAAGCGGACCTGTTGAGTGGATCGACGCAGTTGATGTCTAATTCCTCGGGGTTGTCTTTGTATTCGCGTAACAACCTACGGAAAAATCCGATGTTTATTTCTGTTTTGCTTTTTGGCGAAGAAAAAATGAAAGTTATTTTGGTCGTAAAGCTGTAAGACTTTCCAAAATGCGTCGCTAAATTTGTAATGGCAATTCCGCAATGGCAAAAAATTTATGTGCTAATACTAAACATCCTGTTTGACAATAAAGAAGAAACAAGCCATTGTTCTTGCTGCTTTATTGTTTAAAGATTTTCCTCGATCTCTTACATAAAATAAACAAATTGCATTTGCTTTTTAAGCTTTACAGTATCAAAATGGTAAACGCTAAATTATTGGTCTACTCCGCACTGAAGTGTACTCTATACCAACGGATAGAAACCATTGGGTCGAGAATTGAAAAATAGGTGGGAAAACATCTTCCTTTGGACATATCCGTTGGGAGTATTGGCAAGAGAAGGGGCTAATATGGTATAATTTTCCAGCGCAAGGATTCGTAGCGCCTATATCATATTTCGCATCTTCAAAAACACAAAAGTCTTTTACTTGTCGATTTGATAAAAGTATTTGTACATAAAGTTTAATAAAAACATCAAATAATTGGCAAACAACACTAATGTATTAGTACTTTTCGCACCCAGCAAATTTGATTAATTAGTCCGAAAAAGCAGTTTCGAGGATGCGTGAATCTCCATCATGAATGACTGAATGATACGAGCTGTACTTCTAAGATGCCTGTTCTATCCTAATAAAATGAAAAACTCCAATTGTTTTGAGAAGTAAGTATAAATTCATACGTACTACATATTTGGCCCGTTCTTTACAATATATTTGATCCAAATAATTCCATCCACCCTGTTCATTACAAGCATTAAACGGAGTCAATTAATACTAAACAAGTGCAACCAACCAACTATATAACGCCACGATTTTCTTTCGGGTTAGACGGATAGCAACGCTTAATTTACAAATTATCACGAAAACGGTAATTGCATTTGTTTCCTCATTTGTTGCCTTTCGAATCACGTATAGGTCTAACCTCGGGGCGCAGAAACACGTTTTCTGGCGATCCGGTAAGCTTCAGGGGTAACTTAATCCGTGGCTGAATATGTCCGCGCTTTCCAAAGCCAGACACCTCCGCATCTCTATTTATTTTTTTCGCTTGTCCGTAACAAAGTTTTTGGAAACAGCAAACGTAGGGGTTAACGCGAAGCGAGATAGTTGCGAGTAAAGTTTTTTCTAGCCGTCGTGACGCTATTTCTGCTGAAAGAATGCGTAAAATGTAATTCATCGTGAGTGGTAGAAAAGCTGATGGAATAAGGGTATTTCATTCTCTTGAAACATTTATAGTTATAAGAAGTTATAAGAATACATTGTGGAAAAGTTGTCGACCTTTTTCAAAGAAAGCAAAAGAAAAAGTCCCGTTAGTTTTAAGGATGACGGCAATATTCTTTAGCTGTAGACAAAAAATTGTACTCATGTGCTTGAGAAAATTATCACAGAGTAAACTTAACAAACTGAATGTAGAGCTTTGCAGAGAATTTGATGAAATATCTCAAATAATGAAATTTCACGCATTGCGTTCGAAAATAAAGAATTATAAAGCACACACTTCTTCTCGTTGCTTCTATCTCACTCCAACAACCACTTGTTTATTGACTTCTCAACAAATGTATGTGGTGCTGCATGTATCTGAAAGCAACCACATCATCTGCTTTTGTTCTTCTAGACTTATATTTTTGGCCATTATAGGTTGAGGCATCCGAACAACCTGAAAGAGAAATCAGTAAAGAATGACTAAATTTCAAAATGAAAAAGGTGCCCAGGTGACCACAGCTAACCACAACTCAAGTGGTGGTTAGGATCGAATAATTATCAAATCGTCTTAAAAAGGAATCATTTTGAACTTAGATAAGAATCTTGCCCGTATATTACAAACATAATTTTCTTTAAATTTTTAATATTTCTATGTACACAGATCTCCAATTTTCTGAATGCACTGCCGCCAAGTACGAAACGTAAAATTGCCATAAGTTCGAACATTGCAACCGATGGTTCATAATCTATTTTTAAGCAAGCATATTAAGTCATAAATGCGATGAAGCCGCCGTACCTAATTCACGTTGAAGTTTATCGGATTGGGTTAGTGTTCACGCGTGCCCCTTAATATGCAACGAAATACGACAACGAAACGCGCCGAATTAAATTAAATATAAATATTTCTATTAACCGTTTAAAATATGCATGCAGTTACTGTATAAATTGTATAAACAAAAATCGATGAAATGATATGTACGAATTTAGTTGCAGTTTACATAAATTTGCCAACACTTTCGTGCAAAACCAAGCGGTGTTGGGTGAGCGATATTTATTGTTATTTTGAAAACATACGTCGATTTAGCTCGGTATTTATTTAATATAAAACGAGACGCGGTCAACAATTTTAGATTTCAACATTGTAACGCAAGTTAAAATATTGTGCAAGGAACACTATGGATAATCAATCAGCAGACAGTAAGCGTAAGTAGTCCTGAAGTATACAAAACGATTCGTTTGGATTTTATTCTCGGAGATAAATTTGAGTTAATTCTTTCTTTAAAATTCGTTAAATGCCAATTAATAATAATGAAAAACCTAACTCTTGTTAAACCTAAAACTCTAACTTTCTAACTCAAAGGTATGGTGTGAAGCAACCCCATACTTCCTGAAGTTTTCGTTTCAGTTCTAAATAGATATTTTCCTAGCACGTTTTTTCTTCTCGTGTTACAAAGCTTCGATTCAAGATCGAAAGTGGCATATTGTTGCCTTCCATAAATGTTAATGCTCTTTTCTAAGATGCGGTATGCCACTCCGTCCTGCTACAACAGAAAATCTTATCCTAATATCGAATATTCTTTCATGCATGGTAAAAGCGATCCTTTTAAAATAACCAAGTATTTAGCTCTACCCAAGTTTTCCTCTCTGGATGCTGCCCTGGACCGCAATCGATCCAGGTAATCTAATCTTTCTTTTGAGACGATCAAGATGTTTTTTGCGAATAACTCGATGTTTACTATCTGCAACGCACACTTCAAATCGGATCTCATTGTTCCATTGTTGAGGTGTTCCTTTGTACACCTTAATCTGTTTTTCTTCCGTCGTAGCGTTAGAATTGCTTTTTGCCTAAAACAACATTGTCCGCTTTGGGAAGTGCTTTTCAGGCAAACATATTTCACCGGTTTCTATTGTAATTTCTTAACATCTAAAAAAAACTATCTTCCAACTGCCGATTCCCAATTTGAACTTTCCTGGGACGAACGCGTACCAACAGCATCATTTCATTGAAAGTAACTAACATCCTGATTTTTCTCAGTAATTTTTCTTAATGGTCTTCTATCGACATTTATCTATCGGATCTATAAGATCGAACCCCGGACTCGCAACTCTCAAAATAAAGTTTCCCGTAATTTCCCTTGATCGAAAAATTTGGAGAATGCTGAGGGTAAACTACTTTAGACATTTTACGGGCGCAGGTGTGATAACAACTCGTAGCCGACCGATGCCTCCTGTAATTCGCGAATGCTGTTGGGAGACGTAAAGGCATGAAGTACGATTATTATTTGTAATTTTGAAGTAATCTTATATCTTCCAACTATATTTCTTAGGCAATAATTGCAATATTCTAGACCTAACTGGCTTCAGAATATATAAAATGCCTTTTTATAAATTTCAAAGACCACTTATAACTAGATTTACATTTTCTCAACATGACCTTTCCTCTTAGAGTGCAACGTGACATACTAATTTTCTTCAAAATGTTGACCTTAAAAACCAATAAAGTAGCAATCTTCAATTAAGAAATTTAAAATAGTATTCTTCAATTTTTTTTACTAAAATTCTGAATTCAAATTCAGACGGTACTTATCATAGAACTACTCTTCTTTTAATAAAATAAATTCAAGTAGCATGGCTAGTAGGAGACTATTTAGTATAAATTTTATTATTATTGTTTAATTGGCGAGGCATTCATTCCTTTCCGAAGGAATTAAAAAAATAAAAGTTCTTTCCGCTATGGAAGCTTAAGAATCGCAAAACGAACATGAACCTCGGATTGAAAGAAACCCACGCACTCATTTCTTCATTACAGCCATTCTTCGCACCGCGATCTTACATCATAGTAGGAACTCCAACTTTTCCTTTTGTTACATTTAAATGTTTCCCTCCTAGCAATGACAAATAAAATTCGGTCTCTTCCAGACCGAAGACAAATATTATAGGCTAAACCAAAGGCCGGAAGAGCATGCTTTTAGCTAGGTTTCAATACAATTTTTCCCATCCAGTCCTATTTATTTATTTAATCTCCTGAATTTATCGAGTCTATGTGCAAATACAATTAGTTAATATGCTATTAAGCGTCACATTTAATAACATCTAACATTTCCAGTTTTAAAATAATTACACGAATATAACAAGATAAATTGGTGACAAACAAGAGAAGGAAAGATACCTTGAAAATGTCTGTCGTAGTTATAATATTTTAGATAAAAGCCATTCACTTGTATTAGACAGACCTTTTTGAATTTTAATTTTTTGAAGCCAGCGACTTCTTTCTTAGTTATATAACATATTCTCTTGCATATATACGAATTTGATTATTGGTTTATAGTTGATTAGCAATTACATTTTTATTTAGGTCTGAAGATATGTTTAAAAATAAAAATGTTTATTTTTAGTTTGTTTATGTTATTGTTTGTATTTTGCGACGTTTCGTTGATTTGTTATCAATATTTGTAAGCCTTCCATGGGCGACTTCCTTTTCTTGTCTAATTATATAATCTCTCCTAATTAGACGTCCTATCTTTAACATATGCGTCCTTAAATAAATACTAATACTTGTTGTGTGTTGTTTTGTTCATGATGCAAAAAAACAAGACAATTTGAGAATAATAGGTTGCCTATTTCTTTTTTATTAAAGCTACACCATAACTACTTAAAAAAACTACGTAAAAAAAAAAACGACAGGACTATTCGACATGTACCACATAGAAACAAAAGTATAGTTAATATTTTAGTTTTACTTCTATCAAAAAAAAAAAAGGTTTGAAGGTGTTCATAACAAACCATTCCTGGGAATCCCGATGTGAATCACATTTTAGTTTTTTTTGTGACCCCTTTTAAAAATGAAACCCAATCTTTATAACGTTTGGTGTATGTATTTTCGATAAATCTAAAAATTTTGTAAAATTCCGACTATTTCAAAGTGAGCGTTTACTTTTGTGTAACCCCATGTAGTATTGAAGTTACACCGCTTCTATCTAAATAAATTAATACATCAAACTTCAATACAACGATCACGGTCATTCCAAACGGTTTGCAGAAACCACAAAGGGTCCATTTAGGGCAAATTTACTTTCTACACATGTCCATTTTCAATTTATCGTCCGTAAGGACCCAAAAAATTACTCGAATACTCCAATCAATTCTAGCTTGTTACAAACCTATTACATCCTCCCGCAGTACAACTAAAATAGTCCTTCTTTTTGTTTTACACGGAAACCCTTTTCTCGAATCCTTACCGTCTAACGCCAGCGCAATCGCCGCGTTCCGCCTGCAGTAGAAATTGCTTCTCGATGGGTCCCAACGGTCGATTCGTCGGATCGGTCAAAATAATAGCCGCTGCGGCTACGGAACCTAACGTTTCCAAGCATTCTTCGATCAAATGTTCTTTAGACTCGGTGGTTTTCATTTTTTTTTTTTGCTAAACGAACGGTGTACGCACGGAAACGGAAATTGGGCCTTCCGCCAAACGAATCAATCCATCAGAACGTTAAAAAATACGACGCGATTGATAGGGTGGTATTTTCACGCAAGAGTTTTACATAAACCGAACGCCTATTGAAGACTGTCGTCACGGAATGGGGCTAATGTGATCAGGATCGCTGAAATAATTCAATTATATTTGTTACAAATCCGCTGGCAACCTTCTACCGGTAGCCTACATAATGGTTTCAATGGTTTCAGATACAAAAGCGATTCATTATCGATTTGGCTTCATTCCACAAGTTTTTTTATTATTTATACTTGTTCCCTTAATCTAAGTAATAGATTAATTAGATTATTCTTTTAAAAAATAATTCGGTTGTAGTTTTTCTTTGTAAATAAATTTATTATTTATTATTTATAAATTTATACATTTCATCGAATGAGGAGGCCATCACATTCGCAAACGCTTATTTTGCAGAACAAGATGCTAACTACTACTTGAACGATTAAAAAGATGGGACATCGTTAGGAAAAGTATAGATTTACAAGAAGACTATGTTGAGAAATAGAACTGGATTTGGCGAAATATGTGTTAGGCTGGAAACTTTTCACACTTTTTGGAAATTATCTTAAGCATAGAAACTTTTTAATATGTAAATGATATAGCTAAAGCATTCCATGGCGTTGTTAATAGCCCCTCGCAACGGGTAAAATGCAGTTAACTGCTCCCCGATATGTTACGCGGGATTGTAACTAAGGCATTAAAAAAATCTACCAGCAACAGCTTCTTCTGAAAATATTCGCGTTTAGTTTGAATTATTCTCGTGAAGCAATAGGACACCTTGCGTCGTTCTCCACGCCTATACGTCACACGTCTTCATCCAGACGTGCATTTACAATATTGAAAGCATTCGTCTTGCACTAACTTTTATCGTTCCAAACTGTTCGTATTAAATTCTGAACATGAAAAATTGCTAATTGTTGCGTCTTTAATTTTGCATCCTCCAGTAGCAAACAATTGGTTTTTTTCAGTAAATCAAGTGATCACGTCAATAGGCCGACCTGAGCGGCGATCATGTTTCTCATGACTTTCGACCATGTTTAAATAATTTTGCGAACCATTTGCAAATAGTCGACTTTGAAGGACAATTTTCACTGTATACACCTAACATCTTTCTCATGAACGATTTTTATAGATTTTCTTTATTTTGTTGAGAGGTGCTCGATATTGGAGATTGTTAATTTTGATACGTAGCAATACAAACTGATAGTTATTGAATGTAATATTGTTACTGTTAAAGTCATATGTAATAATAAAAAAAGAAAAAAACAGTACAATAAGAAATTACAAACAACAACATTGAAAACTGTCTAATCCGGGAACCCCTCATAGTTAGCAACATAGCCGGCCGGCAAACGGTAATGGTAAGTTTCAATCAAACCGCTATCTTGAAATGTTAGTTTTCATGTATTTAGGTCGGCAAAATCAAGGAGTAATCCGATTTTTCAATATTCGGCAATAGAAGTCAATATATTCGTTCTTTTTAACAGTGATAGGGAGGACTGCGGGATAGCATGGCAAATAACGCGAAAGTATCGACACACTTCGCGCCACACACCAAGTTTAATTAATTAATCCGAAATATTTGTTTCGAAGATGCGTGGATTCCCATTATCATTCGATCATACGGTTGATAATGGGGATCGACGCATCCTCGAAATTGCTGTTTCGGACTAATTAATTAGACTTGTGTAGTGCAGAGTCTGCGTATACTTTTCCGTCGTTTGTTAGTTATTCTTTTTAATCAATTAACGTAAATATGTGCCACGATCAGAAATAGACATCACAAGAATCTCGCACAAAATGCTTTTACTTTTTTATGTTCAATTTAATCTTTTTTGCTTATTCACCAATCTCTCAAGTGAAATATGTATCACCTAAAACGCCCAATTAAAATTCGTACGAAACCATCACATTATGGCTTTCCACTAAAACGGATGCTATTAGCGTTCGCAAACAAATAACCAGCGTTATCGTTCTCTTCATTTCCGGAATTACCCCATCCCTATGAGTATCTGTGGATCGTGCAAGTATATATAAACCATCCTTGTTCGACATTCATATGCTCAAATAATTAGGTGACCACATCCAATTAATGGGGAATTGCTTGGTAGGTTACGGGTATTGATTGTGAGGTGATGTTGCGAAGGAATAACAGAAGAAATTAATTTGATATAAGCAATAAGTGAAGGACATTAATATTACATGAGCATATAAAGCAGATTAATTATGAAAATGCATTTACTTTACATGTTCAGTTTAGAGCAAGTTGAAGCGTTCAGTACCTTTCATGCAATATGATTATTACAGGTAACTCCTTGAAGATGGAAACACCAGAAATTAAACAAATTCCCAATTTACCAAAATCCCTTTCGTTGGAGGAGAAGAAATATTTGCTAGCAGTAGAACGTGGGGACATGGCTAACGTTAGAAGGTAGTACATAATTATAGAACAGATTCTTTGAAATATTAAAAAATCCAATTTCAGAATATTGGAAAGAGCACAACATTTCAGCATCCCCAACATCAACTGCGTTGATAGCTTAGGAAGAAGTGCCCTCACCCTTGCCATAGATGGGGAAAATTTGGAAATGGTGGAACTCCTAGTTGTAATGGGTGTAGAAACCAAAGATGCTTTATTACATGCCATCAATGTCGAGTTTGTGGAAGCTGTTGAGCTTCTCCTAGAGCACGAAGAGTTGATCCATAAAGAAGGAGAACCATATGTAAGTTACTAATGATTTAAATTCGGCTTGTTTAGTGATACGCATTTCATTTTTTTTTTTGCAGAGTTGGCAACGCGTTGATCTAAGTACAGCTTCTTTCACGCCGGATATAACACCCCTAATATTAGCTGCACATCGAAATAATTACGAAATATTAAAGCTTTTGCTTGACAGAGGCGCAACGCTTCCGATGCCACATGATATAAAGTAAGCTGTTCATTTTGTTTAGTTTTTGTTTTTGTTTTTCTTTTATTTTTTTTAATAGCGGTAAGCATTGACTGTACGTAAGTGTTACTAAATTGTATCTAGAAAATGGCAAGATATGTACATGTTGAGAACTTATAAGAAAAATTTGACAATGCCCGACTAAGTACATCGAATAACCTTTAGTATTTTCCACCGATTAGATATTTACGTAAAATATTGATGAAACCTTTTATTGACGTGCTTTTGAAAATGGCGATGCAAAGAGCTTTAAAAGCTGTGTGTAGGAGCTTAATTTTCCTTTAAAGAAAAGTTCATTCTCGAGAAATATTGTGGCGAAATTATTTACGAGCTAAGACGATGCAAGACTCACTTGAAAAGAAGTTGTGATAAAAAGTTAAAAACGTGTAAATTTAAAAATATGATGGTACTCTATATTTATTACGAGACAATAGCTACTAATATTAAGTTTATGTTCTTTACGAGACCCATCTTTATCAATCAATAATGCATTATCCTACGATAAAATTTTTATGAGTAAGTAAAGATGACGAGATCTCAAAAAAATAATATTACTTGTTCTGCAAAACCAGGCAATTTGTTTTGAAAACTTCTACGCATTAACCGTTTTAATTTTTAATTCTATTTCAAATTTCAAGTTTCACCGAGGAATCCACCCTTAAGTCACCCTTAAGTAAAAATAAAGTCTAAAACTGTAAATAATGATTTCAAACTTATTTAACGAGGTCTTACAAGTATCTTATATCCCTAAGAACAACGCAAATTTTTTCGGAAAAAGTAAACAACGGGCCACGAGGTGCCCCATATCCCTCAAATTATTAATTTTTTATATTAAGATAATTTGAAAAAAATAAAGGACGTGCCTCATATCTATCATATATTTTATATATTTTTATTAATTTTAAAAATTAGATAGTAGATAGCTGCGATTAATATAATTTGTATCAATAATAGTTTTTCGGAAAACAGCGGGGTAGGTTTGTAAAGAATGAAGAAATGATTGTAAAGAGTACAATTGTGGCTATGGTGCAATTATTGCAATAATGGTAGTCACTATAATAGTAGCAGGTTTATTACAAACGCAAGGGAGTAAAATCCTTGTATTGCGCGAAATAATACAACCTAAGATTTATCTTGGTGAACAAAACTTGTCAACGATTCATCAACGTAAAACGTCAACGATTACAGCTTAATAGTATCGTCTCTCTGGTGTAAAACTATGTCGTAGTTCCCAAAATCACTGGATCAAAAAAAATTATAAGAACGTTTTTCTATAGCTTAAACTCAAGCACACCCAAAAGTTGCACCATTGCTTTTGTTTTCTTGAATATAATACAGTGTCCACTACAAAAAGCAATCAAAAAATTATGTTGGACCCAGTTGAAGATAGAAACCGCTAGTTATACTAGTTACGTTTTCACCTACGAATCGCTAATTTACAGACACTCTATTTTACCGACAACATACATTTTTTTTTTGTTTCATTTATTTAACACATATGTAGAACAACACAATACGATTAATTATAGAGAGGATAAAGCCGGGTGAAATTATTACTTTTTTGCAGAGACTAGACAGACTCGTGTTTTATCGACTCCCGGGGAAACCAGTTGGCAACACGAATCCATTCTCATGAGGCGAATAGACACGAGTCTATCTAGTCGATACAAGAAAGGAATAATCCCACCTGCCTTTGTACTCTCTACTAATAACTAACTTAACCTAACCTAACATATCTACTCTGTAACGTTTTAATTTATTATTCTTATAAGTAAAATAAAAGTATTTTCGAAAATCATTACGGTATCTCTCAACAAAGTTTTGATTCTTTGTGCCAAGGTTGAATCAACGAATATTATTAAGGAAAACAAAAATTGTCCACGAGCTATTGTAAAAATAGACGATATAAAAGTTTGAAGCCAATGCAACATATGAACATCGTGAGTACCTTTATTCTCAGACACCTGAACCTACATTATAACCTCAGTTGGATATAATTTTGAAATTATTTCAAAGATTCAAATATTTAATAACTTTACGCATTGTACGAGTAACCATTGCGGTTTGTTAGCCTTTCAACGCTATATTCTTCAGGAACGCAAGATTCGCAACATTTGGCACGTAAGCGTGGAACATTAAAAGCATCCGTCAAAGTTTGTAATTAAAAATAAAACATGTTCCCGAATACCATCATAAGATAACTTTTCGAAAAATATATCTTGAGAGACGCAATCAAGATCCTTGATTAAAGCCAAGAAACCACTCGATGCCAAAGCACTAACGGTAGCTTTATTTTTAATTTGCGTTATTTTGTTAATTTCTAGATAATCAAGCTTACCCAAACCCTAAATTTATAACTTAAATGTCTGATTATCAAATAAGCAACAATTTTGCTTAATGGTAATATCAGCACCATAAAACCAAAGATTACTCAAATTTCTCTTTGTACTGTCATCACCAGCTCATAATACTTACATCCATGTTTATTTAACCAAGAACCTAATTCAATTTTACACCTATTTAGGTGCGGTTGTGATGATTGTATAAGAGAATCGAAAGAGGATTCCCTTCGTCATTCCTTATCGCGCGTAAACGAGTACAAGGCTTTAGCTAGTCCCTCTTTGATCGCGCTATCCTCGGGCGATCCGATTCTAACGGCTTTCCAATTGTCGTGGGAACTTCGAAACCTAGCCTTCGCCGAGCCGGTGAGTTCCCAACGCTTTGCCAGTTCGGATAAACTTCCTAACATTACTCTCCGATTCACCCTTATTTATTATTCATTTCTGTCTCTTTTTTTGCGTTTTCGGGACAAATAGGAATGTAAATCGGAATATTTAGAATTAAGGAAGCAATGCCAACAGTTCGCAGTCGATTTGCTCCACCAATCGAGAACATCCGAGGAGTTGGCCATAATTTTGAACCACGATCCCGATAAGCCGTCGTATGAAGTTGGAGAACAAATGACTTTAGCTAGATTAGAATTAGCTATCAGCTATAAACAAAAAAAAGTAAGCCAGCGCATCTAAGCAAGCTATATTGGATATAATCTCGATTCTTTCTTAGTTCGTTGCTCATCCCAACATCCAGCAACTGCTAGCAGCTTTATGGTATGAAGGTGTCCCAGGTTTCAGGAGAAAATCCAGCATCCAGAAGTTCCTCATCATCAGCAAAGTCGGCCTCCTCTTTCCTTTCTATTGTCTACTCTATACAATAGCACCAGAGACATCCATGGGTAAAATCGTCAGGAAACCATTCATGAAGTTTTTAATTCACGCCTTTTCATATATTTTCTTCATAAGTAAGTATTTCGGTATCTGGAAATTATTTTCGAAGAAAATTAAAGATGATGTTTTAGTTATCTTGATGTTAGATTCTCAACGAGCCGGTGAACAATTAACAGAATTCTTTGCTTCTGATGAAATTCCAAAGGACTCCTACGGAAAAGCGAGAGAACAACGTGGAAATCCTCCAACTGTCTTAGAATATATCATCTTCTTTTACGTTATTGGTAAAACTTAGAATCACCTTAAAGAGAACTTTAAAATCAAACTAAAGATTCATAAGTGCAGGTTTTATTTGCGAAGGCATCAGGGAAATTTACAAAGAAGGCATTAAATCTTACCTGATGAATCTTTGGAGCTTCATAGACTGCACGAGAAACATATTGTATTGTTTGGTGTTCGCCTTGAGGGTGATAGCTTATATCGAACAAAGAAAAGAAATATCTGACGACCCCAAGAAAGCCACCATCCCCAGGGAAGAATGGGAAGCCTTCGACCCCCAACTAGTAGCAGAAGGACTGTTCGCAGCTGCAAATATATTCAGGTAATTCAATCTTAACAAATTTGAAATAGCTAAAAATATAGTTTTAATTGCAGTGCCTTAAAACTAGTGCATTTATTTTCAATAAATCCATACCTAGGACCTTTGCAAATCTCCTTAGGACGGATGGTTATAGATATTGTAAAATTTTTCTTCATATACATGCTGGTTCTTTTCGCATTCGCTTGTGGTAATATTGAAAGTTACTGTGGTGTAGCCTTAGATGACCATACTATAACATTTCAACAGGTTTAAACCAGCTTCTATGGTACTTCTCTGATCTGGAAAGGAAAAAATGTTACCACAACGGGAACGCTGATTGGAGAAACGAAAGAGACGCCTGTATCAAATGGAGAGGATTTGCTAAGTATTTCCTAAATCAATTCTTATAGAAGGGTGCCTATTTTATTGATTTTCCATCTATTTCAGCGTTTTCGAATCGTCCCAATCGCTATTTTGGGCCAGTTTCGGGTTAGTGAACTTGGAAAACTTCGAGTTGACAGGAATCAAGAGTTACACTCGATTTTGGGGACTGCTGATGTTCGGATCATATTCCGTGATCAATATTATTGTCCTTTTGAATTTGCTGATCGCAATGATGTCAAATACCTACGCAATAATTGACGTTAGTATTCGCATTCAGAGGTATTATCTTTAATTTGACTTTAAACACGAACATTTTATTAGGGTCATTCCGATACTGAATGGAAGTTTGCCAGGACGAAATTGTGGTTGCGTTACTTCGAAGAAGCAGCGACTTTACCGCCGCCTTTTAATATAATTCCAACTCCAAAGACTTTCTTGAAGATCCTGGGTCTTCGAGAGAAAGATAAGTTGAGAAAAATCTCAGCCGAAGTAACTTATTTAAAACACTTCATCTTCAAGTAGTTTAAATCACTTAATGATTTTCAGAGACGAAATATGGAAGAGAAAGAGCGTGATTATAGATATTCCGCCGTGGTAAGAGCCTTAGTTTGGAGATATGTCTCCTCAATGCATAGAAAATGCGAAGAAAGCTCCGTAACTGAAGAAGACATCAATGAAGTTAAAAGTGACATATCATCATTCAGGTATGAGATGTTAGAAATATTAAATAAGAATGGAATGGACGTTTCATGCGCGGATAAAAAAGAAAAAGGTAAGTTCAAACTGGCGATGCAACGAATCGAGAATTTTAAAAACCAGGTTAAATTAAATAAAATTATCCTTCCAGCCATACTAGGCAAAAAGATGAAAGTTTGGGAAAGACGCCTAATGAAGGATTTCAAAGTAGCACCGATCAACTCGGAGGAAATGGAAAAATTCATCTACGTCACCGCACCGGAAAACGAGGATTCTCTATCGAGGTAAAATCCCCAATTGTTTTCTTTAAAAGCTTCTGATGCTAACAAAATTAGTGCTAGATTTAGGCGAATTGCAAAGATGGCTTTGTTAAACTCGAGTCTGCACAAATGGAGACAGGTCGTTAAAGGCGCTTGTTTGGCGTAAGTCCAAATTGAATGATTTGATAATTGCTCGTTTGCTAACGGTTTTACCGCACTTTTCAAGGTCGCAAATTGGACATTGCAATAGCGAAGATTCTTTAAAGAAACAACAGGATTTGCGGAGTAATATATTAAGTGCTAGACAAGATTCGACGTCTCAGCAAGGTGATGAGAATCTAATTTCTGATGAACGTGGTAAGTCTTTCCTTTTTTTATTATATTTACCATAAAATTGCTTGTATTATTTTGGAAATAGCGCTTAAATGAAAAGAAAGGACGTTTATTAAAAAATATATTACGTTGAAAATGAAAAGAAAAAATGTCATCAGGTAACACAGCAATATATAGAATTGATTGTGGATTATTATTTGATTGTATGATGTGAATGATGATTGTATATGAAAGCAATAGTATATAAAAGAGGCCTGAATGGTTTTCAGCGAAAAACAAGTATTTTTTATCAAATTCAGTTTAATTTCTTAGCATAACTCTGTGCCCTTTTCCCAGCCGTGCTTATATCTTTGTAATCGAAATGGCGAGAATTTACATCATACCTGGGAATTCCAACTGATTAAACTTCCTAACAACAGCCATCGTTCTTTGATTCATAGCTTTTCCGTTGTATTGACCCTTAAGAAGCCCAACCATGAATTTTTGATACGGCGACAACCGAAATTTGGGACGTTACATTATCTTAGCGGAATCCCTGTCCCCCAAACTCAAACTTGTTTCGCTTAAGCTACTTCAACACTGGTTTGGACATATTAATTTCAATGCGTTTTCAGTTGTCAGTGAGCAAGCGTAGCACCCAACTATTAAATATACACAAACACATTCTTTTGAGAAGCCCACAGCTTCTACTATCTCCATAATCTTAATTCTACGGTCATCTAGCACCTTTTTCGTAGCCGATTCACATATAGTTCATTGATAATTGAACGCCTTAGTTACCCTTATTAAAGCGCACTGGATAACTATCAGATCATGCTAAAGATATTTACTTTGCGGAATTATTCCTTCGAAAGGTATCAAAACGAATACAATAATTGGACAATTTACCATTCATCGTAAAATACATTATTTTATTTGAACATTAAGCCAGTAATCCCTTCAGTAGGCCCTCCTACAATAATACCATTCTCAAAAATACCTCAAAAATCAAGGCAAATCATTTCTGATTATTCTTCTTTTGTACTAGACATTCGTCCAAAATTCCGTTCAAATTTACTTCCGTTTTTCCCTTGAAAAAACAATGGAAACAAGGAACAAAGGAAAATTAGTTACATGAATCACACGACAAGGAAAAAAGGAAAAACAATATTGAAATTTCAAACATAAACAGTCTTAAAATGCCATCCTTTTGCTGAAATTTACTTTATCTTACTTGTTTACCTATTACAGAAATACAAGTACTTCCCACTGCTGTAATTTTAAAATATTTCCATCGTCCCACGTTATTTGTTTTCACATTATGCCATGTTCTCTGTTTATTTATCCTAGCTCTGCTACGGGTTTACATTAATCCCCAATGTCACGGTGGGTACTTTTCAAAATGTTTCTGTAAATATTTTTAAACGATACACGAACTTACTACCACACAGAAAAAATGACTAAAAGTAGAGACTTTGCATCGATCAATACCAGCATCATTAGTAATCTAAGCCAGTCGAGCTTGCAAAAAAGAAAAATAAAACAATCACATGTACGGGATGTTTCGGAATTTCCACCGAAACATTCTGACCAAAATGAACATGGTGTTTTATTTCTTTGCAATATATAACTGTTTACAGAAAACGATATCAAATTTGGCAAATCTAGCAGCTCCTTACCAGCATCCGATTTTCCCGAAACCAGCTGCGAATGCGAAAGAACGAATTCGAATTGGAAGCAACTGCACAGTCGATTAAGCTTTAGCGATGGCGTTCTCTCTAAAAGTCTCAAAGAACGTGAGAGAAAACGAGCTGTTTACGACCGACAGTCTGGTGACTACAAAAATACCATCACTTACAACGAAAGCGACGAAGAAGACATTGAGAATTTAGACGAAACGTTGAACCAAACCTGTCGAAGAAATTCCAAATCGAATTCTATTTTATTAGATATTCACGTTGAAGATGCAGCTGATTTTAGGAAAGATAATCGTGGTACAAGCTTGGATAATGGTAGAGGTACGAGCGTCGTTGATAATGCGGATTATTTTGATTATGGAGATAATAAGCAATACACTAAAGGTTTCAAATAGGTAAGTTTAACAGTTGAGTATAAATTTTCATGGACGTTGTCTACTCCAGAATAATCTTCCGAGTGTTGTCGCATAGTTGACAACACCCAGAAGATTATTTTGCGGGGTAAATTTGGTTTTGGTTGGCCAAAAAACCTGGTCAACAGATTAGATCATTTGAATTTTGTGGTTTGACTATTAACAACAACTGAACGTCCAACATGCTGAAATTTTCAAAAATACCTGTCAACGCATGCGCAATTTTATTTATTTATTATTAACTTTTATTAACGTACTTGAAATATTTTGAAACCATCCACAACCTCGTACGCTTACCAACTTGGATGTACCTCTATACTTTACTAAACTATAAATGACTTCAGTCTGCGTAATAATCTTAGCTAATGAATATTTCATTTACCTTTTATCGTTTTCCAACGAACCATGTGAATGTGTGTATGACTTCTTTAGAACATGGTGGCAATCTTCAGGCAATTAACTCATTGGGATCTGTTCAGAAATTGAGTTGTCATATTTCTTTCCAAATTTACACGAAAGATTTTCTCTGTTTCAGATGTAACACGTATTATCACGTTCAGCAGCAGGACCAGCAAGTATTACAACAAATTATTCTTGATATGCATATACTGTATAAACCCATCAGTATATTTTTTACAAATAAAACATTTTAAAACAAATTAAGACTTCCAACCTTCCCACCAGCAAAACAACTTCATTACGGCTCGGCAACTTGATCCCCAACGAATGACAGCCTCTCCTAGCAAGAGTTAAATAAAGTTTTTAATATACAGCTTCTGCGTCTAAAGGCATATGCATCTGGCGTTTTGAAAGCAATACGCTTGATGCATTACGGTCCCGATCAAGATTTATAACCAGCATGGAAACGACTCACTACGAAACATCCCATGAGAAACGGCTGAGAAGAAGAAAATTCAAATTTATGGATCGTTCCGCTTCGACACTTACGTACAACAGTCTTTAGCTTTAATTAATTTAATCTCAATTTCTCCGGTCGAATCTATTTAATTTATGGTTTCCATCGTATTACCTCCATACGCACTAAAGCCCGACTTCACTCTAAGTCGTTCCGTTCCATTTTCTTCGTTGTTTATTCGTCGGGATATTAAAGCATCTCAGCGTCTGTCTATCATCCCAACGTTTCGATTATAAATTTTGAAAATAAAATTAAAATGTAATCAAGAAAATGAGAAGAAGATCCTCTGCTTAATCCAATGAAATTAAAAATGGTAAGTGTTTTGCAAAAAACAAAATACGGAACAAGATCAGATCAAATTCGATGATATTACGTTACCGGGAAACAAAAATCAGCGCCAAGAACAATATGTGGTTTTGCAGTGACAATAGTACTCGCTGTAAAAACGCCTTTCATAATTTCACTTACCCAAAAACATCTAACAACCTCACATCATGGCGATATCATAAAGGAAGCATTTGTTGTTCCAAAAAATGAATAAGAATTCTTCAAGATCTAATCGGAGTGTGACCGACAAAGAAATCTGCTCCTAAATTGCCTCTTCACTTCTTCGTCTTAACGGCTTATTTTGCTCTTAAATTCGTTTGTGAGGAGGTCCTATGTTTTGCTTCCGTAGAAAAGAATTGATCTATTTATTGCTCTAAACGCAGTCATCTCAGTTTTGTTTGTTTTAGTAAGTCTTCTTGTCTCAAACCTTTAGATTTAAACAATTGCGGCTTCCCACATTTACTTCTGACGTAATTGATGTTGTCGTTATATATTTCTGATGAGTTTATTGACTTTACCAAATCCTTTTTCTTAATCTTGGAAACCAAAATATGCTTTTGACTAACTTTATATAAGTTATTTTAGTATCTGTCTTATTGTACATATACAGCGTGTCCCAGGATTGATATTGAATTGAGCGGAAGTAAAAACTTCTTGGAAGCCTAGCTCTGCTTGGTTTAAAACTTATTTTTAGTTTACTTTCGATTTTTTAAAATCAAGTTAGCCTTGACAGTTGGGTAAAAGCTATTTTTATTTCAAGTAACGTATTACATATTTTTGTTGGCGGTATGCTGAAATGTGCTGTGCATGGTATCCGTCTTGTTGTTAATAAATTGTTTGTTTTTCTATTAACAGCACACCATAAATAATTTTTGCTTAATATTTGAAGTAACTATGAACAACCATTTTGATTTAACCGTCCCTTTGAGGAAAAAGGTCTAATATTGCAAAAACAATATTAAACGGTATAAACACAAATTTACGTTTTGGTAGTACTACTTCCTATAAATAATCTGATCCGAAAGTTTAGATCTGCGATCTACATCAACGCCTTCGATAGTGGGCGCAGATTTTGGTTTGAATGGCTTGACTTTGCTGGGTTTCTAAGTACCAGGCTTCGTTTTCGTAATATTTTCTTTTTTACTTTCTTGACATTATGAACACTGTCAATCGCAAGAAATTTTGTAACTATTCGCACGTAATACACGTAAGTTCGATTTTGGGAAATAACTTAATTTCTCTGCTGTAACGTTGACATAACCTAGCAGTAATTGAAATCACAACTTTTCTTGATGAAAGTTTGGGATATTGTGATCAGAAAAAGCACTTTCCCTGAAGCGAAATTAACAAATAATGGTTTTTATCAAAGTAGACCGATTATTCAGAAGATTATGCTATGACATCATAATTTTTCATTCTGTATAACTCTTATAATAGCAACATTTCGGCATAATTATCAAAGCCTACCTAATGTTAACAAAAATTAAGGATAAATTAAAAATTAGTTTTAAACCATGCAAGGCTGTAAAATCATTCCAATCATTTGGCATTATTTCATCTTCGCATAAAGGATAGTTATCACGTTGTACCGTTTCCGTTCTTTAACGTCTTCATAATCGATTACTTCCTTTTTTTTGTTATTGGCTCCTCTTTTATTCCGGTCATTTCTATATTTTCAGATGTATCACTCGTATTGCGCAATAGTTCTTGGAAATATTGCGACCATTTTTTTATTATCATATGTAACAATTTCTTCTTCTTTATCTAAAATAATTCCCTAATATCGGCCTCGTCGTTTCGAATGAGAGTGAAATAAACTGAGAGGGAAATATAGATAATACGCTGATAACTCCGGGTAAGTAAGAAAAGGTCCGTTAGTTAGTCCTTTCTCTCTTCACATTCCCTTTGCCGTCAGTGATTCAACCAATTCCATGAGCAGTTATATTAGCAGCGTTATATGTTGGTTATTCTTTATTTTGGTTTCTTTTCCAAAGTTACCCAGATACATTTCAATAACAATTCGGAAGGTATTATAATATAATACAATTTTAATTCGAGTTCGTTACCTGTTTTGTATTATGTATTTTTTTTGGATGTACGTATACCTACAGTAACCGAAGGAAATACGTCTAGTTTATAAATGTAAATGCGTAGGCCCTTTTTAACGTATATCCTACCTACCTACGCGTCCCTCATCTCCTCTTACATTAAACATATAAAACAGAACGTGCTTCTCTTAGATTAATTTTAACAACATTCATTTCGGTTGATTTCCGTTCGCGTTAAAAACGCAAAAGGTAGGTAGGTGAAATGGCGCTGAGCCATTTGTGATTCGAATCACCCTCAACAACGGAAGGCTCTCTACTTAATGGAAGATTTTAGAGTCCGACGTTTAAAAAGTACGTATATAACATATAACAACTTATTACGGAGGATGACATTTTTCTATAAATCAAAACGTTTGGGCAAGATATCTTTCTGTTGGGGAAATTTTATTTAAACAAACTAATTTCCTCTCCGCCATATTACATTCACAATGGAGACAAAAAGGAAAAAACCCTACCGAAATCGGAAAATCGGAGAAATGAGAGAAAACATAAAAGACCGTATACTTAAAAAATTATAGTGTCTCGAGGGTAATAATTCCGTGGATACGTTTTCCATTGTACGTGGGAGAATTGTTCTACTTGTTAGCGACCATTTCGTCGTACTTCCAGCTCTATCCGTTGACAGATCTAACAATGGTATCCTCTTTTATACCCTTAATCCTTATTTATAGCGATTATATATATTTTGCGAAAGATCTTCTTTTTCAACACCTTTACTTAAGCGTTGCGCGTAGGACTCCTACAATTTAACCGTGAAAAATACTCTTACTTTTGACCACGAAAAGCAATAAGAAAGAGTTTCTTTAAAACGCTGCCCGGATTAGCACATCACAAAGAACTACGTAAATAATAGCTGGCACATTAAAGAAGAAGCAGGTGAAACCTAATTGTTGATGATAAAGTTGTCGCCGCTTTCAGAGACTAAATCTTACAGATTTCGCTTAGATATTCAATTCAATCCGTGATAAATGGAAAAGTACTCACAAGTTTTAAATCAGTGAGTAAGTGTTTGTCCAACAATGAAAATTATTGAAATGTGCAATGTTGCTCGTAAAGTTGAACCATCATCCAAAATTAATAAAAATTCAAAGATAGAATATGATAATTGTTAAGGACTTAATACAACACAGGGTTTTAAATGGTCCGTGAGACCATTGAGATTTTTTTGGTTCATTTTACAAATTATCCTTATTCCAGGTATTCATGAGCTCTTGTTAGGCGACAAAGTAAATATAAGAGGAAACCGAATTAATATATCTGCACAATTTAAAAAAAATTCCAGCAATAGGAACAAAAGGAAATCAAAAATGAAAGAATAAAGATAATAACAATAATCGAAAATAAAAAAGAGAAGAACTGTGAAAGAAACTAAACGACTGACACTATATAGAACAGGTAATAAAAAAAATCCGAAGCTCAAAAAACAAATTGGAAATGTAGAGAACAAACCTAAAGATGAAACATGGACAACCTGTACACATTAAGCCCACAGAAACGAATACACTTTCCGTTCGCTGCAAGAAATTAGCGTAGACTAGACAGGCTCGTGTTTTGTCGACTCTCGGAGAAATCGTTGTCACAGAGCCTCCGAGAGGGTGTGGCTTGATTGAGAGACGTAACGGCTCAGTACGCTTAATATTCGCTCAAGAGTGAAAAATTTTCTGGAAGATTTAAAAATAAAATAGAGAAACGATTTAAATGAAAGTCTCCTACAAGTGTGCCTTACGAGTGAAAAATATTTTGGGCGTTCTTTTATCCTGTCTATAAATCTTCTTAATTCCAGAACATTTAAATTCCCTATTATAATGTGAAGAAATGTAAAAAATTATGTAACCAACAATAAATAATAGCATATTTGTTAGCCGAAAAATTTAAAAACGTTTTATAAAAAAGAGAAACGTGATGAGTGGCGCCATCTGTACCATGTAAGCTACATTAACAAGCTGTTATATACAACAGTTTCCTGCTATGTTCTAATTTTAATTCAAAATTGTAAATTAATGAAAATTATTTTACAATTTTAGTAATTATTTTAACCCATAATACCTATTAATCCAATTCAAATCTTATCGATTGATTGACCACTTCCGCACCACTCCCAATTCATTAATCGATATTTGTTATCCCCACTATTGCAATGACAATCAGCGCTTTCTAGCGGTCAATACTCGTCAAGTAAACATTATGGCTGCCACAGTTTGAAAGATGTAGGATGTATAATCGTAATACCGAAGAAATTAAATTAATTCATACTCAAAGATGTTAAATCAGGTGTCCGTTGAAGCTGTATATTCTGCGACTTACGTCGAGAATTACTTAGATTGCGTCGAAAACCTGCCAGACGAGCTGCAACGTCTTATTTCCAGGATGAGAGAATTGGACGTTTACTATTTAGGTAATTCACGGTTTATATCTGTGCTGTTGAGAGTTAATATAATGATCCACGTCTATTGCAGCTCGAGTGCGCGAACTTGAAAATCAAACCCAAATATGGAAGAATGCTGGTAACGAGAACTCTGGAAAGAAAACCAGAGCTGCTATGCGAATGCAACAAGCTTTGATTGCAGCACAGGAATTAGGTGATGAGAAAATGAGTCTTCTTCAAAGTATATTAGAGAGAATCGAAATGAAAACTAGGTTACTAGATCAGGACTTTAAAAATCTAGATTTTGGCAAAGATGAGACTTCAATGACGGACAATAAAGAGCAACAACCTC